>VZSE01009779.1:2864092-2992254 GCA_013398275.1 Promerops cafer
GCCCGCGCCCCCTCGGAGGCGGGCGCGGGGAGTGACATGCAGGCACACAGAGGCGGCCTAAGTGGAGTGAATAATGCAGGTTTTTCATGCTTCCCGGTCTTGTCTGTCCTTTTCCATAATACTAGCAGAGGTGTATAGGATCTGTGGGGTCTGTTTGCATGTAGGCACTTTCGGTAGGACCTACCGAAAGTGTAAAGGGAGTTTTGACAGCAGTGTGCCTATTTGAATGTTGCTGGACCAGATACGAACGGAGACAGCACTGGGTAGCACTGGGGCAGGTGGAGGGATTAGGAGCTGTACAATAAGATGACGATTTGAATTTCTGTTGAAATCTTAGAAGAGAGGAAGCTTTTCTAGCCTGTGGAGCAGGCTTTAGACAAAACTGACAGACTCTAGTCTTTATCACTTAATACTTTTTAATTAGGCAGGGAAATTCTCTTCTAGATGTTTGAGGGAGTGGCTCTTTCCCAGCGGCACACCCACGTATCCTGCCACAGCACATCTTGGGTAATGTATTCTTGCTTAATACTGGTGTGGAGTTTGTAAACAGAGCAAATCCTGTTGTTGTAAGTTTGTAGGTGGCCATGTTGGTTCTGTCTCAGTACATACATACCAGCAAAAATAACATGTGCTGTGAGGAGAACGCTTAAGGATTCGGCCTGAAATGTGTTATGAGTTAAACTCTTGGGCTAAAAATCATTTGATTTTGTTTGTTTAATGATGACATCAGATTGAAAAGACCTTTGATAATGTTCCAACAAATTATTTTCTCAACAGTTTCCGTATGCATGGATATCACCTGAATCTTCTTAGAAGAGCTTAAATTGTGTGTCAACTTCCCGTAGCCATGAGTGGCTCCAAACCTGATATCCTGTGGGCCCCACACCACGTTGACAGATTTGTTGTGTGCGATTCAGAGCTGAGCCTTTATCACATTGACTCTGCTGTGAGTTCAGAACTCAAGGCAGGGTCCTTGCGGTTGTCGGAGGAAACTACGGCTACGCTGCTGTCAATAAATTCCGATACGCCGTACATGAAATGTGTGGCTTGGTATCCCAAGTATGATCCTGAATGTCTCCTTGCTGTTGGACAGGCCAATGGCCGAGTGGTACTCACCAGCCTCGGGCAAGATCACAACTCAAAATCTAAAGATTTGATAGGCAAAGAGTTTGTTCCTAAACACGCTCGGCAGTGCAATACCCTGGCGTGGAACCCGCTGGATAGCAATTGGCTTGCTGCTGGGTTAGATAAACATCGGGCTGACTTTTCCGTACTGATCTGGGATATCAGCAGCAAATATGCCCCAGAGACTGCAGTTGCTACAGAGAAAGTAAGGCTTTCAGCAGGAGATGCGGAAGCAGGCCTGGTAGTAACAAAACCACTCTATGAATTAGGACAGAATGATGCTTGTCTCTCTCTCTGTTGGCTTCCACGGGACCAGAAGCTGCTGTTAGCTGGAATGCATCGAAATCTGGCTATCTTTGATCTTAGGAACACAAGCCAAAAAATATTTGTAAACACCAAGGCTGTCCAAGGAGTGACTGTTGATCCCTATTTCCACGATCGTGTCGCTTCCTTCTATGAAGGTCAGGTTGCCATATGGGATTTAAGAAAGTTTGAAAAGCCTGTTTTGACCCTGACAGAGCAACCAAAACCCTTAACAAAAGTTGCATGGTGTCCAACAAGGACTGGACTGTTAGCTACTTTAACAAGGGATAGTAACATCATTAGACTGTATGACATGCAGCATACTCCTACCCCTATTGGAGATGAAACTGAGCCGACAATAATTGAAAGAAGTGTCCAACCATGTGAAAATTACATTGCTTCATTTGCCTGGCATCCCACAAGTCAAAATCGAATGGTAGTAGTGACTCCCAACAGGACTATGTCTGACTTCACAGTTTTTGAAAGAATTTCTCTTGCATGGAGCCCAGTGACATCCTTAATGTGGGCTTGTGGACGACATTTGTATGAGTGTACAGAAGAAGGAAAGGCTAGTTCCTTGGAAAAAGACATAGCAACCAAAATGCGCCTCAGAGCTCTGTCAAGGTATGGTCTTGATACTGAACAAGTTTGGAGAAATCACCTCCTAGCTGGAAATGAAGATCCTCAGCTGAAATCGCTTTGGTACACTCTGCATTATATCCTTTATTTTATTGTAGTTATTGTCCTAAGGAAGTAATATACCTTTATATGTAAACCACTTACATAAAATGCATTAAAATCTTTAAATACAATGCAACATCCTGTAAATACTTTGTATATGTTAACAGGATGTAACTTTAAATTTTTAAAAACATCTTTTGGGAAAAATTAAGCTTCCTATACATGAAAATACTTATGAAGCAGTATACTGAAGATATGGATCAAAAACTTACAGGAAACAAAGGTCCCTTAGTTTATGCTGGCATTAAATCAATTGTGAAGTCATCTTTGGGTAAGAATGTTCCAACTTTGCTAAGTATTGTTGTAGTATGTTTGCAGAATGATGCAGTCATGTGTTTGTCTTTGGCAGTTGTTTAAAGAGGCTATTTAAAAATATCAAAACAAAGTATTTCTGTTTGTGTTTTACTAATGTAAGTTAAGAGTAATTTCCAGAGTTTTCGGTGTTCTTGGAAAGTCAGTAATTGTAGAAGCATAGTATCCTCAGAAGTAAATCTTTGAACTGTTTCAAACATTTGAGTTTTGACTGGTACTAGGAATTGCTCCCTGCATATTTTTCAAAGCTCCACATCAGGGTGTAGTTATAGAAAGGTGATTTTGCTGTAGTTACTGCTAATGTATTAAGTACATTTGTACAGCTATGTTTGAATAACCTGTTCGCAAGTGGTGGTCGCCCCTGGTTCATCACATTCTGCCTCTCATGCTCGCTGAAATTTTTGTTAGTATAATTTATTATTTGAATATTTCTTTCTCACTTCAATATATAGTTATTAATAACTATGCTTCTTGGAGCAAAAAATGAGTCTTCAGTGGTGGGAAAGCGTCTGATACATGGATGCTGGCTGAGAACTGGTAGAGCAGGTGCTCGACGGTGTATTATGTATTTTCAGTTTGAACATACTGAGAACTCCTGTCAAATGAAACAAGTGGTAGAAGAAAGAGAAAAGACTGAGGAATATGTGTCAAGCTTAGGTGCATAATTTTTATCAGATCAAAATAATTTTGTGCATGCTGCTCCTTG
The DNA here is from genome assembly GCA_013398275.1 of Promerops cafer. Lineage (NCBI taxonomy): Eukaryota > Metazoa > Chordata > Aves > Passeriformes > Nectariniidae > Promerops > Promerops cafer. The sequence goes on from VZSE01009779.1 coordinate 2,867,280, forward strand.
CCATGGAGTTGTAAGCAATGTTGAAATATTAAAATGCAATACTCAGCTTTTGTACCCTGCTTTATGATTTAAATCAAAGCCTTGTGTTGTGATTGCAGTTGAAACTGTGATTTAAGCATAATTTAACTTATTTCCCATTTCTAGGAACAACAGAGAACCTCAGGCACAGCAGGAGTGGATCTGATAGACAGGCAGATATTATTCAATATCTGAGTGAGGAGAGATCTTTGGCTTTGCAGCTCTGTGGGTGGATAAAGAAGGGAACAGACTTAGATGTGGAACCTTTCCTAAGTTCATTGGAACAGGAAGGAGACTGGGAGCGAGCTGCCGCTGTAGCACTTTTCAACTTGGACATACGGCGAGCAATACAAATTCTGAATAAAGGGGCTTCCTCAGGAAAAGGTGTGTATTGTGTTTAGTCTTTTATTTTGGCACTGTGTCATGTTAGTGCATTTTTCCGTTAACAGAATTATGGAAGATAGTATGAAAGAGATGCCTATTGTATTGTAAAATTGTTACTTGAAACTCTTGTATTGGAGCTTGACAAATCCTGATATTTCACTCATCAGACTACCATATGCCTTACTGTCTATTCAGAATAGATCATGTGTTTCAGAATTTCCTACTGATAAAAGCCCCAGAAACACATATGTTCAGAACTAGTGGGATTCTTTTTACTTTAATGGAATTGCTGGGGGAAAGAGTGTCTGTCTGTGCTTTCCACAGGGAGGGTTCATAGTGGAGACATGCTATTTTCAAATTCAAAAATAAAACTGAACTTTCTGAATGAATATTTAGATTAAATAGTTCTTGTGTTTTTAGGAAACTTTTTAGCTTGAAACTTCTGTGTAAAATTGTCATCCTTCAGCTAGGTCTGTTAAACAGTGGCTAGATATAAAATCCTGTCTTTTCACTTATTGTGGATATGAATTATGCTAATGACAATCTTTTGTGATAGCTATTTCAAAATACCACAAGTAGTGTGATGTTGTTTAAAGAGACTATTATGCATGTAGATGCTAACTTACCTGAACAGAGGCATTTAAAGCAGAAGCTACTATACATGGTAGTGTATGCACATTAATTTAGGTAGTGTTAATTCTACTGCATTTTATGTTGTATCCTGACAAAACATTGTGTTTCAAATGGATGCTTTCGTTTACAGTTTTATCTGGACTTCTTTTTTAAGTCCTTAACTTGAATAATACTGTTTCAATTATTGCTTTTCATAAATCAGGTGATCTGAACCTTAATGTAGTAGCAATGGCTCTATCAGGCTACACAGATGAGAAGAACTCACTTTGGAGAGAAATGTGCAGTACTCTAAGACTGCAGTTGAACAATCCCTACTTGTGTGCCATGTTTGCTTTCCTGACGAGTGAGTCTGGTTCATATGATGGTGTTTTGGTGAGTAAATTTCTGTGTTAGGTTAAAATTTCTTTATGCAATAGGAGTGTATAGATACATGCACATAGGTAGGGGGATTCCTATATACTCCAAGAATTAATCAAATTAAAACCTATTCTTATATCCTGGTGCTGGCAAATAGCATATCTTTCTGCAGAAGAAACATCTCATATTAGTGAATGCTATGTTAGTGAGTAAGTCATGTATGAATGGCCAAAATATAGATTATAGTTAATATATTTTTAGAGGAATTTTATTTTTAGCATGGAGTTATTAAACCTCTAGAAATACATTATCAAAATAATGTAAGCAGTGGGAAGAAACAAGTGAGATTAATAATGGAATTGCAAAAAGCAGACTAAATGCAGGGGAGTTTGCAGAATTTTCATCAAGCTACATTTGCATTGAATTGTATTTTATTTTCCCTTGCTTACTTGTTAAAATAATTTCACTTTGTTGAAACAATAAATAGAGTAGTTCCAGGGCTTCTGAAAGTGATACAGAAATGCCATTTAAAGGCAAACTAAATCTTTAATCATGAGATACTTTGAGCCTTTGGAGGAGTTAATGGCCTTGATTCCTGGTTAGAGAACAGTAGAAATACTTGATTCAGTAGGAATTATTTAGCCTAGGAGAGGACTTCTGTAATGCAGCAGAGTAATTGGCCCAAAGCTGTTGAAAGTGAAGTTGTCAAAATTTGATGCTCTTAGGTAATAAAAAATAAAAAAGGTTAGAATCCCAGAGGAGAGAAACCTGAATAATTTTTTGGGGGGGTCTGTCTTTGAGAGAGAGTTTGGATGTTGGGTAGCAATTTTATAGGTATTTTTATTGATGAACTGGCAACTCACACATGATAAGGTGCTGTTTGTCTGGGTTTCATTTTAATTTTTCCTTCAGTGAGACCTGTTGAAGTCTGCATGAAGGATTTTGCCAAGCACATCTTGTTTTGGCAATGTCAGTCACAATTTCTAATATGAGACTATCAGAGGGAAAAATACGGGCATAGCTAAGTGAGAATTAATATTGAGAAGTATTTTTTTCCTTCAATATCACATCTAGTAAAATGGCTAAAAAGCAGAAAGTAAATATTGATAACACTGCTGGACCTCAAGTGTTAATATACTTCTGAGAAATTTGTTCTGGATGTTTAGTTTTTGTTTGCTTGGGGTGTTTTGTTTGCTTTGTTAACTTTTGTTTGCAATTTAAGGAAGGAATGGAGTGGTTAGGCTAGTTATTTTGTAAATACAGTGAACGGAACTTGGTTTGTTTTTCTTCTGCCTGTGACTTGGTGGGACTCCTGGCTATACTGGAAGCACAAAGTCCTCTACAGGACTTGCAAAGTTTATTTTTGTAGAGTTTCATGAACCATGTGGGGTGTGTTGTACCAGGCTTTCCCAGTAAATTGTTCCCATATCTTCAGTCTTCCTCTTATACCTGTATCTGAGTACAAATAAGTAAGCTGATATTTAGAGTTAGCCTTCTCCAGATGTCACATTTTCTTTGTACACAATCAATTTCATTGTATTAGACAGTAGTGCAAGTGTTCTGATTTTTACAATGTGTTGCAAAAATGGAAAGATGTCTCTGATGTTAGTATTCCCATTTTTCTCTTTACAGTATGAAAATAATGTAGCTGTACGAGACAGAGTGGCATTTGCTTGCAAGTTTCTCAATGATGCTCAGGTAAGCTTGTGGTTGCACATTTAAACAAACTTTTAAACTGGGCTTTATTCAGAGGCAGAAGAAACTCTGGGGTAGAGGGGTGAACAGTGGAAATAATGAATCATGAGTGATTTGTTTTTTCTTATCACAGTAGTATATAAGGTATAGTATAGTCTGGTTTTTAGTTTGTACTTTCAGCTTAATTTTTGATTCGGTTTTTGGTTGGTTTGGGGGCTTTGTTGGTTTTGGAGGTTTTTGTGAGTATTCATTACATGGTAGTTCAAATGCAGTTGTGTTAACTGTACACCTGTTTTACTGGAGAGTATTCCTATTTATTCAGTATTTATTTCCAGGTGTTAATGTTCTCTCAAATTATGGTTTGGTTTTGCAGCAGAAATGTTCTATTTTAAATTCACCGAAGTATTCTAAGAATACATAATCTTTTTCCTTTCATTTTACATCAGGAAGCTTAAAGTTGTTTATAAACACTTGATCTCATGCAGTGTCATACATTATAGTAATTGAACTTTTTCTGCATAACATCCAGCAAGCAACTCATTCTGTTAGCAGCAGATACTGGTTTTACATGTATTTATATATTTTGTCATATATATTTTTTATAGCTCAACAGGTTTATTGAAAAGCTGACAAATGAAATGAAAGAGGCTGGGAATTTGGAGGGAATACTGTTAACAGGGCTGACAAAAGATGGAGTTGACTTGATGGAAAGTTATGTTGACAGAACTGGAGATGTCCAGACAGCAAGCTATTGCATGCTACAGGTTAGTGTTTCACTCCAAAATAAATTTTATTGAGGTAGCTTGAGGAGATAGCAGCAGAAAGAGACAAAAGAAAATCGTAGTCCTTTTCACTAGCTGAACTGGGAATACCCATTTATCTGCTTATTGCTGGTGTGTTTCCTGACATTTTCATTATTTTTTTTTGCTTTCAGGATTTTGGTAGAGAACGAAAGTGAGGTTTTTTGTTTGTAGGATTTGGGTTTGCGTTTTTTTTAATAATGGACTTATCTTGGCCCTTACACAGTAGCAGCTATTGCCAGCAGTGTATTTAACTGCATATGCAATCATGAGTGATACAGATTGTGATATGTGACAGAACTTTAAAATCCTTCATCTCACAGACATGAATTCTTAGCATATGGCAGCACAAGTATTTTCAACTAGAGAGAAACTGAAGAAAACATTTATCAAACTCACAGTTTAACAGAAAATTCATCTTTTTCAGGATAAATGATGCCGTATTATTTCTTATATCTTGTAGTACACTTTGTAAAGCCTTTTGAAAAAGTGAGTAATATGTATTGTGTGTCTCTAATGCATATCTGACATTTTTTCCTGCCTACTTTAGGGTTCTCCATCAGATGTACTTAAGGACGAAAGGGTTCAGTACTGGATTGAGAACTACAGGAATCTTTTAGATGCTTGGAGGTTTTGGCATAAACGTGCAGAATTTGATATCCATAGGAGTAAGCTGGATCCCAGCTCAAAGCCTTTAGCCCAGGTAAATATAAATCTTATATGAAATATGACCCTTCCAGAAAGGTACATGGCATGGTTCTTCTGCAAAAAAAACCTTGCTGGCCGTGTCTTGGTTTTCATAAGGATTTATGTGCAAAAGAAAGATTTAAACTTAGCCTGCCCTAAAAAAAGGAGGTGTCACTTTTTTTTTCAAGTAACAGGCCTTTAAGAAACTGTAACCTATCAACACTTTTCATCTGGGGAAACTGGAAACTAATTTGATCTTTTTCTCTCACATGCTGAAAAATGAAATCAGAGATGTATCATTCAGCTGAATTCAGTGTCAGGGTGAGACTGATGCTGAAACCATGGAACTAGTTCAAATTGCTTTTATTTTAGTGGAAAAAAACTTCAAAGCTGTTTTGAAGCCCTTGAACCTGAAACTAAAGTGAACAGCAGCAACTTTCATTATCAGTTCTGAACATACACTGACCCAAAAACTAACGCCCTGCCCAAAGGCTATCTTCTTAACATCTGGTGGCAGTTTCAGCCAACATGGTCTTACCCATTGCACCTTCTACTCTCATGTCTGCTAAGTATGTTCATTACAAGCTTTAGGGCCTGAGAGTTTCTGAGGAGAGCTGGTTTTGAATTAATTTATCAGTCACAGCTGTTTAAGCAGAGTTGTTCCAAGTGAGAGGGAGTTGAGTTTACTGCTCCTTCCTTATGTTGTTAACATAAATAGCCCTAAAGAATTTAAAATACATGCTCCTTGGTATCAAGTCACAACTTGTGATATGAGGAATGCAGATAAATAATACTAGGATAATCCTTATATTGGAGATTGTAGTGTGAGTCATCTAACTATAAGGAGGGAGAGACCAGACTTTACATAGTAAGTAGAATAAGCCTAATTTCTTCCATTACTGAAGATACAGCTTTTATTATCTTAAATAATATCTTTCAAAGTTTTAGCAATTGTGCATGTTTTTATGTGCTTTTGAAATTAGTGAGCATCATTAAGGCCTACTTCTCAGGGCTGTGTGCCTCATTTATAAGCCAAGATGTTAAGAACTCCTTCACAAGTAGCTTTGGCTTTCCAGGGCACTCTCTAGAATATCTGGTAAATAAATGTTAATTAGCTTGAATAGATTCACTCACAGGTGTAGCAAAAGCGGAACCAAACCAAAAAATTAATGGGCATTTGTTTTCTTTAGGTGTTTGTGAGTTGCAATTTCTGTGGAAAATCAATCTCTTACAGCTGTTCAGCTATTCCTCACCAGGGGCGAGGTTTTAGCCAATATGGAGTCAGCGGTTCACCAACCAAGTCAAAAGTTACGAGCTGTCCTGGTTGCCGTAAGCCCCTTCCCCGCTGTGCACTTTGCTTGATAAATATGGGAACACCAGTTTCCAGCTGTCCAGGTAGGACACAGTGGGTTTTAGTTACTCAGCTACAGTACTAGTTAGAGGCCAAATTAGCAGTTCCTATTGAAAGATCATCTGTTGCACTTTTTTTTTCTGTTTGTGCTTATACTGTAAATATTCATACTCATCATTTTGAAGGGAGGACCGTAATTGAGAACTTGTTTACATCCCATCTAATTTTGTGATGAAACCTTTGTTTCAATTCTTAAGGGTCAGACAGTATGCATACTTGGTTCTGGCAGTTTTTGGTGAGATTGTCAGTCAAATTCCATGGTTAGACAGATGTAAAGATCTAAGTATTGTGGGGATCAGTATTGTGAGCTTTACGACTGAAAGAAACAGGGAGTGTGTTTTCTGGAGATGAATTGTAGGCATGTTACACAAGTCTTTGAATGTAAATGAATTAATTTTTAGCTGGAAGAGGAAGAGAGGTGTGGTACACTTTCTGTTACTAAGTATGAAAGAAAGCATAGGTCATGTTCTCAGAGCTAAGAGGTATTATGACTAAAATCGTTTGGTTGTAATGCCCTTGGCTTGGCATTATATAATGTCTAAATGAAAAGGATTTCAACCATATTTTTAAGTTACTTTTATTATAGAGCCATGAGCAGCTGTACAGTTGTCATGTTTATTTACCTCTTCTCACTCTTTCACTGATATTTGTTATGACTTCTATATAGTACTTGTTCCGATTCATAACTTAGATTTTGGTTTTTTTTTTTCTAAAGCAGAAGATTTCATGTGCAGCAGAACAGGCCCATAATTCACTGGAATATAAATCAATCAATAAGGCATAAATCACCATTGATGGAGATTGTGTCTGTAAGACTTGTTTAGTAGGCAAGTTTAGCATATCCATAAGCATGTGAAGCAACAGCTTAGCCATCTAATTCTTTTTTGGCATTCTTCCAGGTCTTAATATTTTTACTGACTTCTCTTTTAAAATTAGGATGCTTTTCCACATAATGTTCTTAATTTTAAAATTGTTTTAATGGTGTTGCTGGGACTGAAATATAAATGAAATGTAATGATTTACAGCCATATTTGTGGGGGTGGGTTTGCCTCTGGACAGGAGGATCCAAGTCAGATGAAAAAGTGGACCTTAGCAAAGACAAGAAGTTAGCCCAGTTCAACAACTGGTTTACTTGGTGTCACAACTGTAGGCATGGTGGACATGCTGGTCATATGCTGAGCTGGTTCAGGTAAGTTGATGTTAAAATTTTATTTCACATGTGTGTTCTGCACTGAGTAGAACATGTCTCCTTCCCTGTATTTATCATTATAAAGTTTAAATAATAACACTGAACTATGATACTGAGTTTTTCTGAGATACTGTACCTCTGCACATAGTTAAATGTATAATTGCAAAATTATTTTACCTGTTTTTTCTTTCTTTGGCTGTTGCTATTAGGGACCATACTGAGTGTCCAGTTTCTGCCTGCTCTTGTAAGTGTATGCAGCTGGATACAACAGGGAATCTTGTTCCAGCAGAGACTGTCCAGGCATAAATACTGTTAGAAAATGTGTGGCTCTCTAATGGATGTCCATCATAGTCCAAGAAGATATTTTAGACAAAGGTAATTTGTGACTTACTGTGAAAAAATAAATTGCTATTAAAGTAGTAAAATGATTTGTGTATGACTATGCTTGGTAGAAACAGGTATTCCTGAAGTGAGCCTCTAGGTACAGTGTGTGGCCCTTATTCAGAGGACTGAAAAAAAGCAGTCCTGGAACTGTGGACTCTTTGGATTTGCTAAAATCCAAAGAAGACCTTTATTAAAAAAGTTTTCAGGATAATGCTGATTGGTCCCAAAGCTGAGTTTATATGCTGTGAAAGCAGACGTTCAAAATAAACACTTGAAAAGAAGATGGCAAAGTGATGCTGTGGATTCCTCTATTCATTGTTTGATCACTCTCTTTAATGCAAGTGATCGTTTGTTTCCTTGTAAGTTTATTCAAAATGCCACTGCTAACTGTCTTCTGAAGATTTTTATTTTAAGGAGAAATCCATTTCTTTCTGTTTCCATGTTTTGTTGATTAGTAAAGCAATGTCTTTACAATTCAAGTTCTTACTTAACTGGGCTACATATCTAGATGATGCAAATTTTAATGCTGAAGAGTTTGGGGGTTTTCTCTTTTAGCAATGACTATATCCTAGAGAAGAGTTCCCCAAGAACTCATGTGACTGTTTCAGTGCAGAGTGCAGGTAAACTATAGGAGGTTGTATCTGATAAATTTTTAACTTAGTACTGTGAAGATCTGAAATCTCAAGGACTGGACTTGTAAATACATAAGTTTTAAATTACATGCAGAGTTTTGACTACAAAAATATTTGAAGACTTTGAGATAATCAGCATTTCCCTGTGCTTCTGAAATATACTGGGAAGTGTGGAATCAACCTATATAAATCCTATTTCTGGTCACTAGTGGACACCCATCTGCTCCCAATTTTAAGTAATTGATCAGAGTACTTCTAGATGTGTTACCAGCTGGAATTAAGATTATTTATTAACTTGAGAGAACGTCAATGCTATTTTGCTAATACTGTGCTAGGAGCTAATTGGTATTGTTGTCCTTGACTTTGTAGGCAACAAAATTCACACAAATTAGGGAAAAAAAACAAACCTGTTTTAAGGTATGTGATAATAACATCAGTTTACTTGGTGTGTGTTTATTTACAGTATATGAGTTACTCAACACTTGTGTGCTATGAAATACTAAATGGAATGCTAGCAATAAACTGGTACTGTTTGCCAGGACTGTGAAAATTGGTGTTTTAAAGAGAATATATTGTAATATACCACTAGTTCTATGTGCTCTAGTGTAGTTTCAAGAAGATAAAATGTGGAAATGTTTTCTGTGGATGTACAAGATTACATTCAGGACTTTGGGTTGTATTTTCTGAGTTAGCATTAATGTTGTAATACATCTGCTGCATTTATTTTGATCTATGATTGGCAAAGATCTTTTTTTAAGTTAAAAATCTAAGAGGTACTTGATATTTCTAGGCATGGGAGAGCAGTTCCTTTTTTTTCTTTTTAGAATATTTATTTCTCTTTCCAGTATTTTTGCACACTTCACAATGCTGTTGAAGAGCTCTTTAAAATGTTCTCCATTTATAAATGTAAACTGGGGCTTAATGTATGATACCCTATTTATATAAATACAGGCAATAAAGGTTTTGGTTTATGTAAATGAGGATTGGTAAGTGTCAAGCGTTTGTTTTTTATTCTTGTATAGTACCATATAGTAAATTTCCCTGGTAATTTCTGTGTTGAGGTGAATGCAACTACCGTACAGTGTGTCATTTTCTCATGTAAAGAAAATTCATCTATAACATTTTCACCTCGACTGTAACTGTGTGTGTCAAATTCTATTACTAAGTTAAATTACATGCTCACTTTAATACTCCTATCTTTGCAATGTTTTGGATTATAAATGTGTATATTCTGGCGCTGTGAGTTTTGGTTGCTGCAATTACTAATCTGGCTTTCAGGTCAGTAGTTACCCTATTTGCAAAATTTACAAAGCAAGAGTTGTATGGTTTTTAATTACCAGATTTTTTTCCTTGTTTTGTTTTTAAATTAATAAAACTGTCATTTTTGGGGTGATTTCTTGTTTTCTAACAAATAGTATAGCTACACCCATTTTATTAGCTGCAGTTATTTTTTTGTTTACTGTCGCCTGGTAAATCTCAGCTCAACTCTGCTGGAGGTGTCCTTGCATGCTAAAATGTTTTGATCCTGTGGCTCATGCTGATTACATTTCATTGTGTCATTTTGTTAGATGCTCCAGCCCTGCAGCCCTTCCTTGATTTTACACAAGCACTTTACCATCACACACACAGGCTCCTTGCTCCTGAGCACCATGAGTTGTGCACATGTCCATGCCCAAACCAGGACAGCAGAGCAGGCAAGCAGAGTCAGCCAAGAGCCCAGCAAAAAGGTACCAAGTTGCAGAAGTCAGTCATGAATGTAGTGGGAGTAGTCCTGTTCCAAATAGCATGAACTTCTAGGAGTCTGCTCCAATTACAGCATTCACTTCATATGCCCCTTCTCCTCTCCCAGGTTCCCACCAGTCACCAGCCTCCTGTCCTCCCAAAGAAGCCACCAGCTCCTCTTCATGCCTTCTATTACTGGTCCATTACTGGCTTTGGTGACATCCCTCTCTGGTATTTATGATTCACTTGCCCAGGTGCCTCCCCTTTGGTCAGGGTCCCAGGAAGCCCCTACTTCCCATTTTATTATCTGTGAGGTCTGGCTGTTTCTCACCTTTCACTGTGTGTGTGGTGCCTGGGCCCTGCCAACCATCAGGCCTAGCTGACAGCAGGCCCCATGGTTGTGTCTTTCCCTTGGTATGTGTAACAGCTGGCAGTTTTCCACATGGTAATGCAGGAAATTATGAATGCTGATAAATGCATATATGGCCTGAGCACTACTGTAATACCAAGAATGTTTCACAGTTCCTTGCATTGCTGTCTGGTTTGTACAGCCATAAGGGAAACTTTTCATTGTGTACAGCTTGCCCAGCCACCTTTCACTGCTGCAGGACTGCATGAACAAGAAGAGTCTAGACTGACAAAGGGAAACCACCATTTCCCACTTGGTGTGTTCAAACTTCCCTCACAAGATCTCGTATCCCAGGCTGGTCTCTGAAGTGCTAAAGCCATCTAGTGGCAGGCTGCTCCACTGGGCATGGGTGGTCTGGGTAACTGTACGTAATAACATTTTACAGAGTATATGTACACACACAAAATACCAATTTTCTAAAGCAGAATAGAACAAATTAGTTTTAAATGCTAGGAAAACATGCATGCAGTTTTAAAGAATGACATTTGATTCTACTGAGCAGTTAAATAGAATGGTGATAGACAAGGCATGGACCTTGTGTTCTGTTTGCTGTTTGAGATGGCTTCCTACTTCAGAAGATCTCCTTCCCAGTGAGAGTAACCGTGTCACTATCCATCTTTTAGGTGGGGATGGAGAAAAAAATAGACCCTTTGTTAACTTGATCATCCCTCCAGTTTGTAATGAGTTCAAAGTGTAAGTTTTTGAAACTTATTCCTTGACTGAAAAAAGAGATGTCTATAAGTAAGCACAAAGCTAGCAGTCTTATTAAGGCACTAAATCTAACTACTAAACCTGAAACCTGTTTGTACAAAAGTTCAATGAACATGGCTATGGTTTACTTAAAATACTTTATTAATTCCCAGAGAATATTTCCAAAGTTCAATTTTACTTTAAATGTGTTACCTCAACTGATGCAAAAATTTTGCTAAGTGTTGTAAGTCGCCCAGATAGTAACAGAATTGGGGATTGTTGGAAGTTCCTATGGTTAGTCACCATGACACGCTAGCTGAATCTTGGCACTGCTGCTTAGACTCCAACCAAGAATGAAGGCTGTGATGGGACTTGAGCTGTGCCTGAAGTCCCCAAGCCTAATTAGACATCTTCCAAGTGTTCAGCATCAGGGCAAAGGCAAGAACCTTGTACTCCACTTTGTTAAATTTAACTGTGTCAAGTAAAATAGAAGAGGAGTCGCCACGCATCACTGTAAATAGCACTCTAACATTTAATGCTGACACAAATGGTTAAATGCTGTGAATCTTTTTTATGGGTGAAGATACCATTTTCCAGATGCAAAATACCCCTCCCATTCAATAACTTTATATCAAAGCAAATTAAATAAAAAAATCTTTATATTGAAACCCAACCAAATTTTTTCCATACAAGTTTCCTGTAATCTATCCTAGAACCTCTAGCAACTAGAAAAGGATGCTTACAGAATAACAGTTTCTGACAAGTCTGATCTTGCAAGAGATAGATGAAAAAGGATTAAATATATACAGGGAGTGAGACATTCACGTTTGTTCTCCTTGCTGAATAAATACATTTTCAAACAAAATACTCTTCATAGGCAACACTTAGCACATGTAACAGTGTCTTTTCAGTGTATTTGTTGAAAATAAATGCAACTGTTACCATGCTGTCAGGCAAGAAACCACATTACTGTTGTCCCCTCTGAAGCTCTAAATATATGCTAATAAAAATCAAGTGTTCCTTCCAGTACCAAATGGGAAGTATTCAGGGAATTCATGAATAATTTTTAGTGCTTCATTGTAGAGTTCCAGATCTGAAAAAGGGCAAAGAAAATCGTTACATTGCATAAGCTCAATTCCCCACAAGTCACTGACAACATTCAAGTACTGCTTATTTTAAAGCAGTACTGCTGAGTGGTCTCAGTCTCCCTCAAACTCCCGTTTTCCCACAGCAGGAACATTCATTGCTTGTTTTCTGGAGGGTTACTTTTAGGCCCGCTGGCTGCACAACCACACAAGGTCCAGGGCAAGGTGAGAACCATGGTCAGGAGTGGAAGAACAGTTAGGCCACAGCAATGATCTAGACTGGCTCCAGCATTGAGTCACTCTACAGTTTAACCGCAAACCACTGTATTTGGTACAGAACTTTTCTCGTGAGTCTCTTCTCTTCTACACCCTGCTCCTTATTTGGCAACTTGAAGAAAGACCTTGGCTGCAAAAATACGTAACTAGGCTTCCCCTTCTTATTTACTGAAGGCCAGTTCAGAACTCAAAATGAATTTGCCATAACATATATTCTTACTTACCAAATGAACTTTTATCTTCTCTGAACTGGACATATGATGCACACATGATGGTTGCCTGATTTGTTACTCTTCCCACCACTTCAATAACTCCTGAAATCTCCTCATCCAACTAGAAAACACACCAAAGATGATATCAGTAACACTGAATTAGCTGCTGTCTTCACTGCACAGCTGGCAACTCTCCGCAACTGACGGTTTGTTCATTACAGATTCTGTTCCATGTCAAACAACACAGTACTACTAAACAGCCCTGTCACCCTCCCCCCAGACAAACCACAAAAACCTCGATCCACTTAGAGGTTTACAGGTTTTGAAATAGCCAATTCAATACCAACAAAAAAAAAAATACGAAGATGCATCTGAGGAAAGATGCTGGTTCATAAGTATATAAAACTGTGTCGTTTAGTCACTGAACAGAGACTAATCTAGGACACAGAGAGAGAACAATTCTGATTTTAATGCACTCCATTCAAACCTGTGTCAATTATAGAACTCTTACAGAGTTAAGGAGGTATCACACAATCCAGAGAGCAGTTTCAGTGTTCCATATTCAGGAGGTCTATCTGGAAATAATTTCTTAAGTAATCTGTCAGTAAGTGTTCAGAATACAAAGATACTGTCACTAATAAGCCTTTGCTTGAACAAAGGATAAAAAGGCTTAAAATTGTATCTTATGCCAAAATAATACAGCTTGAACATTTTCTTTGTTTTTTAAGATACAAATTTTAACAGTGCAGTACTATTTTGGTAATGCTCTTCCAATATCTAAGTCTTATTTTTTACTTTCTAGTAAGTCTTCTGAATAATTCCCTCCCCATAATTTTGGGGTCCTCTGTTGAAAGAGGGAACTACACATGCACAAACCGTGAAATATATTGAAAGGGAAAAAAGTTAGAAAGCATTTTGATTAGCAAATCTATTAGTTTCCTCACTGACATTTGGTGAACTGGAGAGATGAACCTGGCCTCATTTTTTTTGCACACACCAGTTTCTCCCAAGGCAGTGGAACACAGACTGAAGTGCCCAGCAGTACAGCTTTGAATTTATGGAATTCAACGACTTACACTGTTAGAGAAAATATTATAGAATCATTGGTCAGATGCTAACACCTGAATTTTTAACAACCCAAGGCAGGAAATGTTTTCACGAACTCAAGAAAGAGGTAAGAGACATTTTATTGCAGTTTGATGTCAGCAATCTTCACATTTATAAGACAAAACTCTGCCAGATTAAACTGCATTTTTCATGAACAAGGACAGACTCTTGTCTTGAAAGACTGAGAGAATACCTTATGCAAATTATTTCCCATGGAAATAGCAAGGTTCCTCAGCATTTAACAACTCATTGAGAGAAGATGTAAATATACACATGCGCTGAGTCAAGCTAGAGCATTTGCCATCACAATTAAAATAATTCCTTAATTACAACATTTCTTGGTGGAAAAAACAGAATCAGAAGACAATGTCGAAATGCTATTCCTTCAGTGGTAGGTGATAACAAAGGAAGCAGTATTTTTGTTCTGTAGTTCTAATTATATCTTATACCCATTGCATTCCTTGCTTGGGTTTTTTTTTTAAAGAAAGAATGCTTCAAGCTAACTATGGAGTTTACTGAAATGCTATGACAAGTGTTCTAAGAGGATGCAGCAATGTTAACTCAAAAAACTCTTGAAAACACCATGTTCTTTTTGATTATACAAACAATAAGAAAATAGGAGGAAAGACTGAAATGAAAATAAAGCTAATAAACGTAGTGGAATATATTACACTGTGAACAACTAATAGATTAAGACAAAATAGCCAGACAGGGATGTGTCTGATGAGAAATGAATTCTGTCTCTTAACAACAGCTGAAAATTGATGAAGACCAAGGCAGCTCATGGGTAAGAAGACTACAGGTTAGCTGAAAGGTGCAAGAAAGAGTGGTAATGAAAGACAGGTGGAAAAACTCAAAACATGTAAGGCATGTACAGGTTTCAGAAGAGACAAAACCTCCGGAATCCACAAGAGGCGACATCAAGAATTTCCAAAGCATTCCTTAACTTACAGGCTCGCTCAGCTCCACGGTCGTATGCTTTCCGAGTCCATCCGTAAGCACGACAAGCTTCCCGCTAGGATGAATCTACAAAAGAACATTTAAATCTAGAAACGACATTAGGCCTGTGCGCTCCGAAGGCACTCGGAAGCGTCACAGCTTTGGCCGCCTCAGCCAGTTCTTTCCTGCAAAGATCCGTCCGCCTCCCGCCCTGCTCCAAGGCCGCCGGGAGCTGCCGAGCTGCCCCAGGCACGGCGCCAGCCCCTCCCCACAGAGCGGCGGGGCAGCCGCATCCCCGCTCCCAGACCCCGCCGAGCGCCCCGCGGACCTTCTCGACGCGCCCCACGAAGCAGACAGGCTGCCCGATGTGCTGCGCCAGCTGCCCCGTGGCGATGCGCGGCCGCGGCACCTCGTGGATGTCACCCATCGCCGGAGCCGCTTCCCGCCTTCCGCTGAGGGAGGGACGGCGGCCGGGGGAACGGGGCGGGACTTCCCCTTCGCCCGAGGCGACCCGGAAGCGGAGGCGGAGGTTGGTGAGAGCGGCGGCGGCGGCAGCGGGAGGGTGGGTGATGGAGGGGCGGCTGTCGATGCTGCCGCGGCGGGGAGGGCGGCGGGGCCGAGCCCCGGCGAGGCCAGGGAAGCCGGCCGTCAGCTTCCAGCCCTGTCCTGTCATTTAATCCTTTTACATCGTCCCATATTTCCCCTCCCTGGCGTTTTCCCTCTCCCTTCAGATACTGGTTCTGCTCAGGTGTAATTTGGCAGCGTGCCCTGGCAGCCAAGAGGGTAAAAGGCGTCCTGGGGTGCATCGAGCGCAGTGCAAACAGAGGTGATTATCCCGCTGTAGTCAGCGCTGGTGTGACCTCATCTGGAATATTGTGTAGTTCTGGGCTCTGCAGCTACATCCAGAGGAGGGAATCAAATCTGGTGAAGGCAATGTCCTGTGAGAAGCAGCTAAGGACTTCGGGTTTGCCTGGTTTGGAGAAAAAGAGGCTGAGGGTTGTCTTCATCACTCTATGACTTCCTGAGGAGGGAAAGTGGAGACGAGATGCTGATCTCTTCTCCCTGGTATCCAGTGGATATCCCAGGGTACGTGGCAATGATTCAAAGCTGCACCAGAAGATGTTTAGATCGAACATTAGGAAGCATTTATTTTCTGAAAGGGTGGTCGATGCCCCAAGACTGTTAGCATTTAAGAGGCATTTGGATAATGCCCTTAATAACAGGCTTTAGCTTCTGATCCTCCCTGAAGTGGTCAGGCAGTTGGACCAGATGATCATTGTACATTCTTTCCAACTGAGCTATTCTATTCTATTAATTTCATTTTATTTCATTGTTGAAATTGAGCTGGTGCTCAATCCCCAGGTTTAGAACAACTGATGGATGTAAGACAGATACGGCATCTGGACATGGCACTTGCCATGCATCTTGCCTTTTTCCATGTGTTTTCCCAATTGAGCCCTGGCATGGAGAGGTTCCTCCCAATTGCTGTTGTAGCAAAGGTGGCTCTCATATCCCAGTCTGCAATTGATGTGGTGTTGCCAGCAGGTCGAGGGAGCTGCTGCTTCCCCTCTGCTATGCACGGGTGGGGCGCCTGGAGTGCTGGGTGTGAGAGCGCTTGTGGACATACTGGCGAGAGGCTGAAGAAGGGTCACAACAATGATGAAGGGACTGGACCACCTTATATAAGAGGAAAGACTGAGGGAGTTGCAACTGTTCAGCCTAGAGAAGAGAAGGCTCAGAGGGCTCTTATTAATGAATATAAATACCTGAAGGAAGGGTTCAAAGAGGACAGTCAGGCTCTATTCAGTCGTGCCCAGTGAAAGGAACAGGGGCAAAAGGTACAAACTGAAACACAGGGGGTTTCTCAGGGAACATCAGGGAACACTTCTGTCACCGGGAGAGTGACCAAGCACTGGTACAGGTTGCTCAGAGAGGTTGTGGGGTCTCCATCCTTGGAGATGGTCAAAATCCACCTGGCTATGGTCCTGACCAACCAGCTCAAAGATGGTTCTCCTTAAGTAGGGGGTTGGACAAGGTGGCCTCTGAAGGTCCCTTCCAACTGCAGCCATTCTGTGTCTGTGATTTGCTTTTCTTTTCCAGGACTGGTGTTTCAGGAAATGCTTGGGAAAGTCTAACTCTGCTCTGGCTTAAAAGGGCAATCACAAAACCGGCCATGTGCCAGCTGTCTCTTCTAACCAGCCATGGGCCAGTTCAGCTTGCTAACCAGTCCCAAGTGGGTTTTGTTAGTTGGCAGGGGTAGTGTTATTCAGCAGTAGCTTGTGTCAGCTTGCCGAGGAAACCAGCTACTGCCAGAAGCTGTGCAGAACCAGCATGTGACCAGGGAGTCAAATCTTAAATGAGATTTAGCTGCTTGTCATCCCCTCAGTGTCACCATGACATTCACCTGTTCAGTATTTTATTTGCAAGAGAATATCCTCATCTCCATAGCATACCTTCAGAGATTTGAAAGGAAAGATCTCATCACCGTAGCTGTTGGAGCAAGGTGCAGCAGGCTGCTGCACGGTGGCCCTTCTAGGGCTGAAGTGCTTGAAGGGTCAGCAGCTAGAAAAACATGTACAAATTCTTACAAATGTGTGTCTGTATCACACTTAGCAGCTGTTGAAGGTTTCCATTCAAAAGAAAATTGTTTGAAGGGAAAACAGTAGGCTTCAGCCTGTTGAGTATTGTGTTTCATTAACACCTAGCTTTTTCTTTTTGCATTTCCTGTCTTCGGGGTTTTGAATGTTTGCATCAGTTTAAGTGCTGTTATTTCACTCCTGGCTTTGTTTTTGTCACCTGTGCTTTTATTGTATGACTTGGTTGTGGCTGACTTTTTATGATTCAGCCTCCTCAAGTGTTTTTATACTATGGTAATTTGGGTTGTATAGTTCTTGTATTTCTGCTTTCCTTAAATTTTATAAAAACATTAAAAATAAATACTAACATTTTATGTAATACAGAAAAAAAAAACTTTGTTAATGTTTCATTATACATATATCCCTTTTTTTAAAATTTGGGTTTCTTGTGATACTTTCCATTCTTCTGGTTTCAAGAAATACAAACTAAAGAACCATGACAAATGTTAATGCCAGAGAAAATAAATTATATGCCTTTTTTTTTTCCTTCTTCACGTAGTAACTTAGACTAGGCCAAAAGCTTTTAAACTGTTCTTTTGGTGTCACAGAGAAATATTTTCAACACACATATTCTTGACTCTTAAATTGGTTGTTTTCATGATAAGAAGTATTGTACAGGGCTGTACACATCTTGCTCTTTTTCTGATTGCTGCTTTATTGGTGAATCACAGCAGATGGTAGTATGGAAGTGAGAATTGCTCTGATGCTCTCTGTTTACTTTTTCCATAGATTGTATATCTTAAGCTACTAGATGTGAAATTATTCCAGTTCTTTCTTTAAGGTCAGTTTTGTGTCTTCTTCTGTCCTCATTTCATCATTTATGTAATTACTGGCAGTGCCACTGCAATTCTGCTTTGCTATATTACTGGGCATTGTCTCTTCATCTTAGTCTGCATCTTTGGTGTTTTTAACATTAAATTATGATTCTCCTCCAGTTTTGTGAACATTCAGAAAAGGCTGAAAAGTAATGGTAAATATACTAAGATCTTTGTTGTATAGAAAAATTTTATTGGATTTAACATATTGGTTTGGCTCAAAGGTCGCCCATAGTTCTTGTCAAAGGAGACTGACAAAATGCAGGAGGAATAAATTAACCCCTTTGTGCAGCTCTGTAACTCATCTTTGTCCAGTGCCACGTATGTTCTCAGAGCCTTACAGAAAGACAAAATATTTTTTGCAGCCTCACAGAATTGCTGTAGCTCAGAGCTTATTATTTGCTAATGACTGAAGCTGTGCCAAAAGCATTATTCTTAACTATCAGCGATTGTGTTCACTTTTTTTTGTGAGAGAGAAACATGAGGAGGAAGGGAATTGCATATTCCTACCAAGGGAGATTTTTATCTTTAGGCAGTGAATTCAATTTCAGGTCTCCTATAGAAATAAAATTAATCCCATCTGGAAGGGAAAAGTGCTGTGCTATATAGGAGAAATGACTGCAGGAATGTGGTACTGTCTCTGAATGGTGGGTGTATTTTCTGTGATTTTGTGCTGACAGCTCTTTTAAAAAAAACACAACTAAGTGCTTTTTTTTTCTCAAGTCTGTGTGACCATGCATCCAGGTCCCCAAACTTCAAATTTAATTTTTACTCTGAAATGAAACTTGTATGAAACTGGTTGTTCTGAGCTTTCATTACCTGAAACCTCATCTTATCTACAAGTAGTAAAACTGCAGCCTGATTCTCCAAGTGCTTAAACTGTGTCCTTATCTTCAAGAGCAGGAGTGTTTCCATTCAGCTCTGTGTTTCTTTGTTGGATAGGGGCTTTGTTCTGTTTTTAACATGTGATTCAAGAAATTTAGTGGTTGCATTTCCCGTTGCTGGGGAGATTTATATTTACTTTTGAAGTAGCATAGTTGATAAGATTCTTAAAAGAGCATCACAAATGCATTGCCTGTCTACAGTCTTTCCCTTTCCCATGCTGTACTGTATGTAGCACTGTTTTTTGTTTCTGTGCCCCCCTCTGCTTTTTTAGTCATTCTTTGTTTTTTAGTTTATACTTGTGTGTTCAACAAAGCTACCAAAACGCTGAAAGTAGCAGTTGGTGAACTCTTCCTTCCACATACCTTTCAAAGACCTGAGATGTACAAGCACAACTTTTGTTTCTAAGAGGCTCCTAGAGAAGGAAACACTAAACATGTTAGTCTTTTTAATGTGTGGTTTTCATACCCCCTCCCCGCATTCACAGTCACAAAATACAGCAGGTACTATTTTCTTAGTGCTGGGCTGGTGATTTTAACAACTTAAGGACTTGAGGCCTGAGCTTGGGACTTGGTACTTTTGTTAATTTTGTTTGGTTTTCTGCTTGAAGCAAACCTATTTGTGGGTTTTGATTTTAATTTGGTTTGGTTTTGGTTTTTTGTTTTGTTTTCTGTTAGAGAAATACTGCTGGCAGTGGAATTAAGCTACTTCAGAAACAGAAAATTCCAAAATAAAGATCAAGACTTATGTATGTAGATAAGATGAATCCTGTGGGTTTTAGAAAAAAAAATGGGATGGTGTCAACGAAAGTAAAAAATCTAGTATGTGAAAGTGCTTGTAACTCTTATTTGGCTAGATCAAATTGTCCTGATTGCTAATTTACTCTGAATTTAAATGCCTATTGTCTTTCAAGCAGTGACGTTTAGGTATGTTAAGTGTGGAGGATTTAAAAGACTAAAAGTGCATGGTTCCCTATACAAGTCTTTTGTGCCATGTATATACTGATTAAGATGCTTTTCTTTGTGCTAGAAAGAAGGGAAGGGGGACATTATGTGATAGAGCTGAAAACTGTACAATAATGCAGATCTCAAAAGAGAAAAAAATGTGATTGGAGCAACTGCAGCTCTGGCACCTCAAGTGACTGACTGGAATCTGAGCCTTTACCAAAGCTATCTGTAAGATTTTGCACATCAAGTTGATTTTGCTTCTTGTAGTTGCACACTTAGGATGAAGGTAAAATTGCATTTTAAACTGTTCCACAACTGCCTCTCCTTCATACATCATTGGAGCAGAAACCTGACTCTTGAGCATTACAGCACAGGTTTTTACCACTTGAGCTATGGGACTGACAACCCTAATTGGTAGCAGGAGAAGACTTATTCCCTGAGGGCTGAAAAAGGAATATGCTGCTGGCGCCATGTGTTGAGCCTGGTTGTGGGGGGAGGTAAGGAATAAATGAGATAATTAGGCGTTTCTACTGTGTAATCTCCATGGAACTGGAAATATCAGTATTTTTACTGCTAAGGTAGGCAAACAAGCAAAAGGGAATAAAGTACTGTTAAATAACATTTTTTTTTTAAATAACTGTGTTCCTGGGATTGGATCACAGAATGGTTTGTTCTGTTCTTGTGCACATTAATGTAGTTTATTTGGTGGCTAGAAGTTGCACTGTGTCAGCATAAGAAAGCAGGCCAGGCTGTAGGGTATTCAGTCTTCAAGTTTCAGGTATCAGGCCACAGTTTGAATAGTTGCTGCTTTTGCCATGATCTATTTATACACTGTTCCAAGCCAGTACTTACACTTCATACAGGACTTTCTGGAGTGTATGATGGCTTGTAACAGCAAAACTTTAGGCAGTTTATATGAATAGTCAGTACCGAGTTGCCACAGGTCCTGGCCAGGGCAAAAAAAGTCTTGTTTATGGTATCATGAATATTTGGGTGGGGAGTGAAGAATTCCAGCAAATAGTTAATCCAGCATTCTTATCTTTTTTTTTTTTCTTTTTAATCTGCACATTTCACAGTAGCATACTTCACTCTTTCCCACATTCTAAAGATTCTTCTTTGTTAAATTTAGTGTGAAATAATGTTACTGAAACTTGACCCTGTATTCCTCTTTAATTCTTTGCCCTGGAGTCCCTTCCTCTGTTGGAGGTGTATGTTAGATGTTGCTATTGGTTTGTCAGTCCCTTCTCCGTATCATGTTGATGATGTCTGCTAAATAAACCAGGATTCTGCTCCTCAAACTCTTCCTCAAAGTTGAAATTACATTATTCCACTTTTCCCAATTTTATGTGGGTATTTTAGTAGAGAAGATCTTTTCATGCCTTTATTTAAGCCTTCCTCTTTGTGTTCAGCACATAATGTGTTTCAGCCAGGCCACACGCTGCTCCATAGGTTGGTGTTGTCCAGGGGTCCAACTTCAGCCTTCGGGGGACCCTCATGGGTCCCCTCATGGGTTTTTGAGTATGATTTTGTCCTGTTTAAGCTACTCAGAATTGCTTCTGTGTAATCTTCCACTCCTGAGAGAGAGGGGATACTGAGCATTTTCTTTTGCAGTCCATGGTTTTATCCCAATTGTTTCCTTGTTTTCTTCTAGCAGTGGAGTTCTTAGCTGCCTTGGAGGATTCTTTTAATGAATTATTACTGCAAAAAAATTGCTACAAATGATTTTGCTGCTTTTTCTTTTAAGGAAATAATTGGTAACTGTTAGTCAAATATACTTCAACTGTTAGGCTGTCTTTAAGATTGCTAACTGTGAAATTGAAAATAGTTACTTCCATCTTTGAAGAGAAAGCTTGTCTAATCACAATACAAAGTAGCAGAAAAACATGAAGATATTCTGGATAAATGTTGAAAGTAGTTTCCATCTTTAATTTTCATTGAGAAAAGTTGAAGTTTTGTTAGTTTGTTGTTTTGGGGTTTTTTTGATGATTCCACTCCATTCATAACTTTGTATAAAACCCTTTTGTGCTTCACTCTCCTCTTGCCTGTTGAAGTTGCTACATCAACAAGGTAATCTGTCTGACACAAAAATGCCTGATATTTCAAATGGGGTAATAAAGATTAGGTATGTGGCCTTACTGCAGACATATGGTCTGTTATGTGAACTTATATAATAAGTTCTCTTATCATATGTTTATTTAAAATGTTTTGTCGTTATTTTAGATAACACCTCAGAAGACAAAAAGAACCCAAAGAGACTATGTTCAGCTTCTTCCGAAAAAGTCAAGATTCAAAGAAGGTTACAGTGCCAGAGAGAGAAGCAGATGGATTTGTTATTGTGGGTGAGTGGTGCTTCTGTATAAAGAGATTCTTTCATCTTTGAAATTTTGATCTGGAAGTTTCTTTGAGATGCTTAGACTAAATGAAATATTAAGCGAAGCCATGATAAAAATTTTTCAGTATTCTTACTTTTCCTGACAAAGTTGATTTTCCTAGTCTGCTCATTTGGACTAAATAGCTGAAGTTTTATTTACATAGGTCTGAACTCATATTCAGGAGCACTGAAAATGTAATTTCTTGTTTTCCTTTCATGCTGAGTGGGGAGAAGTTACATCCTTACAAAACAGGAAAAGTCAAAGTTTAGGCTTCTAGCTTTATGATTAGAGTTGTGGGAAGGGAATATCTTACTGTAGTTTTTAAAGGACTGGCTTTTTTTCAGGTTCCTTGCTTTTCATTTTACCCCCAGACTTTTTATATTAGAAGCCAAGAAGTGCCTATGCATTTCTGGTCATGGTGAATGTAGATGCTCTTTCTCAGAACCTGACTCTTAGTTTGATAAGAATTAAGAAGTTTAGGGTTTTCAGTGTCTTCTTGTTTTTCAAAAACTAATCTGAAGTATACACACCTGTGAATTGGCTAAATTTGGACTTTTGATCAAGCTCTTTCAAGTTTTGCAGGTTGGCTTAAGTGTGCAGAAGAGAAAAAAATTATTGCTGTTACGCTGAAACTGATCCTTTTTCTCTTTTGACAATTTGTTTTCCTCCTTGTGAATCTGTCATCATCAATATTCAGCTTCTGCTGCTCTGATTTACTGACTCATTCTTACCAGGAATCTTAGAGTGTTTCTCTGTTTTTACTTCTTGAGCATTTTACAGTCACAGAAGCCTCTAGATTTTTGAAGTCTAATAGTACGAGAGACTATTGCAACCCTTTCTGAGAACTTAGGTTTTTGGCAAAAGTTCTCCATTAAAACAAATCTGTTTCACATCTGTGACTGTGTTGTCTTGCTTAATGGCTGCCTTCCACTAGGTTTTGTTCACCTGGAGCAGTTTTGATGGCTACATCAAGTCACTCCAGCATTTGTATTGTGGAAGGGTCAAAGGAGACACATCATCATCCCCAAAAAGTCTGGAGACCATTTAGCATTTCAGTTTCTGTAACAGAATTCTGTAAAAAAATTCTGCACCCAAATGTTGTTGCTATGTCCCACAGTTGCTGGTCCTGATTCTGCATTCAATTTAGCTTCATTCCTTTTTCCTGAAATGCTGTCAGTGACTATTTAAACTTTGTTCACATAAATTCACATAAAATTAACCTGTTAAATAGAAACTTAAGAACGATCAATTTTATTTGAGTCTTCTCTTTTTTAAATTTATTACTATTTTTTTTGCTCAAACAGAAGTTAATTTAGCTGTCTGCAATGAAATGGACTGCTCTGGGCAGAAGAGCTGCCATCAACCTTATCAGTGAAGCATATCACTGTCTTGCAAGACAAATGTAGTTGCAAAATTATGGGTCAGGACTTCAGTAGATATTTATGTGGAGGGGGTGTTCTTGTCTAGGAATAGTGTCAGTGGAAAAAAAAAAAGCCCAAACCACAACACTTTAGTCATTCTGTTAGTTACTATTTTGTTACTCAGATGGAATGTTCTGAAGCTTTTCTAAACTGGTGTAAAATATTCTGGAAATCCAGTACTAAATACCTTTAACACATCTCCGTAGCAGATTTCTAGGACCATTAGTGTGAATACTACTGTAGGCAGTGAACACTCTTGGAGGGAGTGAGAATTTAATTTCTTACCTTTTGAGCTGGTTCTTAAACTCAGTCTTTCATTCAGAGCATATAAGAACAAAAAGCCTAGTTCACCAATAGCCTGTGAACATGGGAGGAATCTTTCTGTATCGGTTGATATTTGAAAAAGTGAGAAGAAAATTCAATGCTTTACTGAGAAAGCTCCATCACAGCTATTGCCCTGTCAAATCCTGAGGATTTTTTCCTTTTCTTTTCATAACTTCTCCAAGTCCTGTTATAAATTGCTATATTTGAAATCTACCTTTCCTTGTAAAATATCAATGCAATTGGGAATTCAATGTCTGCCTAGAAGGGTGACTCATAAAAACAGCAGAATCAACAAAACCAACTTTGCAGCCTAGCACCTGAAAGAAATTCTCTGTTTTAGCTTTTGAGGTAAATATTGCATGTGTGGGAATCAAGCAAAAATAATTTGTAATTCCCCCTCTACAAAATAAATACAAAATATAATTTCCTACCAGAGACTAAAACATTCTTATGTCTAATGACCAGTTCACTTATTTTCTAGATACTGGTCATCTCATCTCTTTATGAAGCTGTAAAAATGGTGCTTGTTCTGTAACAAGCAGAACTATTACTCTGAAAAGGGAAAAGAGGCTTATGAAATAGGCATAACACATGCAGTTGGTTTTGATGAGTGAATCAAATGCAGAAATATGGAAAAATGTTTCAGAGGCTTTCCTGATAATCACAAATTGTTTTTAATGTTAACATTCTGAAAGCCAGAATTAAGAAAACAAGTAATTTTCAGTTTGCTTGGGAATCTTGGAGAGTAGAAGTTCTTTAGGAATTCCTCACGTTTTGTGGCTTTTGTAATATAAAATAAATTCCAACCTACCATTCATTACTACTGTTGCTAGCCATAGAGAAAAACACAGTTTTAATGCTAGCATTTTTGGTTTGGAACGCGGCTAAAAATCTCCCATCAATCTCAAAGATCCAAGTGTCTTGTAGTCCTAATCTCAGTCTAAGATCAGGAATTGAAAAACTGAGACAGCAACGCTGCTTCCCATGTGTGTTTGGCAAGACAAGTCAGAAACTCTGCAAAATCCCCGTGGTGCTGATGGTGCAATTGGGGTGGGTGGTGAGTGTTTTTGCTTGAAGCAACTGAAAGATCATAGAATCATAGAATGGTTTGGGTTGGAAGGCACTTTTAAAGATCATTTAGTCCAACCTGCCTCCATGGGCATGAACATGTTTCAAAAAAATCTTGTCATTCCAAGCTCTCTGCAGCCTGACTTCGGACACGACTCTTCTGGGCAGCCTATTCCAGTGTCTCATCACCCTCATTAAAAAAATCAAATAAATAACTAAAATCAATTAGAATATTGTTTTGTACATCCTCTTTCAAAAGGACCAAGAGAAGTTAATTTTGTTTTCAGGTTTAGTTCAAGAGCCCGATGTGCAGGGTCTTGTTTACTTTTCCAGACAAAATTGCAGTAAGCCAGAGTGAGGGAGCAGCAGATGCAGGTGGCTCCACCAGGCAGGTGACTGTTTTTCCAAAGAACAATTTTATGTATACTTGTTCCTCTCCACATTGCAGTTTCTGTTTTGCCATGAATTTACTCTGCATGCAGGTGGTTTTTTGGGGTACTTTGGGTAAAGTGCATATTTGAATTAAGGGATACCCCTAGAGTTGCCCAACATGGAAAAAGGCCTTACAATAGGATCCTTACAGTTTCCATATTGATCTTAGTAGTAGAGATCTCTACATATATTTTCAAGAACTCCTTAAATGTTTGCCTCTTAGAGAAATGTATATATATGTATATATATATATATAAATTTTCTGGAGCAAATCTGTTATGAAAGGGAAGTTTAATATATTCATACTCCTGAAACAAAGGACTACTCCCATACTAGTTCATTACTGCAAATCAAATACTTTTCTGCTTTCTTCCTTCTGCATACACACCTCAAAGATTAAATGTATCAAGAGATTTGTAAAATCTTAGTGTTATTGCTGCTGTTTGTTTTCTAGGAGTTAGTAGTAATGTGTAGTAAGTCCCTGTAAATATCTACATTGCTTTTTCATTAATATTTAAGGAGCTTTTGAGTGGTGCTAGTAAGGAAGGTTGGGCTGCTGCAGTGTTTTAAAATATACTGTTACATTAAAGAAATGTACAAGGCATTGTGCCAGTTGGGAAAAAGCAGTGTCTCAATGTCCTTTCATTTTCTGCATCAATGGACTTACATTACCTAGTTTTTATCTAACAGGAAGTGCTTGTGTATTTACTTCCAACCTTATAGTTTTCGAATAACAAAGCTACTGGTTTTTAATGGGTTTCGAGGTTAAAATATTTAATACTAACTTTAAAATAATTTGAGATTTGGGGATACCTGTTAATATTTTGATCTAAAGAATATTTTATATGTATCAGCCTGTGCCACTGTAAGTGAACACTTTTGGTGCACACTAAGAAGTCACAGTATTTAAAGTGACCTCTTTCCTGAAGTGCTGCTTTATGGTTTTTATACTTAAAACCCACGGTAGCTCATCTGGGCATTGAATTTTGCAGCCAGCGTTGATTGAAAAGGGAGGAGGAGGAATTCAGAAGAAACAGTCCTCTGCTGTTACCGACCCTTAGCTGCATGAGGAGGTAATGCCTCCACTTCATCCAGCGATGAAGTCAAACGAATCCTCTTTGGGACTAATTTTGCACAAAAACAACCTGCGGTTTTCAGCGGTGCCGCTAGATGGGGATTTCCCTCGGATTCAGGGCTCCGAGGGCTTTGCTCTCCCCCTTTCACACACAAAAGTGCAGTAGTAGTAATTATCAGTGCACCATTTGATTAGACTGTAGGTTTTCAAGAGATTTATAAAAAGCTTTTTAAAGCCTAATATCAAATCTATAATGACATTCCAACCTAATAAAAACAATGAAGCTTGAAATGTTGACAGCATGTATCTAGATGTTGGCTTGTAATTCGTTCCAAACAGATCTGTTGAGGCCCATGTGGGACCTAAATAACACAAAGAAGTAAATTTGCATATTTTACAGCAGGGGGAAAAAACAGAATGCAAAAACATGAATAATTAGGAGCACAAGCTTCATGCTATATTAATACTGTTGAAAAGCATGTGTTGATTGTATTCTGAAAGCCAGTAGTGATTTGGTTGAGTGAACTCAGTCAGCATCTCTTATGCAGATTAAAGGATCTGGGTTACAGAACAACTGAAATTCATTGTTTTGCTGTATAAGGAGGTATATTTCTTAAAGGAAATGCTTTCTTTTCCTCTTGGATTCTATACAGCAGAAGGAATCTTTCTCTTTAGTGCATCATCAGAGAATGTTTTTGTTGACAAATGACTGTGCATTTCTTCATTTACTTGTACACCTCTAGATTTTAAAAACAGTTCTCTCAGCCACAAATCAGATGTTAGTATATTTAGCACTTTAGTATACATGACCTACTTACTTTTCATTCCACATCATTTCTCTTCCTTTTGCTTTCTAGGGCTTGAGCCCCTGGAACATACTCAGAATGCTTTCATGCTATGAATTTATTATTTTTAAATTTGCAAAAAAATGTCCCTCTCAAAATATTAGCACAGAGGCTAGTTTTGAATCTGAATATTGTGAATGGTTGGCTTCTGTTGATTGTAGCATCAAATGTATAACATACTATTTATGAAAGAAAAGGTTACTTACTTAAAAATGATAAATAGTATCAAAAGTGATTTATTGTTTGCTTTGGCTGAATATTGTCTTGGCCCCTTAACTCACAACTATCTTAGAAAGTTACCTGGTTTTGACCATAGACTCAAGGGAGGAGAAAACAAAGAAGATGAAGACTTCTTGTTTAACTTCTTATAATGTTGGCAAGAAAGAATTATGTGCTGCTGTATCAAACAGCTTTATTTTGGGGCTTTAATAGCCAAAAATGCACAGAACCAAACACTTCCATTCTGTCTATTAAGCACATCTTCTTAATTTGCATAACCAAAGGAAGAAAATGGTAAAATGTAGCCGTCTTTTTAGAAGTTGATGTAATTGTAAGAGGTTAAAGAGGCATCTGGCAAAAGGTTGTTTTGAGGTCACACATGCATCTGGCAGTTTGCTGCCAGCCCTCTAAGAAAATATTGGTTGGAGTTGCATTCCTGTTTTTCATATTAACTGCCTTCAGACTTGATGTATAATAGTCACTTTCTACAATCCAGGTCTCCAAAGTGCTCCTCAGAGGTTTGGTCCTACTGATTTTAATTTTTGCAAATACTGATGGAAGTAGAATATGCTTAAGTAAGAAAATCTTTTTTTTTGCTAGAATTTTTTTCTTAGAAAAGATGAAGACTTTTTTTTGACATGACTTGTCTACAATGATGTGTTTACATAGCTGAGATTGTATTCTTTAACCTTTCTTATAGTAGGGTGATCACTTTTGACACCTGGCTTCTGATAGTTTTGCTCCTCTATGTAGAAGTTCACTCTCTAGTAGCAATGCCATAGTCTATTGGCCTGTATAGCATTCTTAAAGAATTTGAAGTTGAAATAAAAGGAAAATACCTATTGCTTATTATAAAACGGAGTAAAACCAGGAAAATATAGTATAAAAGTATGAATTTTCAAATGCTGATTGTAAACTTTGTTTCTCAGAACATGCTGCTCATTAAATCACTTTTTGAATTAAAAGTTTCTTTGCTTTATGATGCAAAGAAAATAGTTCAGGGTATGAGAACATTTTTAGGCCAAGTCTGATTTGCCTGTATACAGTGGACCTACAGCTAGAGCTAACTGAAAAACAGGAGGTGAAAAACATGTTGCAGGAGCACAAGTTGATGTTCTGGCAAGTGATAAATTCAGGTTGAAGTCCCTCTTTCAGCAATTTACAGCATAGTTAGATGATCATTCCTTGCTAAGAGAGCCCTAGTCATTAGTTCATGCAATCACTGCCTGTCTGGTTGGAGTCATTCATACTTCTACAGATGTTAATCAGTGTTAATTTTCTTGGAAGGAAATGTTATGTTGAACTGATTTTACACACACCCCTCACTATCTCTGGCAAATAAATACTTGTTGTACTTTTTTTTTCAGTGGAAGAAGAAGAATTACTTTTCCAAAGATACACTGTCTTGTTTATTTTTAATTAATATTATAAAGAAACTCAAGAAGGTTTTGTTCTGTGTTTAATAAGTGCTTTAAATCAGTCATAGGCCTCAATGTGAAATAGCAATGTAAGACTTTTCCTTATAAAATGAAAGGTGGCTTGTCACCTTGTCCTTAACATTGTGTTTTCTCTAGCTGCTCCTTCTTGGTATACTAGTTGAGTACATTCCAGTCAGGACCAATAAATTAAAGGATACAGGGGATTTATCCTTTCAGTTGTTTTGCATTTCAATGATATTTCATCTGGTTTTGCCATAACACAGCTTTGGAGGTTGCCAGAAATATAATGTGCTTTCTGATCTCTGCTCAGAAACCTGAATGATCTTCAGCTTTTACATGGTGCTTTCCTCCACAAATGAGGGTTGTGTGGACAACAATGAAATTTACTCTCTTCCTTCAGTCAAAAAGAATCATTTGCTAAGAGCATTGACCATGGCTTGCTGGGGAAATTATGCAGTAATTATGATGTTCTGACATAATCATTTAAGTTTGTGCTTCTTATATCTTTTAGGAAATCTCCACTAATTTTAGTAAATTAGTGTTATTTCCATTGTCATGGGGATATCCTACATGACAGTAAAAAAGAAAGAATACAAATACCTCCTAGAACTAGTGGTCTGCTTCATTTGTGCAGTTTATCTGTTAACACACACCCTGCTGTTAGTAGTTACCCATTTACACTACAGGATATAATCCCAGACTTAATTCTGTATATTGTTTCCTCAATTTACACATGGTTATTTGCTATAAAAACTGTGTAGAGGGCAAAAATTATAATGGACAGAAAATAATTCAAAAGCTTAAGTTGATTTAGTTCAGAATATTGGTACAGTGTGTTTCTCTCTCTTTCCTCTTCCCAGCAGTTGAGATTGAATACAGTCTCTTCATTTCCTTCTTGTTTTTGCCAGGGTGTCTAGGTGAAGTTAGGGGAACATGGATTAGGTGGATATGGATTTGGTATTTTGTCTATAAGAATACAAGTACAAACTGTAGGGAAATCTCACAGTTGGAAGTATTGTGTTGTTGATGGTAAGGCTCATTTGTTTTAATGCTTTGGTTTGTTGTGGGGTGTTTGTGGTTTTTGTTTGTTTTTCTCTTTCACTTACCCTCAGATTAAAGATGAGGGTTTTGAGCATGTAACTGCCATGTGCAAGATGCATTTTTTTCCAATTAAATTGGGCAAGCTTCCTTAAAATGATCCAAAGTCACAGACCTTTCCTGGAACAAAACAAAGCAAACCAGAAAAAACTCTTGCTGTTAGACTGTATCATTTAAAATCTCTTTTTGCTGAGATCTGCCTGGAGCAGCAGTATACTGAAGTTGTTTAGGATTTAAGCTTATAGCTTTGTACTCCCAGATGAATAAGGGAGACCAACAATTTAAAACCCATGAGATTAATTTTTGTCCTTATTTCAATTAGTATGAAACTTCAGGGTTTTTTAAGAGAGATGGAATGGAACTTTATGGCTAATTCTTTGCCATTTTATTTTTCAATGGGAACTCGCCCACCTTGATTTCTTCTGAATTATTTCATCCATAGGTCTTGCAGAAGGGCAGGACTAGAGAAGATTCGATGTACAAAACCATTAGAAAAGCTATTGTAGCAGAAAGCAGCCAATATTATCTTTAAAAGATGGATATTAAATACGCATACCCATGCACACTTCATTAGGAGGCAAACTTGTGGAGAGGATTTTTTTTTGGTTGGAACTGTTTTGTTTTACTAACCCACAAGTTATGTCAACACTATTACAAAAAGATGCACAAAGAGCTTTCATTAGGTCTAAATACTGACTGCAGTTGAATATAAACTCCATTTGGATATACCAGCTCTTACAAAAATTTGCTTCTACTTCACCACTGAGCAACCCAAAGGTGAGACCCAGTAAAGGGCAAGTAGTAGTTTTCAACTCATGTATTGTGTTTTCTTTTTAGAAAAAGAGTGAACCAAGAAGTAGAATTAAGTATTTCTGAAATGCAGTTTACAAAATCTGTTTAGAGCATATTTGCCTAAAATGACCTACTGGAAAAAGCAGAGACCAGCAACAAGCTTGTATTCTTGGTATGCTCTGGAGCTGAAGTGTCTGAGTCAAAGCACCATACCTCAAGCACATCTGTCCACTTGATTCAAAACCAAAAGCTGAAGTTACAGCATGTTCTTCTTGAAATATGCTTGGTGGGTATTTGTGCTTGTTCTAGCATTCATCTGAGAAGCGAGAGATCTCAACTCACGTTCTGCCTAGGCTTAGTGCTGTCAGATGCACATCTTCCAGCATCAAAGTCTAAAAGTCCAGTGAGAGGACTCCCAGTGTTTATACTGGCTGCACAGTGGTTCTACTTCAATAATGCAGGACATAGGAGCTTCTCTGATACTGCATGAGTCATTGAACTTCAGTGGCCTGTGAGTAAGAAAATGGGAATATTGATCTCTGCTCCCTAGCCCATGTGTGTGGTGGATTTGTGCTTTTTTTATTTCTTAAAAGGAAATGACTAAAGCTTTTGAAAAACAAAACAGCACAAAGAGACAGAATGTGTTGCCAACTTCTAGGCATCAGGCTCAGACTTGTTCTGATTTGTTTTACTTCTGTCCCAGGCAACCTTTCCTTTTTGGATGAACCAGGTCCAGCTTCAAAAGGAAGGGGAGAAATGTTCCCAAGCCAATTAAAGTGTAGCTGACAGAGAGAGCCGAAGTGTAGCTGACAGAGAGAGCTCCCTGTGGCAGCCAGGAGTCTGAACATCGCCAGACTACAGGGACCAGATTTCAGATCCATTGTTTCTTGAGTGGGCTGGTGTAGAGGGTGAGGGTAAAAGCAGGATCTGCTCTCCTTTTCCCTGGAAATTAAAACAAGGGGAATGTGCCCATCATGCCTGAAACATGCAGTGGGAAATGTGAGGGGAGACGTGTGTTAAGCTGCTTCCCGATCAGATCCAGGACACTGGTGCAGAAGTGACAGCTAATGAATTTAGATTCCTAATGCATCTTGTGGCTTCTAAGACAGCTGCTTTCTTAGATTATTGTTTCAGGTATTCCTTTGCAGGCCTCCTACCAATTCTAATCTTGTTGATAGCAAAATATGTGTACTGTGTGAAGACAATGAGTTGGGCTTTGTAATAATATGCTTTTCATTTAAAGCAGCATAAACAGAAGTCAAATTCTATACTTGCAAGTCCTTGCTATTAAACTAAACTACCTTTTTAGGAGTATTAAAAAACTTTTAAAACAAAGAAGGGAGCAAAATAATTGAGCGTCATACTTTTGATGATATTCAGCTTGTCACAGCCGTGAATGCATTCATTAGCTGTCAAAATTTGAATTTAAAAAGCCCTACTTTGTTGCTGGACAGTGTGTTGCAGGCACAGCTGTGTGGCGGAAGAGGGTGCATTTTGTTTGTGCATATTCCTTCTGCCGGCTTTGTGATCCAGTGGCAGGGGCTCCTGGCCCTCCTGGGGGGCTGACTGTGCTGGCTGGTAAAAGAAATGGGATCTTGTTCTGTGTAAAATAAAAGTACCACAGGATATGCTGAGTTGGAAGAGAGCCACAAAGTCCAGCTCCTTGTCCTGCACCGAGTTGCACCGTGTGCCTGAGAGCCTTGTCCAAACACTTGAACTCTATAAGCCATGGTGCTGTGACCACTTCCCTGGGGAGTCTCTTCCAGAGCCCAGCCACCCTCTGGGTGAGGAACCTTTGTCTAATATCCAACCTAAACCACCCCTGACACAACTTCAGGCTGTTCCCTCTAGGTCTGTCACTGGTCACCACAGAGAAGAGATCATTGTTTGCCCCTTCTTTTCCTGACATGAGGAAGTTGTAACTGCAATGAGGTCTCCCTTCAGTCTCCTCCAGACTGAACAGATCAAGTGACCTCAGCCACTGCTCATGTGGCTTCCCCTCAATGCCCTTCACCACATTTGGATCTCCTTTGGACACTCTCTAGCAGCCTAATGTCTTTTTTATGTTGTGGCACCCAAAGCTGCACACAATATTCAAGGCGAGGCTGCCCCAGTGCAGAGCAGAGCGGGACAATCCCCTCCCTTGCCCGGCTGGCCATGCTGTGCCTGATGCCCCCTAGGACACAGCTGGCCCTCCTGGCTGCCAGGGCACTGCTGAGCCATATTTAACTTTCTGCCAACCAGGACCCCCAGGTCCCTTTCTGTGGCACTGCTCTCCAGCATCACATTCCCCAGTCTGTCTGTACATCCAGGGTTGCCCCATCCCAGGTGCAGAATCTGGCATTTTCCCTTGTTAAATTTCATACAGTTGGCGATTGACCTGTTCTGTAATTTGTTAAAGTCTTTCTGCAGAGCCTTCAAGGGGTCAACAGCTCCTCCCAGTTTTGTATCATCTGCAGACTTGCTCAGTATCCTTTCAAGTCTTGTGTCCAAGTCTTTAATGAAGATGTTAAAGAGCGCAAGGCCGAGGATGAAGCCCGCAGAACCCCACTAGTGACAGGTCACCAGTCTGATGTCACCCCGTTCACTGTAACCCTTTGTGCCTGACCCCTGAGCCAGCTGCTCACACATTGCATGATGTGTTTATCCAGCTTAATGCTGGACATTTTCTCCAGAAGGATCCTGTGAGAGACAGTATTGAAAGCTTTTCTGAAATCCAAAAAGATTACATCAACTGGCTTCCCTTGATCAACTAAGTAAAGTAAAGTAAAACTTTACAGTAAAAAAAGTAAAACTTTATAGTGCAGTAAAAGCTGTCCGGCACATTCTGATTTCAAGTTAGAAGTCATTAAGAACTTCAGGTTAAATGTTCTTAAAATTTTATTTACCTGCATATTGCTTTTTAAAAAAACCTTTAGCACTCAGTACTGCTGTGGAAGTTGGTTTAAATTTGTTCAGGGCCATAGTCCAATAGTGTTTGTCTTGTCTCTATCCTTATATTCCTGAGCTAATTTGTCTTGCAATGTTTGGGTTTTTTTGCAATCTTCTGTTTTAAAACAAAAAGGCAAAGCTTTTTTCCCCCCTTTTTTAAAGACTCCCCTCCCCCTCAATTTCTTATTATATCTTTTACTGGTTGAGCAGTACAGGCTCATACCTGCTTAATGTCAGCAGGTATCTTTCAGCTGCACTTCTTGCTTACTGACCTTTGTAACAGATACTCTTGAGCAAGAAATGTTTTCTTTTCTATTTGATGAATCAGATGTAAATCGAAGGATGTCTGTGTTATTCTTTTGTGTTCTTATTTCAGAAGGTGTGATATCTGTAAGTGGTCTTGTCTACTACTTCCTTTCTCTCTTATTTCTTACCCTTTCCCTTGGGTCCAGTGAAACTTCTGAATCCTCTGGGTTTATATTTCTTTAAGTCTTCAGCACATTCCTGGCAGCATAAGCCATCTGTTTGCTTACATTCTGTAGCTAAAGTCAATGAACTTCTTGTGCAGGGAATGAATTATTAAGTTAAGGCATTTCTGGTGAGAACATGTCTAGGCACTTTTGATCTTGACTCTGGAGATCCGGCTTAACACAAGGTACAAATGAACAAACTTTAAAGAGGCTCTTGTTTTAAACCCACTATTTCCATTCTTCTCCTGCTATTTCCATTCTACTACTGATGACTTTCCTCATGTAGACCCTCTGTTACCTTTACCAACTGGAGAGTGACCAACACTTAATTTTGTTATCTGTCTGTGTGACTTTAAGTGGCATAAGTGCTCTGAAGTGATACCTGCAGTGTTAAGGACCAGCTGATTGATGTAGTGTTTCAGGAGTCCAGTCTATTCTGCCCTTTTGAGAGGACTGAACCATGTACTACACTGACATGCTGCAAGCAGATGATGGTAGCTGATGTACTGTGGGGATATTCTTTGACTTTTGCTTTTACTTTTATTTTATGTCTGCTAGGCTTTTTATTATCGTGAAACCACCCAAAAGAACACAACCAGTGTTGAAAAAAGCTGACAGTTTCTGAGGTCAGGATTTTAAGTGTATTATTTAAGATAACTAAATAAATAAATGCTATATAAACTGCCTCCAGAAATCATCTGAAGATCAGAACAAAATTGTTACAAAGTCCTTCGTTCTTCCCTTCAAAACAACAGTTTCCAGCTAGAACTCATATTCTGAATTATAAATTGAATGATGTGTATGAAACCTAGTTATGAAGTACAATGTGCAGGTAAACAGGGTTAGTAATGTGACCTCACTTGCTTTAAAAACATGCTGAAATGCTAGTCAAGCAGAAGCAGAAATACCCTGAAGTATATTTACTTTGGCCATTTGTTAAAATCCTGTCTACCTTTAGATATTTATTGCTTCTGACATATTTATTATCAAAAGACAGAAGAGTTTCAGCTTGTACACTTGATGAACAAAGAGGTATCCAAGAGCTTTCTATATTCTCCCCATACTCTAGTAAAAAGTTATTTTAGTTCTTAGATGAAAACATCTTATCTGTACAGATTACTACAGACCCTGAAGATGACTGTGGTGGAGTCTTTCTAAGAGATGGGGTGAAGCAGCTCAGGAGCAGTTTGTAGATTCCCATTAAACCTTTAAGTTGAGTTTACTTGGGGCTGTCTGTGGCCTTCCTACTTTTTCAAGGTTGATTTATGTACAGTTATTTTTGTTGGTAAGCCTGAGGTTCTCTTGCTAGTGAGCATAATTCATGCTACAGTCAGGGTGGAAGTGTTTGGATGTTTTAGGTGTAAATTTTGGAGATAGATCAAATAAATACAGTGTAAAGGAACAGCTTTGCAGATGGGGAAGGCTTTGTTATATTTTACCTTATTGTAAACTGAATGTCTGGTTACCATTTTTTTCCCCTGTAAATTCCATCTGTATTTTAGCATGGGAGGGTCAACTGTTGGCTTTTCCCCCCCTGCTTACACAATGGAGCAGAAACACTAGACAGTAGAATTGATTCTTACAGAACACTACTAAAACTTTACTGCATTTACACCACCTGCTTCTGAACAAAATATTTCTAGCAATCCATATGTATATTCTTTTCTATTGCCAATTAATTGCTTTCTGAACAGTGAACTGAAAGAATAGCTTCAATTAAAATAAGTGTGTGCAGCAGAAATAAATTTGGTTTAATATTAAAGTGGAAAAGATTCAAAGATAAATGTGGAGTTAATAAATGAAGTGGAGCTCCACAGTTCTTGACTTTCTCCTGTGATACCGTCTAAGGGGAGGATTCTCAAGCAGTCAAATAACAGGAAAATGGTGGAAAAAAGACTGAATAACTGGTTTGGTCTCATAGCACCATTTAACTCTTGTATCCTGCTATTCTTCTTCAGTGAGAAGGTATCAGGATAGAGTCAGGTGTGTCAGTGTCTTCCATGATCATGCCCTCTTGACAAAGGGGAATATCAGGATGTTAAACATTGCGTATGATGGAACTGTTGCAACTAAATCTGCTGTTAATGGCTTAGAACATGAGAGGAAATGGGAGAGGCCCCAAATATGTCTTTGATTTACCTTTGAGCTAACTGATTTCAGGTGGCCTGTCTAGTAGGTTCGTTTGTCCATGTAAATTAGAGTGCCCTTTTGGCCCCAAAGATAACAAATTTTAAAATGAAGAGGTAGACACATAGAAAAAAAGAATATCTTACCAAGACATGGTAGAAAGTATTAGCTCTCCCTGTTCAAAATTCAACTTCTGTTGTTCGTAAGAGTTACATCTCATGGAAAGCAATAGCTTTTGGCCAGTTTCCAGACATGTGGGGGAAACTTTAGATTGTAATTATGCTTTACAGCTTCTTTTAATGAAAAAAAAAATAGAAACAACTTCATGTTGACCACAATTTACTTGTGTCTAAGTGTTTTCATGAAAACAAATATTGTACCAATGTGAAAATTTAGTTCTTAAGAGCCTAATCTTTAGGAATTCTTTTATGTGAATGCATTTCACAGAGATATATGATTATCTGTTCAAATTCTTGGTTTCAAGATTTGACCATAGTAAAGTTTTCTTTCTGTGTGTAAACTGAAAGCAATGATAGTCTACTTAGGAGTATGTTTACCTGTTATTTTTTTCATTGGATGAAAGCTGAAAGTTGATGACATGTATTTTGTATGCAGCTGTCTGTGCATTTTCAATATAGGAGGAAATACAATCAGTTCAGCATGACTGGATTACTATAAATAGTTCTACAAAATACCTTCATTTCCTCTCCACATTTATTTTTGTCATATGCCTTACTGACTGTAACACATGATGTAACCAAAAGTAGAGTGTTATATTTTTATTTTAAAAATGTAATGTTAAAACACAAAGTGGTGTCTGTATTTGAGAAACAGAACTCTAAAATAGAGCCCACCTTATGAAACCATTTTGGGCATGTTTTGCTCTTTTATTTTAGGGAGGCAAGGAATTTAATAATTGCAGATAATAGTAATGAAAGCAAGAATGCAATAAATTTTTGTGCTAAACCCATAAAAAGTTATTTTGGGAACTAAGCAGTACATTTCTGCATTAATGGAAAAAATTAAAGATTTCTGTCCTCAGTTTTGTCCTTCTAGAGGAAGCTAATTAGATAAAAAATATTTTACAGTAGTTCTAACTTAATATTCTTTTTTAGCTGAAAAGTGGAAACTTTAAAGAGGGTAGTTGTGCTTTCTATGTATCATCATCTGCTAAACTAGTGTGATTTGCTATCTTCTAACTAGGTATGAAAATTATGCATTTTATTAGTCAGACAAGCACAGGCTGCAGTAACACACCATGTCTGAAAGGAAAAGAACCTTCCAAAAGTACTCATTTCATTACGAACAAACCCCATAGAGCCTGCTCTCCCATGGCTTTACTGCTCACTAGCCTTAGCCCTGCTCCCTTACCCTCCTTCAGTCCCATCCCTTCTCCCACAAATCTCTCCTTTCATGGTTTGGCAAGGAATGGCATTTCCAGGACTAGCTGGCCTGCTGGTCCAACACGCAGGGCAGTGCCACCCCCAGATAAACCTAATGCAGCACTTGGCTCTGGCTCTGATGGGTAGCAGCTGACTCCAGAGGCTGCTCACAGCCCTCTAAGCCTTGGGTTAGCTGATCTGGCATAGCAGCTCTGGTTTGGGGATTTGGTTGAAGCTTAATTGACACAGGCCAATGATCACAAAAGTTATTAACGAGTAACAAAGGGAAACACATAGGCCATCCAACTGAAAAGCCCTTTTCTTTTTTTTTAAAAAAAAAGAAATTTTAGTTGTGTGCTGCTTGGTTTTATAAAGAGTATTATAATTGCCTCTGTGTTACTAAGAAAGTAACTTCCAGGAGAGCTGCAAAAAGGTTACTTCTGTGGAAAACATTAGCACCGATTTTGTGGAAAACATTAGCACTGATTGTTCCCAGGGACTTGATTCTCAGTGTTCTACATGGCAAGTAGGTTTTCCATCATTTGTGTTTGTGCCAGGGGAAGATGACAAGCCATCTAGCCATATAAAAGCTGGATATTAAGGGGTGTGCCTTCCTGTTATGAAACTTGCTGCAATCCTGAAATTCAAAGTAGATGAGAATGTGTGCAAGACATTGAGAACAGTGGAACAAGAGGGTAGGCACTGAAATAAATATGCTGGAATGTAGATTGATCAGGTTGACTTTTTGCTGAAATAAAGCTGGGAACTTTGCTGTCCCTAAAATCATGTTATTAGGTGAGTCCAAAGCCTGTCACTAGTGAGCTTACTTATTTGAGTAAAAACAACTATCGTAAACCTGTCTGAGAGGATCCATATGCCAGAAGCTGACTTAAGAGTATGATGAACCAGTGATGTTTCATGGATGTATCTTTCCCTAAAAGAAACCAAAAAACAACAACAAAACCCCCCAAAACCAAGAAAAACAGCAAAAAAAAAACCCAGAAAAAAAATACTCATTTTCTTTTGTAAATATTTACCCTAGCTAGATACCTGAATGGTTTGATGGCTCAAATGGAGTCCTTTAAACAGGAGGAAGGACAAGTATACAAGAGAAATATTAAAAAAAAAACCAAAACCAAACCAAAAAGCATGGTTTTTAAAAATCCTATGAACTATGAGCAGGATGCCATTGCATTGTTCCCGAGAACAGAAGTTCCCTACTTAGGATTGTAGTGAAAGTGATTGAGAATAGATGGATGAAGTGTGATACATAGAAAAAAGAAGTCAAGTCTGCAGAGGTATTGCTTAATAGCTTCAGAGCCATCTAGCTTTGAAGCCAAGTGTCATCTAAAGAAAGTAGATCCCTTAGTCCAAGGGCATTGTTGGAGAAAATACTGATGTAATGCCTTTAAATATACAGATGCATTTTTCCACAGTTAATTTAGTACTGTGTCCCGCAGTGAATTCAGGTTGGAGGAAGTTGGAAAACTTACTCCAGTGCTAGCATGAAAAATGTCTGATTATCAGCAGACTCAGGTGAAGTTACAACACTTTATAAGTCTGCAAAAAACTCCTGTTAGTCTCCAAAAAGAGGAGTCATAATGTGTATTTCTACTCTATGTGCAGACTTACCCTTTTTTCTCCTTCCTTGCTGTTGAACAAGATAGTTTTCACTAAGAATTGTGAAGTCTTAATATGATTAAGTGGTTTTTAGAATGTTTTACGATTTTGTATATTTACTACAGAAGTTAATATTTACTATAGACAGTACCTTTAATTTTATTTTTAGTAGAATGTAAGTGTTTAAGAATTCCCAAGTGGTGAACAATACTGTTGTCACTCTGAATGTTTACAGCAGCAAGTTTTAGCTTGTACGAACTGACTGGGGAGAAGACCTTCTTTCCTTTCAGTTTCTGTTCATAACAGTGACTTGTGAGAATGAAACAGAGCAGTTGGTAGAACTGGTTTGATATCAAAATAGTTCATCCATGTACTTTGTCTATATTGCTGTATTCCTTTTACTGTGTAAACTGTGCCAAATTTGGGGGATCTAGAAAATAATATAATGGAATGGTTGAGTAAGGGCAGAGCAGATGCCAAACAATTGCCCATTTCCTGAAATCTTTGTGCAGAATTTGGAGGCAAAGCAATTCAAGGAAATGCTCACTATAAAAATGAGAGAGCTGCAATAATTCATGAGATGGATTGTGTTGAGTAGGTCTAGAAGGTTGAGTGTAGGTCTGTCATGGAGACCTTCCGTTGGCTCTGCTGTTGGAAGCTTAATTTTAGTGTCAGATGAGAAAAGGTTGATTGACTTGTCTTTCCCTTTGGTTTTGCACTTCAGTTGATACTAAAATTTGGACAATGGTGATAG
The DNA here is from genome assembly GCA_013398275.1 of Promerops cafer. Lineage (NCBI taxonomy): Eukaryota > Metazoa > Chordata > Aves > Passeriformes > Nectariniidae > Promerops > Promerops cafer. The sequence goes on from VZSE01009779.1 coordinate 2,907,559, forward strand.
TATGGTGTTTGGCATTTTTCAAGAATGTGAGAAAGTCTCTTAGGCATTCTGGCTCTCTACACTCTCATGTGTTACTGATCCAGATTGCACATGATAGGTCGCTAATAATTACAGACAGTCTTTCATACGTTGTTCCATTTTGTCCTATCTGAGTACAAAATGAACTCTCATTCTGTTTTCTGCACAATAGGTAAGTAGAAGACATCTGTGTATATAAATTTAAATAATTGCAGTTTTTAGTGTTCAGCGAGTTGCAGAGCAAGAGAGCTACACTTGCCTATTTGGCCACATGCTGGCCAGACTGGTGTCTCAGAACCCACTCTGAGCGGTCATGCTGGTGCATCTCAGGTGAGGATTTCCTAATAGCTGGAAGAGAAATGGAGTTGTGTTGGTATCCTAGAGGGTGAAGTTCTAGGTGGAGCTGTTCTAGCTAGAGCAGTTTCCCCTCTGTGAATGCAGTCCACCAGAGGGAGATGAACACCGGAGCTGGCAGGAAGAGGAGCGCTTTGTGCCAGCAGAGGTTTGCCTAGGCCAGCCTTTTGCACCTGAGAGTACGATACCATGTCGACACCTTTGTGTGTCAGAATCAAGCCTGGAGTGGTGGGTGGTTTCTTGTACTCCTGAGTGGAGATCAAGGCCATCACTGTATTTTTAACTTTTTGCTGCTATACCATTGCCTTAGTAAAACCTTGTAGGAAAGAGAATGGTAGTGGTATTCCTATGGGTTTTCTTAAACCTTTCCACCTGGCTGGACTTTGGATTTTGCGATTGATTTAACTTTAGATATATCCTCAGTGTGTCTGGTCTGTATGTATGAGTCCAGACAGATTCCCAGCTCATTTTGCCTGAATTTGGTAGGCTGTCTGGACGTGGGACTGTTGTACTTTTTAATATGCAGCAGCACTGAGCTGTGCCTGAGCTGCTGAGCCGGCTGGGAGGAAAGGTTTGGTTGCCTTGCCGTGAGTGACACGGTAATGGAGCTCCATTGTCTGGGCTGGAGCTGCCGCGACTCCTGCCAGCGCAGAAGGGTTGGCAGAGGAGTTTGTTTGTCAGCATGGAGCTATATCTGCACATCCTCAGTCTCAAGGGCAAGTGTGTTACTCATTCCTGTCTGGAAACTGATTGATTTAAAAGACTCTTGAGATGAGGTGGTTCTTTAGGTTCAAGAGCCAAATAGAAGTGAAAAAAAATATATTTTTGATTAGCGTCTGCTACAGATATTATACTGTAACTTTCTTTACAGTGTCAGTCCAGTAAAATGTAACACAGGCTGTATTTCAACTAAGATCATATCTCTTAAAGTCTTTTGAGCATATTCATGAAAAGGAAGTCCTATTAAATGCCTTTTTTGGGCATCAATCTTGTTCCAAACCTGTTAGCTTAGTAAGCTTCCTTAAATCTCTTGTCAGCTGGTATAATTTTCTCAGAAATTATGATTTTTAGTCAACCCTTTTACTTGAAATTGGGAGTTTTCGTTGAAGTTTAGGATCTAATTCAAACAATTTTAAGAGTTCATCTTAAGTGGCACATGTCATGAGAAACTTTTTTTCTTCAGTTATGTGTTCCATCTTTAGGATCTGAAAGCAGAATTGTGCTTTTTGAGTGGTTTTTAAATTATTTTGTTGCATCTTATAATTAATCAAGTGATTAGAACACAGAATTTGATTTTTAGTATCTGCCCTTTTTTCCTAGGCATTAGTCAACAGAAGAAATGAGAAAAAAACTACATGGATGTAGACTCCAGCTCATTATAGATCTCTGTTTTTAATGGCAGATCCTTCACATTATCCAGGCACACCACAGTGTCTTGAACAGTGGAGTATCTGTGTGTCTTTCCTTGTTCTTGTTTGTTTACCTGGAATCTTCTGGTTTTATATTAACAAAGTCAACAGTTCTGGCCCAATTTTCAGATCTATAGATTGTCCAGAATAGAACAGAACCTGTGATGATGTACAGACTTGCCAATGAAACAAATGGTTGATTTTTCTTTGAGGATACGTTCAGCATTTCCTTAAAAAAAAAAAAAATCATAGGTTTTATGGCTGAATATACTGGATATAGAAACTGCCTTGATTGAGAGAACTGGAAAAGACTGGGTTTCTCCTGCTGTATGAGATTCTGATACTGGGGTACAACTATGCTCAGTTTAGGCAGATGTGAACATGCTGTTCAAAACAGGAATATTTTGTCATAGATGCTGTCATGGTCTTTAAAATTTATTTTAACACTGTTAACATTAAGACTAAGTAATTTCCATTTTATCTTGGTCTAAGGGTGTTTCATTTTAATAACTAACCGGAAAAAAAAATCCTGTTTAACATGATTGTGTTTAACATAGCACAGCAAAATTAACCAGGTTGGCAGGGCTTGATGAAGAAGACTTATGAGAAGTTTTCCATTAACTGGAAAGTTCTGTAGATATCAGCTTTAAAGGTAAAATATTAAAGTTGTATACAACATGTTATAAATGGCTGTCAGGTGTATTTACATTTGATTTTTGCCATGGCATTTCTGGTCAGCTGCTGACTTTAGGGGAACCACTAAAATTGCAGATGTGGTTTGAATTTTTTTCTTAGTTTGCCCTAGAGATAAGTTCTTTAACAAATAGCATGGATCTGCTCTAGTTTATCTGTGATTGTGAAACTTGTGTTTGCTAAATATCTTGATTCTTTACTATTTATTTGATATCAAGGACCATGTTTCATTAGTTTGGAAGGTGTGGGGGAATCCAAGCTCTCAACCATTTGTTTCTCTCTTAGACTTACATCCCAATTAGTGAGTTTTATGTTTGGAGGTTTTTTAAAATTATAAATTTAAATGGTAAACCACGTTAGTTTTTATATCCTGTGTTAAGTACATTTAGCTAGCAAAGATCCTCATCCTTGATCTTTCTCTTTCACTTTTGTGTTCAGCTGCTTCTGAATAACATACTGAAAATAAACTAACTTTACTGAGGTAGTTTGTTGACATCTATATTCAATGAGTCATTGTAATGTGTTGCTATATGATTAAGATCTATTTTGGCTTTTAATCATACATCCATGTGGTATACTCTTGAAAACAAGTAAGTGAATGTTGAAAATTCTGATTTCTGTCATAGCAATTTAATGGAGTCCAAATCTCTGTAAAATACTAAACTCATTATCTGTCTCTTGTCTGAAGATAACAGTAGTCAGCTACAGTGCATTTTTATTGCAGTAGAAGTTCAACACTTATATTAGCAATAACACAGAGAGCTTAAGTGACCCAATGCAGACTCTATTATAGACTAAACAGGAATTTGTGTGCCAATAAGGGACACTTTAGGTGCTTTATGAGAATAGGACATCTAGAATCTGGACTTCAGCTAATTAATTTCAAATGAAGCAAATGATACACTTGTCATAAGATGTGTGGGTTTTTTAGTAAGATTTTTGTGCATGCAATGTCAGGCTTTCTGTAAAAGGCTTGTAGTGCTGATAGAGAATATAAAGAAAATCAATATAGTATTTTCCAAATAGCATATATGACAATTTATATAAATTTATATATAGCATTTGATATTTTCTATGACATTTGCTGTCTTGCATGCTATTTTGGGATAAGCTGGCATATAGTTTTTTCAGTCCATAGCGCCATGTATGTCTATACATGTATCCTCTGGAAAGTGGCAGCAGTTGCATTTCATGTGCCAGCACTGCTGGTGTGGCTGCACACAAGCTGGATCTGGGAACTGATCAACTAATCAGGTACACACTGAGTGTCTGGCCTGAGGGTGATGATGCAGCCTGGCTGAGATGGGATGCAGAGGGGATTTCAGCTGCAGCTTGCACTTAATGTTGGTTAAATTGATTGTGAAACCAGCCCTCAAGGTAAGCCTATAGACCATGTGTGTCCTTACTACATTTTTGTAAACAAACATGCAATGAAGAAAATCCAGTGCTTGTTATAAAATAATTATTAGAGTTGTGTGAATTTTCACAGTACAAGTTGCTCTTTTTCACAAGTGTGAATCAGAAAATCTGTGTAGGCAACAATGCGAGGGAGAGTTGTTTTCAGTAGTAGTCCTTTTTCTGTAAACTGATCACTTTTTAAAAATATTTTAAAAAGTAATTAGTGACATATCATAGAATTAAGTGGACAACATACTTAAAATAAATGAAAAATCAGTTTAAGTTAGTGTATCATGACTGTATTGATTCCACTAACATAGTTATTCAGTAGTTAGCTCTGTTATGTGGCTTGCTGCTCTTACTGAATTGCTTTGTTTTGGTATTAGCCAGCTATATGTGTCAGGTAAAATCAGTGAGGAGGTAGGGATCTCAGAATTTTCAGTATGTGCAAAATTCCGTCCTGGCATGGGTTAAGGCAAATATGAACCCTGGTTTCTTAGTAAGGAGCATATTTTAAGCAGCTGCAAAATTCTTGGTAGGAAACTAGGAGTTTTTATTCCATAAAAAAATCATACCAACTGAAATGTCCAGAGTCAATAATTTATGGTTCACTTTGTCAATTTATGGATGCTTAAATAATGGTGTTTTTCCTGCAGTATCTTATCTTGCTGGTTTTGTGGGGCTTTTTGGTTGTTTTTTTTATTTGTTTGTTTGTTTAGGGGTTTTTTTGTTTGTTTGTTTGTTTTTTGTTGTTCGGTTTTTGGGGAGATTTTGTTGGTTTTTTGGGATTATTTTTTGTTTGTTTGGGATATTTTGTTTTGTTTTGNGGATGCTTAAATAATGGTGTTTTTCCTGCAGTATCTTATCTTGCTGGTTTTGTGGGGCTTTTTGGTTGTTTTTTTTATTTGTTTGTTTGTTTAGGGGTTTTTTTGTTTGTTTGTTTGTTTTTTGTTGTTCGGTTTTTGGGGAGATTTTGTTGGTTTTTTGGGATTATTTTTTGTTTGTTTGGGATATTTTGTTTTGTTTTGTTTTTTAATTCTTCATTTCGTGTTGCAGTAGGGTATCACCAACCTGGGTAAAGATTAGTACATTCTTATCCTTCAGAGAACTGTTTTTCTTCCTATGTTGGTTAACTATAAAGATTTCAAGCACTACAGTGAACAGTTTGAAACTGGGACAATACTGCTTCATAGTAAGTCTTGCAAAATTAGGGTGCTATATGTAGGAAAACCCTAATTAAAACTGCCTTCTTCCTTACACCATGCTTCAGTGGTTTACAACATATTTCAAGGTAACCAAAAGTAGTGCAGGTGTAGGATTTATGTATGTCTCCATGTCTGCATGCAGGAGGGTCATCCCCATCTCAACTGTAAGAGCTCCTGCTCTATGGTACTAGAGGAGTGATGGAATTGCTTTTTAAATTTTCTGCTTATACAATTTACTGCATGAAATCAGCTTTGTGCATGTTCCTTCAAATCAGATCTTAATCATATACTTGCACTTTGCAGCTTTGTTTAGTATCACAAAAATGGAGCAGATTCTTAAATGTCAGTGAAGATGTATGTATTAATACACTTTTTATATGCATGGTAGTATACTTTTGTTTACAGTGACAGTAGGGATGTTTTGAAGAATGTAAAATAAATATTTTGGGATTTTTTTTTAACTGAAAAATACTGTCTCACTTGTCTAGTTAGTTGATTGCAACTTCCTGCTAAATGACAGATTGTTTCCAAATCTGTTTTTACAAAAAAGTTCTTTTAAACACACCAAAAATAATTTATTCCTTAAAACTGAAAAAGCAGACTTTTTTCCCAGCTATTTGACACACTTAGAATGTCGAGTTTTAATTGAACAATATAAAGATTTGAGCTTTGATCTCACCTTACATATGAAATGTCAGCATTCACAAAGCTCTGATCAGAGAGCAGGGGACTAGGTGCATGGTGGATAGCATTTCTCACTTGTCACTGCTCACCAGCCTGAAGAAACCATGCAGATAAGGACACTGTAGTCTTAATCTTGTGCAGACATGCCTTAAAAAACCGTATCAGTTTGTCAAGAATGAAATTTCACTTTGAGAAATACATGTACATCAGAAGTCTGTAACCAGTCCCACTTCCAAGCTGTGTGCTAGTAGGAAATGAAGGAAACTGCAGAATGAAAGAAAAATCACCTCCACTTTACTGAATAAACAATGTTCTCATAGAGCATTGCTCAAGTAATAAATCTTTGTATTTACCAAACTTTCGTGTAGTAGAAATAGATGTCCAGCTGATAAGAGTTTGTGTTTTATAGCTCCATTTATGGCCCTATCACTATCCACAGGGCTTGGAATGTAATAAATGACTCCCAGAAGTAGATCAACTAAATTACAGTTTAATGCAATATTGTTGGGTATAGTGGAGGAGTGATTACACTGTTTCTGAACACTCCTGGCTAGTCATCAGAGGAAGGGACATTGGATTATTTTCTGTGCATCTAGTTCTGAAGTCCCTGCTGAAGCAAAATGCTTTTTCTTTGGGTGGGAGGGGGATGAGGATTTGGGCAGGGACTAAAGCGTGAAAAGAAACATTCCATTACAGGAAAATCCAAGGNCATAGTTATTCAGTAGTTAGCTCTGTTATGTGGCTTGCTGCTCTTACTGAATTGCTTTGTTTTGGTATTAGCCAGCTATATGTGTCAGGTAAAATCAGTGAGGAGGTAGGGATCTCAGAATTTTCAGTATGTGCAAAATTCCGTCCTGGCATGGGTTAAGGCAAATATGAACCCTGGTTTCTTAGTAAGGAGCATATTTTAAGCAGCTGCAAAATTCTTGGTAGGAAACTAGGAGTTTTTATTCCATAAAAAAATCATACCAACTGAAATGTCCAGAGTCAATAATTTATGGTTCACTTTGTCAATTTATGGATGCTTAAATAATGGTGTTTTTCCTGCAGTATCTTATCTTGCTGGTTTTGTGGGGCTTTTTGGTTGTTTTTTTTATTTGTTTGTTTGTTTAGGGGTTTTTTTGTTTGTTTGTTTGTTTTTTGTTGTTCGGTTTTTGGGGAGATTTTGTTGGTTTTTTGGGATTATTTTTTGTTTGTTTGGGATATTTTGTTTTGTTTTGTTTTTTAATTCTTCATTTCGTGTTGCAGTAGGGTATCACCAACCTGGGTAAAGATTAGTACATTCTTATCCTTCAGAGAACTGTTTTTCTTCCTATGTTGGTTAACTATAAAGATTTCAAGCACTACAGTGAACAGTTTGAAACTGGGACAATACTGCTTCATAGTAAGTCTTGCAAAATTAGGGTGCTATATGTAGGAAAACCCTAATTAAAACTGCCTTCTTCCTTACACCATGCTTCAGTGGTTTACAACATATTTCAAGGTAACCAAAAGTAGTGCAGGTGTAGGATTTATGTACGTCTCCATGTCTGCATGCAGGAGGGTCATCCCCATCTCAACTGTAAGAGCTCCTGCTCTATGGTACTAGAGGAGTGATGGAATTGCTTTTTAAATTTTCTGCTTATACAATTTACTGCATGAAATCAGCTTTGTGCATGTTCCTTCAAATCAGATCTTAATCATATACTTGCACTTTGCAGCTTTGTTTAGTATCACAAAAATGGAGCAGATTCTTAAATGTCAGTGAAGATGTATGTATTAATACACTTTTTATATGCATGGTAGTATACTTTTGTTTACAGTGACAGTAGGGATGTTTTGAAGAATGTAAAATAAATATTTTGGGATTTTTTTTTAACTGAAAAATACTGTCTCACTTGTCTAGTTAGTTGATTGCAACTTCCTGCTAAATGACAGATTGTTTCCAAATCTGTTTTTACAAAAAAGTTCTTTTAAACACACCAAAAATAATTTATTCCTTAAAACTGAAAAAGCAGACTTTTTTCCCAGCTATTTGACACACTTAGAATGTCGAGTTTTAATTGAACAATATAAAGATTTGAGCTTTGATCTCACCTTACATATGAAATGTCAGCATTCACAAAGCTCTGATCAGAGAGCAGGGGACTAGGTGCATGGTGGATAGCATTTCTCACTTGTCACTGCTCACCAGCCTGAAGAAACCATGCAGATAAGGACACTGTAGTCTTAATCTTGTGCAGACATGCCTTAAAAAACCGTATCAGTTTGTCAAGAATGAAATTTCACTTTGAGAAATACATGTACATCAGAAGTCTGTAACCAGTCCCACTTCCAAGCTGTGTGCTAGTAGGAAATGAAGGAAACTGCAGAATGAAAGAAAAATCACCTCCACTTTACTGAATAAACAATGTTCTCATAGAGCATTGCTCAAGTAATAAATCTTTGTATTTACCAAACTTTCGTGTAGTAGAAATAGATGTCCAGCTGATAAGAGTTTGTGTTTTATAGCTCCATTTATGGCCCTATCACTATCCACAGGGCTTGGAATGTAATAAATGACTCCCAGAAGTAGATCAACTAAATTACAGTTTAATGCAATATTGTTGGGTATAGTGGAGGAGTGATTACACTGTTTCTGAACACTCCTGGCTAGTCATCAGAGGAAGGGACATTGGATTATTTTCTGTGCATCTAGTTCTGAAGTCCCTGCTGAAGCAAAATGCTTTTTCTTTGGGTGGGAGGGGGATGAGGATTTGGGCAGGGACTAAAGCGTGAAAAGAAACATTCCATTACAGGAAAATCCAAGGTAATAAACTGACTTAATTCCTCCTTTAGACATGAACATGTTGAAGGCCAAAGCAAGACATTTTTCACTTCAGGAATGAAATAAAAGAAGTTGTACGTGGCCTTCAGAAAATTGCAGCTGCAGTTACTTACTCTTCTTTTTCATCCCATCCCTTTAGTCTTCGTAATAAAATTTCACCTCTGATTTAAACAATATCATTGCATAGTAGTAATTCCTGTTTGGTAATAACTTTGTTTTGTCAGGTAGCCAACTTTACCATGCAGTTATTACGGAAAGTGTCCCTGTGCCAAAATTTGTCATCTGACAGGTTAAGAATTGCATATAAATCAAGAAAAATATGAAAGATTTTGGAGGTTTTTTCTTTTCTAAAAATAAAATCTGTGTGGTTGTTGCTAAGTGGCAACCTCTGGTGTACATATTCCAGAGAGCAGAATTATGGGAATTGTCTTAAAAACTCTTAAAGTTTTTTTTGTAATTTTTCCCACACATGACTAATAATTACTAATTTTCCTGCAAGTCATAGTCACAGTATTTTCTAGTGCAAATAGGCATAACCTTTTGCTTTGAAAAGAGATGAAGAACATCAGTAGGATCTCTTCTGCTGGCTCTTCCTTAGCTTTGGTGACCAGCAGCAGTGGGGACGGGGGCTGCTGGTGTCACATACCCTTACTGCAATAATATGCAAAACTCTATTTGATGTTTTGACCAGATGGTGTCAGTTATGGAACCAAGAAGCAACCTCAGGAAATACAGAAGTTAAGGCTTGATTACACTGTGTTAACTGTTTATCCGTACACATTGTATTAACAGCTGTAATTAATGACAACAGCCTTTTTTAAAATAGGAATGTCCAAGATGTGACTGTACTTTGTTTTCTGTGCTTAAAAACTATCTTGCCTTATGCTATAGATTCTTTGCTCTAATGTCTTTGAACTTAAAATTGCAGAAATTTAATTGAATTTGCCTTGTGTTTCAAAAGCAGATTAGTCTTTGAATTTTTAGTTCAGATTTCTCTTGCTAAACAGTATATGAGAACATACTTACATGTTATATTGAAAGCTTCTGTATTCCTTCTCTGCTTCTCAAAGGGAATGTTGAACAGTTGCTACTCTGAGGTAACTTGATCTCAGTAACTGGTATAGAGTTTGTCTTTCAGAATGTTTGGTTTTTTTGTTCATATATGTTTTGCTTTACGTACTTTGTATGCTTGTTTGGTAAAATGCCTTTAGGCAGAACAATTTTTACAGGCAGAGGTAATATCTCCTACTAAACATGAGTATCATAAGACAAACTAGACTATTCTGGTAGTTGCCTGACACCGTATGTGGGACTATCAAGAAGGCACCTTGGATATTTCCCCCCTTACTCTTTCTTAACCACCATTTTACATTCAACACAATCTACTATTCGGGTTTTCTAGCAGGTTAGACTCCTTATTTTTCTGAGATAAACAGTCATCACTGATAATATCCCAAAGATGGGTCCATTGTATTACTGGCCCCAAAGCAAAACATGCCCTTACACTGGCAAGCTGAGCTTATTTAAAGTGCCAGCCCAATTTAACTTTTCTTGCACTCACACTAAATGCAGCACTTGTATTTCTGTGTTACTTCCAAGCCAATTACTCGCATACGTTTAAAAAGCAATCAGATCTGGTCTGTTAGGTCAAGATAATATGAACATAAATGCACATTCTTACAAATAAGCTGCCCTAAAATATAAAGTAGGAAAACAAATGTAGTGTGAAATGCTAGGGAAAATGCAGGCAAGGCATAATTAGCAAAGGACAGTAGAAATGCTGTTTTGTTAGGACTTGAATAGTAACAGTCAATTAAGTTCTCACAACAGGAAACAGCAAAGCATTTAACAAAGAAACATCATCTCTCTCTACAGCATAAAGTCTATACAAAGAATCACAAAACTGAGGCAATTAATAGATCAGAAGTCATGAGTTAAAAAACCAGAGGGGACTGACTTCATATTTCTTTGCAAAGAAATCTATCTCTGTATATTGTAATAATTAATAGACTTAATTTTTTTATATAGTATTTGAATGATGGTATTTTATATACAAAGCATTGCTGGGGATGTATGTTGTGGTAAATAATATGTAGGATGTAACTGTAGGCTTGATAAGCAAGGCATAGCCATCATTACTCAAACTAACCGTAAAAAACTCAGATTATCAGTTCAAAGTTAGCTAGTAAGGATATGATTAATGTTTCTTCCCTTCCTTTTCCTCAGTAACAGAATAATGGAAGTGATCTAAGATGGATAAACAGAGAAGCACAGCAGCATTATGTTAGATGCAAACAGAAAGTAGTTATAAGCAAATCAAGAGCTCAAACTCTTGTAATAAAGTTGAAACTTGTACTGAAAAACTTAGCATTTCTGCTTAAATACCTTGAATTGCCCCCAGAAAGCTTTGGCAACCATGTGAATGCACCAGGTTCCAGTTCAGGTACTTTAATTGAATTGCTTGTATTGCATCATGTGGATATCTGTAATAAGCTGATTTTCAGTATATAAACAGTAGAAGCTTTCTCCTGCTATAGTATGATCTTGCATTCAAAAGGTAATTACTTTTCTTAGGACCAGAATCAAGCCCCATGAGAGGATACAAGGATATTTCAAGGGTAACACAATTAAGGGAAGAAATAACATTATCTGGAAATGTTCTGTTATCTGGAATTTCTGGCTTACTTCTCTGAAGCTTTTCCAAACATCACGTGTCAGGGCAGTTGAAAAAGGTACAATTTTCCATTTATTTCCCCAGAGCATGCAGGGATCTGCTTAGCAATTTTTTGAATTGGGGTTATTTTGAGAAAGGCTGATGCCAAATAGATATCCAGTAGATTTTTAATAGCTGTGCTAAGTTGGCTAGTGATACCATGGGTTTTGATTGTGCTGCTTTTACTCTTGTTTACTTAGTATTTTGAATGCCTTATTACAATGCATATGTAACCTGGTGTTACTCCCCTGGTTATTTGGAAAGAAACCCTCAATTCCTTCCCTCTTCTCTCTCCCCACCCAAAAAGTAAAAAAAAAAAGGGGGGTGGGGGGAGAGGGAAGGAAGGAAAATATTTAGCCTTATTTAAAACAGAGAGAAGAAGGCTAATGTAAATCAATTAAATCAATTCCAGAAACAGTGGATAAGGAGGGAACAGGGAGAGAGGAAACACAACTTGACTCTGCTTTGCCTCTTTTACCCACAGAGGAATGTTGCCAACAGGAATAGGGACTTGCTGGAAAATAAATAAAGTGATCCTCCTCAGAGCACAAAAAAACTAAGATAAATCTGCCTGAGTAGGTGTTTGTTTTTTTTTTTTTTCAATGTTTTTTATATTTGCTTCTGGGCCAGTGCAGCAACACAGTGTTCATTAGACACAGCAGTGCAGTCCAACAGTCGTTCGCGCAGTGTAACGTGCTGCTGCTGCAGCCCGGTACGTGCATGCAGATGTTGTCCAACAGTTAATGTTTAACTTCACTGGTTTGCATGTTTCCAAGTGTGTTTTTTCTCCTGCAGTGTTTTAAGACTTTTGTCCACTGCAGAAGTACTTTAAATGTAATAAAGAGAAGCGGTGGCAACATCTTGGAAATTGTGAACGCCCCAAAACACTTGGTAATAAAAGGCGGAAAAAGTACTGGTATCTTGAGACACTACAGAGTCAAAGGCAAATGAAATTTAGGAAATACACAGTGTGACATTTTGTACTAAATCCCAGACTGCAATTTGAAAAAGTAATTTGGATTCTATTGGACATGAATAAAGTGTTTGGATTTTTTTTTTTAAATTCCCCTGCTCCATTTTCAGCAGAGCTCTAATAGTTTGGGTTTTTTTCTTTTTACTCTGCCGTGGCAGCTTCAGAATGCCAACAGCTTCTACTGCAGAGAATTTTAAAGAAACATTCTACCTGTGGATAATTTCAAAACCAGAGGAAAAATTTTAAAACAAACCTTCATAAATGCCCCTGGAGATACCCATCACAAATATTTAGTATAAAATAGCTGACTTCAACTGCCAAAGACATGGTGCTTCTTGATCGGTATGTTTGCATATTAAAACTTCATGCAATAAACAGTACTGCATTGTGTGATAAGTGATGAAATTTTAGAGCTCAGTGAATTGCTGATTTTTAGCTGATCTGCAATAAATGCCCATCAGTGTTCACACCCCCGCTCTGAGACACAGTCTAGGACTGGCTTCAAGGGCCATTCTTATAACATGCTTCTGTTTAAAAAAAACAGAGAGAAATTTATGTTTCATGGGAGAATAATCTCATGGGACTTTGCCCAAGAGGCTTCCACTTAAGGTGCAGATAGGACTGACAAGTTCATTTAACATATCACTGCCACTGCAAGGGGCTGTCTGCTTCTCTCCTGCACCTGACTCAGTCTAGCCATTTGTCTGATTTCTTGGTGATTTGATTCATTTTGCTAGGCTGGTGAAAAACAAGTCACCGACCCACACCCACACACTTTGGGGTTTCCTGCCTGCTTAATAATCTGAACTGTCTCACTGAAGTGTCAGATGAACAGCACAGGCAGTTTGAAGGCCCAGCTCCCTTAGTGAAATGTTAGTTACTGTGGCGTAGCTGTCTTAAAACTACAAGCTACAGATGACTGTGTGGTACATAATTTATAAGAAACTGAATTCTGTTACTTCAGGTAAAACTTACAGGTTTTACTCTGTAAAACCAGCTGGAGATACCATTTGGAGGTCATGTATGTTGAGTTGCAGTAAAAACACAAAGATTTTCTACTGCTGTTGAACAAATATTTGAGCAAAGATGGAAAGTACTAATGAGAGTGTAAAAAGGATATGGCATAACTGGAAGATAAAAATGCATAGAAGAGATCAATTAAGAGCAAAAGAAGACAGGAGGCATTGAATGAAAGGGGTGGCTTTTTTTGTCATACTTACAATAGCCATCAAAGACAAGTATTACCATCAAGAGAAGCTTATTTAAACTGTGGTTCATAGTCCAAAGGAACATGGTCTTCCCAAATGCTGGTTCCCATTGGCCTTAACTTTTGCATGGGAGCAAGCAGAAATGCTGTACATTCTTCTGCTGTACCATAAATATAGAAGCATTTTTAAAAAGCATTTAGCCCTTTCAAATATGGCAGCCTCATATTTGCATTGCCTCATTAAACTGAGGAGACTTAAAACATAAATTGATCACTGAACAAATGTTTTATTAGTTAAATGGGAGCTTGCAGGCAGTACTTTGCTGATTCTGTGTACTAGTTACTTCACTTCTCTCTAAAACGTATGTGTGGTAAGACCAGCCCCTGCCAATTCTGTGAAGTGCTGCAGATTTAGTGAGAAATATATATGAAAGTGTGCAGAAGCCACTTGGCCACCAATCTGATGCTGGAGAAGGTAGGTCACTGTGCAGACTAGGTGATGAGTGTCTGTGAAATTTGGAAGTGGAAACCTGTCCAGGATGGTGACTCACAAAACATCAACAGCGCCTTCACATGCAAGCTGTCTTCCAAAGGCTCTATGCTTTTGCTTTTCTCTGCTTCCCTGGTGTGTCAGTGAGTTCAGCCTCTTGGTTTTGTCTTCCAGCTCTTTAGCTTGCCACTTGCAGGGCATATTTCTAGACTTACTCACCTATTCAGAAGAAAAGTGTGTAAATACTGTGTGGAAAAAACCCACCCAACTCTATCACCTTACCATTTAGCAATGTGGAAAATGTTCCATTGCACTAAGAAGAAACTGGTGATCCCTTGTTATGTATATCCACTTACTGATAATATTAGTGTTGTACTACTGAAGCTTATCTATTCCCTCTTGAAATTACCTCTTTCTTTCAGTGGTCCACACTGAAAAGGACTTTTTTGTAAGAGGTTTGTAATGGAAAACCATGTTGTAGCCTTTGAATCTGGTGGTATTATACTCTTTCAAATATCACTATCAGCACTGCCACTTTCAAATTAATAGAAGTGTAGATGATTGAGAACAAAGGGCTCATGTGATTTCAGTGGTTTTAATCCTGGATTATTCAGTCAGAACTCAACCTTAAAATACAGTAATACCAAGTGGGAGGAAAATGCTTGGAATTTTACTGCCTTTCATAGTAAATGATAATGTATTTAACTTTTAAAAAAACGTTTCTCTAGATTTACTTCTTAACAAAGGTTATGGTAGCATCCAGTTGATTCCATTAATACCAGGGTATTTTATCAAAGTGGGAGTTGGATCCAAACACTTCTGTTTGCCTCTTGAAATACTGCTAGGATTGCTTATTTATGATTCTGATCTTATTTTTGATTTTGACTTTGCAAGTTGTGCCTTACACTTTGTCACAAAATCCCTGTCAATCTTAAATAGTTGAGATTTCAGAGCAGGTATTTTATGTCCTTGTGATGCCCAGTACAACCTTTCAGACTGGCTAAAAGCCTAGCAATGACTGCTGTATATGCCAAATGCATTTTGTTGTTTCTGAAAGTATATTGAGTGGGATTAGTTTTTATTTTTCACATCTAAATGTTTAAGTTTTCTTCCTTGCAAGCAACTATTATGAAGAATATAGATTTGAAAATGTTGCTTCAAAAGGGTTTTGAGTTTTCACTTAGATTTTTGACTTTAGTTTGCTAGCTCCTTACTAGCTTTCTTTTGATCTCTTGAAGAATGTCACCTGATTTATCTTACTAACATTGCTGGAGTACCAAGCCTTCCATCTGAAGACTTTTTCATTAAAAATTTGTGATGGGTTTCTCCCCCACACCCTCTTCCCTGATGAATTCATGTGAGCCTTTTTCATGCCCATACAAAGTCTAGACCCTTCCATGACTGAAAAAAGGGATTCAAAACAGGGGAACAGCCAGCAAATAAGTAACTTTGTGTCTGTAAAATTACTGGACGGCTTGGAGGAGGCAAGGATCCTAGAACTTTTTCAAGTGGGCATTATTAAGAGATCTAGTGCAATAAGAAATTATTAAGAAACTTTAAAAAAAATGTGAATATTGGCTCAATATATTCCCTCCTTACTCTTCCCCTGCTCCTTGTTTGTTAGTTATTCTGAAAAATAAAGATAACAAATGTTACTCAGAGTAGGAACTACACTGCTATTTCTGAGAGGGCTGGAATTATTGTAGCTCTGACTTCTAGGGATTTATCTTATGATTTATTGCAAAATCTGGCTGAAAGTTTTTCTTTAGTCAGAACATTAATTCTTGTCTGCACTATTGCCTTGTTCATGATGTCTGTGAAGATGTAATAATATTTGAGACTTCTATCCTTGTGTCATTTGGTTGAAATACGTTGGTTGCTCTTCTTAGAAGACCAGCCTGAAAGAGGGGCTGTTGTGTGTTGAACCTGGTTTGGTTCACTTTTCTCATTCTTAATCTGGCCTGAAAATTGCAGGAAACTGGGGGAAGTTTTAAATGCTATCTCATAACTGGGCTAGTGTTTAAAGAAATGCATATAACTCTACAAGCACCTGAATTCCAGAAACATTTTCATGTTGGCGGAGGGGCTGGGGAACACCGGTGCGTTGACCTGGATTTGATGGGTGCAGTAACAAATTGCAGACTTTTCCTTGCCATTTTGTGTGTCTTCCAGACAGCCTGAGACTTCTCTGTTCTCAATTAGCAAAACTGAACGCTGGAAGCACGGCAAAAATCAAATGTAGATTCAAGCTGTTAACTTTTGCTCCTAGAAGTATGAATTTTCAATACTTCTGCTATCTTATATGCAGTCTTACCAAAGTGAACATAAGCTGGTCAGGTACTAAGGAGTAACCTACAAAATGAAACAAATAGTTCTGCTTCAAGAAGCTGAAGAGCTGTGCTGAATTCAACTGCCTCGAAGACTTGAAAAAAAGGAAGCAAAACAAACCCAAAAGCCAAACAGCTTGGAAGCAACACAATAATTTTGTGACAAGAACCAGGACTTGTCTAAAGAAAAACAAAACAAAAACAAATAAAACAAACAACACCACAAACAATCAAGAAAGCCCCAAACAATTTAGTTCTGTACTGTGAAATATAAGGTTTTGAAAGTGAAAGTAGTGTTCCCATTGAAATGAGTAACTATAATTTGCAGATAAACATTTACTTGGTCTCATCTTTAAGGGTGCCTTTTTTTATTTACAGTACCAACTTTTAAAAAATCCTGTAAAAATAATTTACAAATCTGTTAACCATTTTATAGAGTGTCTTGACTTGTAAAGTCTCATCTGTCAAGTTCTTAAAATACTGAGATATTTTTAAAGATATACTCAAAAGTTACTCAGTCTTGTTAGATCATTACTCTGAGTTATTACTTTCAGACTTCATTAAAAAAATCCAACAAATGTGTAAAATTTGCTTGTAATCATTCTAAAAATGTTGCAGTGATATGTGTGGCCTAAAACACTCATTAACCTTAAAGCCCTCATTAGTTTGCAACACAAAATGAAATCTTTTCCAGCTTCTAAAAGTAGAATGAATCGGTAGACTAAGTGTTGGGATTTTACTTTTTTTATATGCTAAAAATTGTAATATAGTGAAGGCTTGTGTAATGTCTGGTCTATCCTTAGCCTGGTGTTTCTAATCTGGCTCAAATACAATATGGATAAAGGCAAAAGAAATGAAATAGTCACAGGAAAGCAACAGACAGCCTTTTAAACAAAAAGCCTTAAAGCAACTCAATTTTTTTTTTCCATTACTAAGAAACGAGTGAATTGAAACAACTTGAAGGAGTTGGTTCTCATTTTTGCATCAGTCAGTCAACATTAGCTTGAGGAAAACTACTAAATATTTTTCATTTTAATAAAATGGGAGCTCTTTTTAGCTACATCCAATTTATTTCTGGCCAGGACATCAAATAACTTTAATGTAGCCAAATAACTAAACCCCAGAAATCTGACTAAACATTCACTATCCCTGAAGTATAAAATTTAACTGAGGTGCAAAGTGTTTCCTGGCCTGACCACCAAGAAAGCATTATTAGGATATTGTAGGAAACCTATGTAATGGTTTTGGTTCTGATATTTTCATTAGAGTGGTTTCAATACAGAAGAAAAAAATCTATTTCAGCATTTCTGTAAGTATGTTTTGGGTGTCTTATTGAGTTTTTTTTTGTTATCAACACTTACATTTTGTTGTGGTTACCTAAAAAATGAGGTGACACATACAGAGGTTGTGCATCATAAGTTGTACTAAACACGGCTTTTATTCAAAATGCATATTGCAGCTTCATTTGCTGCACCTTTGCTGCACTGGAATAAGATACTTTTATTTCATATTTTGTAGAGAAATATATATTTTTGGAGAGGAAGTGATCAGGAGTTGATTGATACTCTGTCTTGATGAAAGAAACTACAATTTTTTATAATTGTGTTAATTTATATCAAAAATAATAATTTTTGTTGTTGTTATTATTGTTATTATTATTTCCATTCCTTATCCTGTCACTGAATATGATATTTAACAGCATCAGTAGTGATCAGTCAATGAGCAGTAACTTGGGTTGTTGGGTTTTTTTTAAAGTTAAGCATTGCAATTTCTATTTAATACATCTGCAGACTTGCTGTAGATGGTCATTAAAAGCATCTCCAGGAAGCCGTGTGGTGTGTGCATGCCTGGGGGAGGGGTTGGCTTTAGTTTTGTTTTTTTATTCATAGAGGAACATTGATGTAGAAATCAAAAGCTCTAAGTAAAAAGAAAACACTTGTTTCCAGAATAGCGAAGACTTTTTTTTTTTTCCTCCCCAGTCTTTTAAAATTTGGAAGTAATGTGGTTTGTTTTTATTGTGAAAACTCTCAGAAAGAACAATTCAGAGTCGGTGCCATTCTTCCCAGCTGAATGGCGCCTGGTTTGTGAAATGGAGCAGCTGCGGTAGTTTTAGCTTGGCTCACAAAACCATTTGCTTTTTAATCAAGAACTTCAGATTCTGTGATGGTTGTTCATGATGGAGATGGCCAGCTCTGCCCTGAGAGACAGCTGTAGTATAATTGAGACAGACTATGTGAAGCAAATATAAATGCTGGATGGATGTCTTAAAAGCAGCATATTCACTAAACTGTAACTGAATTTTTAAAAGGATGAGAAGCTTTTATACAGGCAAGAATTTACTACATGATGAAACATTTTATGTATAGTGATGTTCTTGCATATATTGCATAAACCAGGGTTTAAATCTTCAGCATTAGCATTCAATTTATACAGTACAGTAATCCAAGTTTTGGTGAAGTGTGTATATAGCTGCATAATGACAAATGCCACAATTTTCTGAAAACATCATTGCAAATGTGGTTGAGGTCTCTTTCTTAAATTTGTCTGGGATGTGTTGTTTGCCAGAATGCAGGCGTGCATGCCACACATTCATATAGATGCTTATTATAAGAAATAAAGATGCTTGTATTCTATCAAATGGAATAGGAGGCCACTGGAGGCACAGAGAGGAGTCATTAATCTTTGGTGGCAGTTACACATTTAGAAAAACTTGTTCAAGCAGGTAAGTATTGTGAAAATAAGTGCTCTGTCTTGTATAATGTAAAACCTCAGACTGACGGTTTGTTTTAGAAGGGATTTTTCTAAATAGCAGTTTGACGAAGTCAAAAATATCTTGTTTCGCATCACAAATCAAAAAGTGCTGCCCATATGTTAAAAAAAAAGTTTTAACATTTTGTAGTAATTTTATAGTCACAGTTAATAACTATTTTGAACTTGGAGTGGGTAGTTGTATGTTTCATGCTGAACTATGCATTTTTCATTTACGTGACAATTTGTTACGGATTTATTGTACATATCAGATTGTTTCACTTTCTTCAGACAGGCTATTTCATTTCTTTGCTGCTTTTAAAATTAAGCTTAGCTTAACTTTTAAGAAAACACCATTCCCAAGTAATATGAAAATAAGGGGCCTTGTGGCAGAAGATGATGTTGCTCCTAGATGTCCTCCTTTGTTTTCAAACACTTTGTCCCATTTTATGTTTCCAGTGTGTGCAGTCTCAAACCTCTTTGATGCTGACTAATTGGGGGGGGTGGGAAGACAATGTAAAAGGGTTAATCCGTTACACTGGTATTAATGGGTCAGCTGGATCCCTGCCATTCTCTCATTTCTGGTTCACTTAGCACTGATTAGCACAAATGACACTTAGTTTTGTGGGAAGCAAGCTAGGAGGATTGTAGGTGATGCAGACCTCAGAGGAGAAGAGCCTGGTCTCAGGTTAATACAGGTAGATGAATCCATGCCATGTGGGCTGAGATCAGAAATAATCCTGTTTTCCTGCTGGACCCCTGAGAACATGGAGAGCGGTGATAGGGATGCTTTAAGCTCACACGTGATAGATCAGAAGGTGGTCAGGTTGTTTTCTGAACTCCACTCTCTGGTGTGCTGCTGGGGATTTGAGTTTTGGATATACTGATCTGACACCCAAGCATTAGAAGTGAGATGGTGAAAAGTAAGTAATTACAGGCATGTCTGTGCAACTGAGAGCCCCTTTCTTGCAAAGTTTTGAAAAGGTTTGATTGACTATTTATACAGTAGTAATGTTTCTGTGGTCTGTCCTGAGCTTTTAATTTGGGATTCTGGGACAGTAATAAAGATACACTAATTCAAAGATGTATTGTATTTTCATTACTTTTGATTATAACTGCTACTATAAATTGATTACAGAAGCAGGTAGGAAAAAGGAAATTATCCTTCAGGATATACTTGTAGTCCAGTTACTTTTTACAATGTTTTCTATTAATTTAGAAACAAATTCCAGCAAGACAAACTCAGAATACTTCTCTTAGACCTTCTTTCAACAGGTGCCAGAGCCTTTTCTTCCTTCCCAAATCTCTGCAGTTGCTCGGGTGATCTTAGAGGCATGCTCACATCCCGTATCTGAGACTTCATATTGTAGCAGAGCTTTTCTTCTGATGGCAGCCTTTCAGAACAGCTGCCTAGCTTTAGTGTACCCTTTGTGTTGGGAGGATGGTGTAGAAATCATGGATTAGGTTGTTTATAGGAGTGTTGGCTTCGAATGTCTTCATCTGAGAGCAATTCTTCCAATTGACTCACTGGATGGAATGATGCTTCCCTGCATACGGAGCAGGTGTTTGACATAGGTGCCTCCTGGGCACCTTTTGGGAAAGCCTGTTAGCAGTACCTTTGTGGGGAGCCTGATCTCCTAAATTAGAGATCTATGTTGCAGCTATTCCCCTTTCACAATAAGTTAGCCCCAAAACATTCTCCACATTTGTACACTACACCTGCATTTTGACAAACAGCAGGCACAGTCTTTTAACCTCCAAGTTGCTTAGAAAGTTTGGATTGGTTGTTTTTCAGGCCTTTGTTCCTATTTAATCCCTTAGGGGCAGAACAGTAACTCAAAAGAGTTTTTTCTAACCACAAAGTTTTAAAGTTAAGTAGTGTGGGATATCAAGGCAAAATCCTGTATGTTGTCTCCTCCCATTTCTGATCTTACTCATTTAAGAGTTTTTTGGCCAGTAGTGGTTTTGCAAGTGAGGATAATCTAGATTTTATCAGCTCACTACCACCCAAAAGCAAAGGTGCTACTTTCCTCCACTTCGGTGAATCTTACTTTGCTCAAGCTCTGGTGTTTGCTGGACTTTGTTAATTGGCTCAATTCCCAGAAATAGATGGGCTAATAAACAGAAAGTTCCTTTTTTGTCAGAGTCAGTGCAAGGGAAAGGCCTTTGAGTGAGGGAAACAGAAATTCCCTTTCTTAGCGGTGGTGAGTGATTAGATGAACTCCGTGGTCTCACACAACATCACCTTTATTCAGGCAACAGTTAAACATGAGTGATCATATTGCATGCAAAAATAGTTGCTCTGTTGAGAAAATCACCCTGTCTTAGGCTCTGTATGTAGCTGGGTTGATCTTTTGTCACCCTGAAGGAGGGCCAGTCCCCTTGTCCTGCTTCAGACTCTACTCTTTTGCTATTTAATTTTCTGCAATTTTGTGAACTTTCTTCTGGGTTAGTATTATGCTGTTCTAATATGGTGAATTGGTTTGAAGGACTTGAGTGATGGAGCAGGTGTGGCAGGAGGGAAGACAGAAGTGGGAGGTATGAATGGAAATGCATCCTTGGTTGTTGGTGCTGCTCAATTGGCTCTGAGTGTCTCATTGCTCAGGTATCTGATAGGGAGCCAGGTCTGGAACCAGATCTGGAACCAGGACTAAGGTGCGAGCAGATTCAGCCAGAAGCAACAGTTCTTGTGGTTTAGAGAGAGGAGTGGGCACCCTAAGGAGCCAGGCTACCCTCAGAACAGATGAGGGAATGGCAGGAGCAAACAGCTCAGAGTGGAGAGGAAAGACAGGTCACAAATTTTGACAGCATTTGGCAACCACGTACGTTTTCTGCCCTGTTGCAGTGTTCATGTGTGTAAAACTCCAGGCACTAAATCTGTTGTCCTCACCTTAAAGAAAGTATGAAGGAGATACATAAGAAGATATGAAATCAGCTGTCTTCTAGACAGAAGCTGGGTCTTCGGGGAAGAAAAGGGTGCCATGTTTTTTATAGCCCTGGATTTGTTTTCCTTCTGTTTTTTCTACATATCAGGCTGCATGATGATGGTGGGCAAATTGCAGTGTGATCTGAATACAGGACATGTTCCTGAGTAGAGTACACATAAAGCAGTAACTGCATCATGGAAACTTAATTCTCTCTTGTTTTGTGAAAAATCATTAATGTACCATAGCAGCTGCCTATCAGATACAGGAGTACAGGTCTTTGTGACCTAGAATTTCATCTGCCAATTTGCAGCCAGTTGAATCAGTATGTGGTAACACAGCCCTTTGTGCATAGGATGGGTTGGTTCATTGGTTTTGTAGGGAGACATCAGGGTGACATTGTTGGTCTGTGCTTTTCTCTGAGTACCGAGTTCAAGCAGGAGGTCATAAGGAGCATGGCTAGGAATGGGAAAGAATATCAATATGACTGTTTCAGGTCTCATCCTCACAAAATTCCTCATGTTCAGGGTTCAGGTCAGTGCATCTTAAACAGAATTTACAAAAATTGTATGACCTCACCTACTTTTTTAATACCTGCAAGAAAATAAAATAAAAGGATGAATTCTTTGCATTGACCAAGCCAGATTTTAGATTTTTCATAAAATTACTTTATCCATGGTATTTGTTCAGGCCAGTCTGTGGAAATCCTGAAAGAGCTGTCATCCAGACTAATACTGTTTGCATCCACAGAAGGCTTCTTCAACAGCAGTGCAGCATTGTGTAGTAAGTGCTCACTTGTCTGATTCCCTGGGGCTGATGGAGTGAAAATGAATGCAACTTTCTCATGAGAAGAAAGCAAAAGACAGAAAGTTGCACTGCTGAACCCTTAGGAAGAAAAGGAGGAGAACTAGGAATAGATATTAATCTTTAGTTTCCTATTTTGTAATAACAAAAATGAGCATTTCCTAATATAATAATTTGTTTGGATTTTTTTCCTATGTTTAAGAACTTCTTCATGGTTTTGATATGTGAGGCACACCTTTGAAACTTTCCATGTTGATTTGTCGTATGTCTGGAGTGAAGACTACATTTAGATCTGAAATATTGCCTCCTGCTTTTTCATGGTGGAAAGCAAGACTGATTCTATGATAGGGTATGCTTCCTCAGGGCAGCTTAACTGTCTGAAAAAAGGGTCACCCTGCTTCTTGCTCCTGGAAGCAGGATTACTTTCCATCACCCATGTGCCAGCTCTGCCAGCTCATTTGACATCTGTGATTTAGCTCACAAAACTGGCAGAAAACTTACCCAGCAAAATAGGGAGTATGTATTTATCTTTTTGTTAGCCAATTCAGTGAGCTCAGATGGCCCACAAGCACTTGGGAGAATTTGGGAGCCACCACAAAGGAAAGACCAGGAGCACCCGTGCTGAGAGGAGAGGCAGGACTGCTCCTTTTGGCAGTACTGAGCTGTTAGCCTGACTCAGCCATGTTGTGAAAGCTCACCCTTAGGTAATAATGTTCACACTACAGGTTGACTGACAGTTCTTCAAATAGTAGCCAGAAGGGAGTTACCAGCTGTATGCAGTTTGTTTTTGTAGGGTGGCCTTGTCTGTTTTCAGTGTGCTGTGTTTTGAAACAGATACTTATTCTATTCTAATCGTGTTATTGCATGAAAAAGTTCCGCAGAAAAATTACACGTGCAGGGCGGACCTGTCTGGGAACTTGATGTTGAGCAAGTGGATAAGGAGCCGCAGAGCCTGGAAAACGTTGTGCTTTGGTTTCTGGGACAATTTGCCAGATGCATTTGGAGAGACTCAGAAACCCTTGTACTTCTAGTCTACTGAGTGTTGCAAGCTTGAAAACCTGAGGCAGACTGTGGTCCTTCATCTTTGAACATTGTGAAGGTTTTATCAAAAGATCTGGTAGCCCTTGTTAATATAGTTTACACATCATCATGGATTTTAAGTGCCCATAATCCTGGAGTTCCATTGAAACCTTGGCTGCAGAGTTTGAAATCCACTGTGGCTCACCCCTTCTTCAGCTCTCCAGGGCCACTGCAGAAGTGGATGGGTGGTTGCCATCTCAGGAAAAAAGAAATGCTCTTTTTTTGAAAACTGCCCATCTGCCTTTGTGCTCTTGAAGCCAGCATGATCCTACGTGGGTATTTTGGCTTTGGTTTTTTTTACAAATTGAAATGTTTAATATTCAACCGTTTCAATGCAGAGTTTAGGGAAGGCACTGATTTACAGTATAGGCATAACTTAACATAAGCATTTGTAGCCCTCAGTTTCACACCATGAACAGCTGATAATAAAACAGCTGCTCTGACCTTTCTTCATTTTCTCCACATATAAAAAGAATATGGTACAAAGTCCTGGCAGATTTTTCTTTAAAATGAATTATTCAAGTACAGCACAATTACTTTTTTTTCTCTTTGCTTTGTGGGCAGTGTTAATGTCACTTTTTGGGGTACGTGCAAGCATTTGGGCATTTTGCTGAATGATACAGCCAAAAATGTATCAGCTGGACTTTTACATCTGTTGCTCTTGTGTCTTTGTAAATGGATATTTTAATGTGGTGGGGCTTTTTTAGACTTTGTAAAGCAAATTCCTCTGTTCAGGAATTTTTATTAATTTCTTTTTCTCCTCCCCAAAATAACTTCTGCTGTGCTCTTTGGATACTTTTAAAGAATTATTCTAGTTCTTTTTTGTGCTGCTAATTCCTTTTTTTTCCTAAGAGATCTGCACTACGTTTGTGTAATGCAAAAATGCAATTGAATAGTTAGAAAGACTTTAAAGTAATGAAGCCAGACATACTAAAAATCTGTGAATATTTAATACTATTTATGTTGTTGCCTTTAAAACCAAGGAATCTAGCAGTAATATGTTGAAACACACATTTACATTTTGTTTACACACAAGTCAAGAGTAATCCAGAAGTTGTGTGGTATAGTTTCTTCTACAAAGCTGGATTTAGAATAAAGTTCCTAGAAATACTAAACCAGCTTAAAACACAAAAAATAATCAGAAAATAACACTTTAATCCTAGTTAATCCACATTATTGACCTATGTGCACTAAATAAATAAATAACATTAAGTAGTCCTTTAATCATCAGTGTGGAGATGGTTATTCATGACAGAGATATGATCCAAAATTCAGCTACTATGCAGCTTTTTGTCCTTTCTGAGGACATGTTGAATGGATTTGTGTTTTAGTTTGGTGAGAAGACTTGTTTGATTAGTTTTAGATCCCTTTGTAAGTCTGACATCAGAAGATGGTACTAATGCAGTGGAATTAACAGTGTAAGTCAAAAGTAGTTTTTCAAGGAGTTATGGAAGCAGAGATACTTTGTTATTGAATAATCTATTGCAATTGCTTTTGGAGGTAGGTTTTCCTTTTCAAAATTACTCAAAGCCTCTCTGTACCAATTTTAGGTATGTTTATAAAGTTGTGCTTGTCACTACAAAAAACGCAGAGGATTTATACTTTTTAGGGAAAAAACCCATGCTGTTCCGAAATAGTCTGCAAGCATGTTTCAGAAATGCAAAAGCAGCAGTGGATATACCATAAGGTTTTCTGCTCAGAATTGACATTATATAGTCACTGTGACATAAGATTTCCAGGCTGCTGTCTAGAAAATAACTTCCAAAAAAAACAAGTGGGGAGGGAATACTTTTTGAACTACAGTATTTGTAAGCCTTCTAATTGAATCTTAGGTATTGTGATTTAACTTTCTGCATTCAGGTGTATTGTGCCTGTATGGCATGCAGACATTAAGTGGATTTCAGCGTATCTATATAACTGTGTATGGTCTTTGTTTTAAATTAATTCTGCTTAACTTTGTTTCAGAATTAGTGGGGTTTCCATGCCTCTGAGAGGACAGTAGCACCTTGGGTATGAAATGATTATTACTTTGGAGATATCTCATAACTATGCTACATAAAAGTTACCTTAAATGAATGTTCTGTCCTACTACCAATTTTCTCCTACAAAGTATTAACTCAGCTTTCTGGTACTTTCAGTGTTTCTAGAAGGTGTCAAAAAGTTCATAACTAACATGAATGTTGTAGGCAGCTGCTCACTTGAAGGCTGGTGATTTGGATGAGGCTGTATGTGATCATGAGTTCATCTCAGTGCATTGTTGGGACAAAGAGATAAGTGGCCCTAATATGAGTCGACTGATTGATGTAGAAATTTTTAGGTGGGATTTTTCCTCTCTTCCTCTTTATAAAAAGAGTATTTCTTGTTTCAAATAGCCAAATGCTATCAAGAGAATAAAAACCAGTGTTCCCTGGAATAGTGTATCAAGGATCTCCTTGATGACTTCCTAGTCCTTCTACCCTGCTAGAACAGCCCTGAGCATTTCCCTGCATTATTACAGTGGCCTCTCTTGCCTTCCCTTCATCCACCGTGACCGACTGCAGCAGTATTTGCCAATTCACCAAGCAGGCCAAGAATAACACAGCAATGGGTTTTTCCTTCAGCTGGGGCATTACTCCTAGTCTCTTTTTACTACCCAGCTGCAGATGGTTATATTCTGTAAATTCTAAATATCTCCAAATCGTCTATCTCCGTGCCAGCTTCAACCACATTTGACAACATTTTCCTATGTTATCAGGAGCAGAGGATTGGTCATGTAAATCTAATTCCATAGGAACCAGCTTAAATTTGCATTGTTTGTTTTCTAATATAATTTACATTTATGTAGCAAGCTTCATATGCAAATACCAGGCTATCAGCACCTCAGTTTTTGACAGGCAAATAATTTCAATGCTCGTTGGACCTACTAAAAGGCAAGTTGCACAGTGTAACCAAGACACTGAACAGGCAGACCATGCAGCAGGGTTTTAAGTGCTAGGAAAATCTGTGTCCTCATCAAAGTGGGCTCCAGTGTGTGCTGTTTGCTTTCTGGACAGGATTGCCTTTAGAACCGCATCATGAATAAAACAGGGAGTCCTAATTTCGTAGTTAAGTGAGGATACTGAAATAATGTTAATTTCATAGTGGAAAGTGGAATGTTACAATATAATATTTAGCTTTGAAAAACAACTGAGCCTGTAATCTGACACAGGTTTTATAGGTTGGATTAACTAGTGACAAGGAAATGATGCTGCTAAAACATGTTAAAGGAGAGGTTGCTTGCCAGCACTACTCTGTGTGAGCTGTACTATTGTCTTTCTCTGAGTTTGTTATTACTGATGTTTCCCCAAAGCCTTTTACCATTCATCAGGAACTGAAGAGGTAAAGACTTCTATTGTTTTGAGATTAAACTTTTTGTCATCCTCACAAGCAAAATAAGACAATGGAGGAAGGATTGTGGAGATCGTGACTGTCATATTCTCTCAAAGGTAAACAAGAGAAAGTTTGGGAAGAGAAATAGAACAAATAAAGGGAAACAATGTTGTCTTTACCTCTGTCCCTTGGAAAAGCAAAAAGGATCTAGTGGGAGATTGTAGTCCTGGAAGAAAATTAAGCTTGCAAATTGAGGCTTCTTTTACACTTGCATACCAGCCTATTGATACATCAAAGTTGGATTATGTGAAGTGTAGACATCTTCCACTACCAGGAAGCAGATTTGAGAGTGAAGTGGAAAGAGGTTATATGAATTAACATTAAACTGTTCTAAACATCTAAAAATTTAAGGGACTTTTTGATTTATTCCTAGTCTTAGAACAATGTACTTGTTCTGTGGGATGATTGAGCTGGTCTTGCTGACCATGACAATCAGGTATCACTGAGTGATTATGTCTAAAATAAAAAAGAGAGAAAATCAGTTTATAAAACTTTTTTTCAAAAAAGTAAATTAAATGGTTTGGTTCCCCAGAAAAGTGTGATTCACTTGGCCTTGGAAGGTTACATTTGTTTTGATATGGAGTGGCTTAGCTGACAGATGAAGTGAATGACAGGAGGATTTAGAGGTTCTCTAGGAATGTCAAGAACTGTGACTTAATGCATGAAGAGACTGGCCAATGGCGTCTGATCTATGCCTTCTAGTCAGATTTGCTGATTTTTTTTTTTTAGGGCCAATATTCATGATACATACCAACATACAATAGATATGCTGGGGGCTTATCCACTCAGTATCAGTTGAACATCGGAAGAGCAGTGAATAGTTTTGAGGTTTCCCTGAGGCACTGGCACACACACACACACAGATAAGCACAAATCTTGGGTCAGAAGACTTAGAAGATGTACATTTCTCTTGTTTAGCTTTTTCTTTTGACGTTTTCCTTATGAAATGACTGAACATGTCAAGCCCTTACTTGGATCTGTATTGTTGATTGCTTCAGTGCTAAGGTTGTATTGAGCAGCTGGTAAGTCACATCCCTTGCTCACTCTGATAGCACAGCTCGATCAGAAAGGTGCAGCAGTATCTAAAGTAATGAACTCTAGAACAGAATTTCCAAATAGCAAAATGGAAAACCGGTATCTCTGGAAAGATACGCTGTGGTGAGGGGGTTCAGTGTTTTGGTGGGCTACTGAGAAAGGCTGGCATGCACATATAAGGGATGAAAAGTGTTTGCATGGATGCATCCCACCAGAGAATTAGAGTGAGATTAATTCCTGGCATTTCTTTATGCTTGACATGAAAGTCTCATAACCTAAAACCAAAGTAAAATAACATTTCATCATGGGGGTTGTGGCTCATGGACTAATTATTTCTGCAGCTTGCTTTGAATGTGACTGTGAACCTGGAGGTAACAAACAGTAGAGGGATAGATATAACTGAGACATGAGAGATGCTGAGGAAGCTCCTTCTCTGGAGCCTCAAAATTCAGCCAAATAACCTGAGGTACATAGCTCCTTTCACTTTGAAGGTAGCCCTGTGCTGAACTGGAGATTGGACTGGTGTGATCGCCAGAATTCCTTCCAACCAAAATTTTGCTATGAAACTTTGGCTTTGGATTCATCAGCTTTCTGAAAGAGTTGGGAAAGCCAAAAAAGAGAGCCTTTTCCACGGGGGTCGGAGGAGTTGGAATGATTTAACCTCAGTGAAGTGGCTGGAGGTGGAGTTAGATCTAATATCTAAGGGTCCTTTGTTTTAGGATTCAGGAAAGCTTTGAAAGAAGTGAAATTTTTAAATAGTTGGAAGTAGAGAAAAGCACAGAAATAAAACACTTTTTGCAAACTTAAAAATACATAGATCTGGGATATGGAAACTCTACAGGAGCCTCTAATCCTCTCATATGGTTTTTCTATTGCTATCTTCTGGAAAGTTTTTGTTTGGGGAAACAAAATTTTTCATAGGGAAGTTTTTAATCTATGGTTTCACTGTGATCTTGATAGTGGGAAGCAGGTTGAGAAGACCCTGACAGAATTGTTTAGGAAAATGGAGACTCTGCATTAAGATTGCCTGCAGAAGGATGGGATACCAAAATCAGACTGGGTGGCAATGTGGAGTGCCACTCCCATAATCTCCAATGGCATGTGCTGTAGCTGGATTTGCTATTCTTCTTAATTGGGAAAGGACTGAACCTTGTTGCTTCATGTCTGCAAATGCAAAACCATTCAGGGTAATGTTTACCTTGTTACAGTTTCCCCCCTGCCTTTTACAAGTTTGAAGAAATCAGTTTCAGGATTCTCATTGTGGGGTTTATATAGGTTTTTCTCGAGGTTCATCAGGAGAATTAGGGAAAATACTGGTTAAGTTCTACTCCCAATCAAAGATTTATTTGTAGGACCTCTTAATACACTATTGAAACTCAATGTAAGGCTGCCAAACACTTACCAGACCTCTGCCTTAGCATGGACTTACACAGACTTCCTTCTCACTCACCCTTATGCAGCATAAACTCTTAAACTCTTGTTTTGCTGGAAGTTGCAGCTGTGGAGAATCTTTCTGCTGATATATTGGATTTTTTTAGGGGATATTATTAGCTTGTTGAAATGAAACTGCTGTTGATATGAAAAGCTTTAATATGAAACGAGGATGAGGTGACCTGAAACTAGGATGACTTCATTGTTTTGCCAACTATATATATTCTTATAAGGCTATTATGTCTTGGCCATGTACACATGGGAGATAATGAAGATTAATATGTAGAATTACAGCACTAATACTAGACAGAGTGATACTTCCACTTGTAAGAAAATGGAGGAACCAACTATTCATCAGTGTCCCATCTGTGCCATTGAAGAGGACAGCACTGGCCAGTGCCTTATTTGATTCCGATGGATCACTGAATGATCTGTTGATCACCAATGGAAACTGTTAAATTACTTACAGCTTATTGTGTACAATCCATTCAGGGCGGGTGGAATAGATGATCTTTAAAGTTCCTTTCCAGCCCAAACCATTCAGTGCTTCCATGCCCATTAGCAAAGATTTCTAAGGGTCTTCCCTGTGTCTTCCCTGTCTTCTGTTAATTGTCTTGATCCCATAAAATCAACACAATTCTGTGGTTGGGGTACTGCCATCAAGGTTCCCTGGCACCACCCCAGTGCAGTCCCCAGCTTACTCACTGGGTAGAAACTGGCTGGTAAGTGGAAGATGTGAGACCCTGGAAGTGAGTGCTGGAGAACCAAGCAGGGCTGGAAGAAACTGAGCAAAAGCACGTTTCATCCCTGCTGAAAGACCTGGAGGCTGAGAGGAGAGCAGGACTTGAAAAAGTGGTGCTATCAACCCCCTTTGCATGGAAGTGCCATTACAGGGACTCCTGAGACGCAGACATTCGGAAGGAATTACAATACTTCTTAAATACCTCCTGAGATTGAAAGCACTGTCAGTATTGATGGACTGAAACCTGAAGTTCTGCTAGTTTGTCCTGGAGCAGGGTAACTTAAAATTGCTGTGTCTGAACTTTCTTCCTTATTTCAGGGAGAGAGGGGAAGATTTATGAGTAAGAAGAAGGGAAAAGAAACTGTAGTAAAACTTTGATGCTTCCAGAGAGTCAGTCTTTCCTGTTTTCAGATCTTACTAATCCTCTCTTAAAACTTTTTGTCTTTTTGCTGCCAAGTAGAAGCCAGAATATTCTCTGTTCTTGCCATCTCTGTGCAGGATACAGAAGATAATGACAGGCAACAAAGAGTTAAGCAACTAACTGAAGTATAATGGAAAATAGCTGTCTTCCTTTTGAAGCTGAAGGTGACATTTGAAAATCCATGTATTTGGTAGCTAGTTACTGCTTGCTGTGTTGTACGTGCTCCAGCGTCTCACAGGAGTTTTGCACAGACCAGGACAAATGGCAGTCTACATTACAAAACACATTTACAATTGGTTTTAATTTATTAAACTGAGGGTGGGCTAGGCTTTTAAATGCTGTCTGTTGATCAAGAGACTACACAGCTTGATGTTAACAAAATGCTGGAAGAGGAAAGAGTATAAATAGAAACACCACTTCCTTGTTGAGTAGAAGCCAAACTTGTGGGTGAACCTTTCTATATGAGAATTCGCTGAGGTCCAGATAGGCAGCTGAATGCAGACTTCTGAAGACACTAAAGAGTTCTGAGGGAGGATGTACATAGTACATTGTGAGGACTGGACTAGGTGGTTCCTGTGGAACACCTGGCTGCAGTTCTTGGAAAAAGATAGCAGTTGAACTTGGAGAATGTTGGTGAAAATCCAGCATCAGCTTAGTGAAAGGAGAAACGTATGTCTGACCTTTCAGTGCAACACTGATTATTTGGGCCTGGAAAAGGCTTAATATAACTTAAAAACAGCCTCCCAAGACTGAGGATTTGAAATACCAGCTTATCTGGACAGTAGGATGAATACACCTACTACTTTCTTTTCAAACTTCAAATATTTTCCCATTGGTAAGGAAGGGAATATTTTACAGCAATGAGCATGATTTTTTTTTCCTGATAAATTTTCCCAGTAATATATTGCATATTACAGATTATGCTGCTGATATTTAAACCATATTACATTTCATGAAGTGCCCTTCATTTCTAATTCTTATAGACCTTAAACAGTAAACATCATTATTTGATATATGACTTAGATTTATTTTCTAGAGGAGTTTTATGACTGGAATTTGCACAATGCTTAAACCAAGGAATATATGAGCCAGAATCTAAGTGTTTTTTAAAATAAATAAATTTCTCTTTTATCTCCTAATTAAAATACAGCTTTAAAGTTGCTCTAGTTCAAACAAATTAATTCAAGAAATCTTATGGCCTATATTTATACAGGAGTTTAGGCTAGGTGATTACCATGGTCCTTCTGCCCTTATCTATGAACATATTTGCAGTTCTGATGAATTTCAGGTCTGATGAAAGACTTTAGGGGGGCCCTTTCCACTAAGGTCATGTATTTGTGATCTTTCTTCAGAGCCAGATTTCAGTTGCTTAGTTTGGCAAAAATATGATTGTATACCTTTTTGCATCAAGATTGTGTAAGAAAACCTGTTTGGGTTTCTTTGGGGGAGGGGTTTCTCCTTGTGTTTGGACGGGAGGGGTGGTTTGGTTGTTTTTTCCCCCAGTCAAAAGCTATCAACCAGAATGTTTGAAGTGCTCAAAAGAACCCGTGTAATTCCTGCACCCAAAGGTCTGTGCTCTCATTGATGTCTGTTTGGTGTTTGGCATCATCCCCCTTCCTCACAATAGTGGTAGGTGGGTAGGAAGAGGAGATCACAGGGTTGCAGAGGGGAGCAGGAAAACCCAGACCAGAGGGAAGCATTTTAAAGGCTGAGCCTGAAGAGGAAAGACAAACTGACTTCCAGTTACGGAAAGAGATTAGACTGTAAGTCAATGGGAAACCAAGGCAAGTTGAAAAAAGAACAAATTTGTGGGTGGCTAAACATGATGAGTCAGCTATGGCAACCTAGATAGGGTTAGGAATTGATAGAGCTGGGGAGGTATGTCACAGTTAATTAATTATTTGGGCTAGTAGAAATAAGGATCACTAATCTGTTTGAATATTTGAGATAGGAACCAGTGAAAGAAGTACACTGAAAATACCAATTTATCTGGAAAACTATTCCATCCTGCTGGATGTCTTAGACAGTTTGGTGTCTTTGGCAGCTGCCTGTCCCTGTTTTAACTCCATTAACTCAAATAATAAAAGTCTATACAAAGAGTCATGGCTTATCCTTGCAGGACCATATGCCTGAAAATTTGGCAAGATGTTGGGGTTTCCCCATGTTTGTTTGTTTGTTTTTTTAAACAAAGAAAAACTGTCCATTGAAGTGCAGTTTCACAAAGACAACTTGAATTGTGAAGCAATACAGGTATTCCTATATTTGGCTCCCTTAAGAGCTTGTGAATTTTGGGAGCAGGATAACAAAATTCTAAGTAAAAAATTTCATTTCTCTCTAAATGAGTTGTTCTTACTCTTCCTTTCTTGTGATCATTTTTGACCTTTTGGTCCTGATTACAAACCAAGACTCTGTTCATCTTAAGGAAAACTAATCACAGGCAAAAAGTATATTCTGGATAGCATTAACACATATGCATTGCGTTTTCTTAATGTGTTTTTGTGTATAAAAACTTTGGAATGCGCTCTCAGGAATGGTTTGTAAAGACAAGGAGTAGAACATTGGTTCCTGTGTTTATTGAATCCCTGCTGTAACCTTTTTCAGTCTGTTTATGCAAACACCCAGCTTCACTCAGTATGTCCCATTGGTGCCGACTGCCCTCACAGCTCTGCCCTTACACACTTGGTGAGTCGTTGTCCAACTCTCTGCAGGCTCCTAGCACCTTCACAAGTCTTCATCTGACAGCTAAGCTCCCTGATTTTGGGAAAGGGTATCCTGTGGAGTCTTTCCTCCTGCATTGATCATGGAATGTAGGACTAGAACGGAACACAAAAAGGTCATTCATCTTCCTTGTCTTGGCATGATTGAAACCATTCACAACAGATGTTTCTTCAACATATCTCTGAAGTCCTTTGGAGATTAACCACTGTTAAGAGAAACCATTTCGTTAGGTTGTTCAAAGTGCTTAAGTAGCCTTACTCCTGGAGAAACTGATTTGGCCTAAATTTAGCACAATTTAAATGTCTGGAGTCTCATCCACAGCAAGTGTACCAAAAATATGCCTTACTGCCCTCTTCCTGTATCTATTAACTATTTTTACACCTCCCTGAGGCGGGCTGCATTTACAAGACTTGTGATGTTTTTTGTTTGCAGGCCTCTACTTCATTACAGATGTAAACTAATTGTTTAACATTCATGATTTTCATGACTTATTTACCTCCTTATCTTATAGGTGCTTACAAATTGTGTTTTTCAAGGTACTGGCAGTGGAATGGAAGATTACCTGAATCCCCATCTCCTTTGTTCTCCCACACCCCTTTTTTTTTTAATAGCTCTTGTGAATGCAAGTTCTCTGGAGTATTTTATGTAGAGAATTACCAGTTTACTAAGAAATATCTTTCAGCTCCAGAAAAGGTCTTGGAAAGTGTATTGATGAAATTAATAGGCATCAAAGACCTGTGACAAAGATGGTGATGATGATTCTCTGCATACACTGCTAGGAATAATACTTGGGTATTAAAAGCAGACACAAAAATTAGATATTAGTGCTTGTTTTCATAGAAAACTTTAGCAAATACTGCATTGTACTTGAGGGATCTGACCAGTCAGACCTGGGGGGCCATGATAGTGTGGAACAAACATACATGGGCCCGAGTGTCATTGGCCTTTCAGTCTAACTGGGCACAGGAAGAAGCTGGCTGCTATTTCCAAAGGCTTCTGCCTGGTGCACTGGCTCTAAGTAAACCTCTGGAGGAAATGGAACAAGGGAGCCAGAACCACTGGTTTAGCAAAGAAGTTTAACTACAGTAACTTGAACCCTTTTATTTTGAATTGTTGCTGCAGGACTCTTTAAAGATACAGACTTCCAAAATATGACATTACAGAAAGCAGTATGAATTCAAATAAAAGTAAAAACCAAACTTATGTAACTAAATCTTTAATCTTTCTCAGTTGTCTGCTCTTACAAACTATTTGCTGACTAGTACTAACGGTAGAAGGAGATAATCTGCAAAATCTTTACAGCTTCTGGTACACTCTTCCATTGGCAAAATTGGAGAAGATAGGATAGGTGCATGTTTGTTTTGCAACATCTGAGAAACAAATTCTGGTTTGGTTTTGTTTTTTTTTTTTTTACTACCTCTACGTTTTTAATAAAATTGATAATGTACCTTCTGTCTTAAAAATAAATGTGAAAATAATCTTGTCTCTTGTTTATTGTTGTGATCTGCCCATCTTTAGATCAGTACCAGCTGCAGCTTTTGGGATAAACTGAATTGTGTCTTCTTGGTAAAATCCTGGGCAGAAGTAGCCCTGTGTATGCAATGGGAAGAGATTAGTGCCCAGCCTGCCAAGCAGTCTTTGTCTCCATACAGCCAAAACCAGGCCATTTCTCAGAATGCTTTGTCTCTCTGCACTCATGCACAGATATCAACTGTGTGGAAATGAGGCTACGCATGAGGATAGAGTAACAGTGCATCTAGCCTGACACTGGGTTGGGATGTGATGGATGTGCACCTTTGCACTACATAGTCACGCTGCTATGTACCCTTTGCTAATTATTAGAACCTAATGGTCCCAAGGTATGCAAAAAAAGGGGCCCTGCTTTTTTCTTTTCTCCTTTTTTCCCCCAAGATTTTTTTTCCTTTAAATAATTGATACAGATTTGTTCCTGGGTTTGCAGATCACTTCTCAATGTTTTTCTCTTTATGTTCAAAATTTCTCAGTTCTCTCATTTTCTCTTGTGTTTAAAATTGCAAATATAAATGTGGCAACAGAGTCCCCCTTTCTCAGGGTATAAGTTGCTTTTAGGAAGGCTGATGAGGTTTTCTTACTCTATGTAAAACATGAAGGATTTCAGTGATTTAAAAAGTTTTATTTTACTTTGGTAGGTGACACAGCTGATGATCAAAGTAGAGACTCAAAGGATAAAACTTCATTTCCAGAGACCAGACCGATGTACAGTCAACCTCCACAGGTAGGAGACTTTTCCCTTATGCACACATGATGAAGCTTCCATAGCAGCTTATTTAAGAAGCATTAATGTCCTGCAGAAGATAGTTTCACCACATCCACATCTTCCATTGGCTCAGTGACTATCAGTCTTCCTTGTCACATATCATAAAAGCAGCCCTGCTATTAATTAGATGGGAATAATAACAAGCCCACTGCTGTGGATTTGAAAAGGAAATAGTAGAAGTCTGGGCTGCATGGTATTGCTGAATATCTTGTTTTTATACTTGAGCTGTGCAAGCCTGAAACTGTAGAAGCATTAATGTGGTGAGTAGCGATGGCAAATGTCACACATTTACATAAGCCATCTATTTCCACAACTACCATTATGAGTAACATGTAAACGTGTGAGTATAATAGACTGTCTTTATCGTGTGTTTCCTTTCTGTTTCTCTACTGTGTGGCTGTAAATCTGAACTTCTTTTTCTTTGGTTTATTTGATATTTGATACATGTTTACAGGCAAGGGCTTTTCAGAATTTTTCTGCATATGATGTGCATATATGTTTTTCTCCAAGTACTCTGAAAATGTTTTTGTACCAGGTATGGGCCTG
This sequence comes from Promerops cafer, assembly GCA_013398275.1. NCBI lineage: Eukaryota > Metazoa > Chordata > Aves > Passeriformes > Nectariniidae > Promerops > Promerops cafer. Next base: position 2,943,989 of record VZSE01009779.1, read on the forward strand.
TTTTCCATTGCCATATAGTTTTAGACATTTGCAAGGTGACTGAAGATGTTTCACTTGGACTTTTTGTGCTTTTATGGTGGTTCATTTTTTTTGCTTAACCTATCCTGTCTCTTTTTCCCATATCTCACCTTGGTACTAACAGTGTCTGTCTGTCTGTCTCTTTTCAATGCCGTTTCAATATTTATTATTGCTAAGTCCCTTGGTATAGTAGAAGTGTGTTTGACAGTTTTTCCATCTCTAAGAGTGGTCTGTGTGTATGTGTGGCCTGTTGTCTTCTTTTGTAATTTAAAATTTAAAACTGTGTCCTATACAGAAATCTTTAATTCATCATAAGTAATGAGTAGTTTGTCTTCTGATAATGTGAAAGTATGAATTAGTTCCAGCCAATTGCAAAGTTTTAGGCTGACTTTTAGATTCATGCACATCTGAGCCAGGGTGTTTTGCAACTGAAGTCCTGCAGATCTGGGCAGTATAATTAATTGATGTTGTAGTTACCTACTGCACAAACGTAGTTTCCCTTAATGTGATGTTCTTGCTGGGGAGGGTGAACTGCCATTTACTGCAGCCTCAGTGGTCTGTTCAGTTCTGTGGAATTTCAGGAAAAGAGGAACTTGTATAGATTTTTTGAGTTGAAGAGAAGAAGCCAAGTTTTCAAAATAAAATAGCAGATACTACGTGAAAAGGAAACAAAGATTTATTTTCACCTTTCTATTAAAATACTTACATGTCACAAAAATACTTGTATGAACTGGCTTGTGACAGAATCAGTTAAATTAAGATCCAGTACTTGGTAGTATTTAGGCAATTCATTCCAGTCTATATTTCAGTATTTGGACTTCACATTTACTCAAAGGAATTCTCAAGTTCTCAAATTAAGTAGAATAATTGTGAACCATGGAAATTAAATGGATAATTCTGGCCACTAGGAAAGTAATATTGCTCCTTGCAGTGGTGAGTATATTTTTGTAAATTTGTGGGAGAACTTTAGCAATTTAGAGAAACTGGAAAAGCATTGTATTACATATTCAATATGTCATAGAGACATAGAACATAAATTGAAATAATAACCTTGTTAGTATAAAAACATAAATTCTTGATAAATGTAGAACAGTATGCTAAAATATGGTTGTTACTGAAAAGTGGCATCTGATATTTGTCATGCACAACTGAACAAAAGAGTATTTAGTTCATCAACCAGTTCATCATTTCAGTTGCTGGAAATCTGCTTTTATTTTTAAATATAAACTTTTTCACTACTTATTAGATACAAACTTTGTGGAACATGAAAAGTGCTTTTGGAAATGTGATTTAAAGAAGAATGAAGTAATACTTTGTTCATGGATTTTCAAAGGGGAAGTGAGGTTGAGTTTGATTTTTTGAAGAAATTATCTTCTGGGGTATTTTTTGGTGATGCCATCATCTTTGGAATTTCCCATTTTCTCAGGTACTATTGGATTTGTTTGCTGTACAATCACTGAATGGTCAAATGCATATATTCGTATAATCTTGTGTTAATTATTTAAACTAATGCACAAATAAAAGTTTACATCAAGATGGTCTTGCTGCAACTAGGAACGTGTAACAGAACCTCTTGTAGGCCCTGCCATTCCTCATTTGGTGTTGTTTTCAGCTGTTCAGATATTGCATGCACATTAAGGGAAATGCAGGTAGTTAAAAACTTCTTGGAGGAAGGTGTTCTCTAAGGCCAACTTAAGCCCAAACATTTTGTCTTCTGCTTCAGACAGAAGCTCCTGCTTTGAACAAACTCCCATATGGAGTGTGCTGTCCATCTCCCCAAGTATGGACAGGGGGTTGGGAGGGTCATCTCCTGATGCTGGTCAGTCCGAGGGGGACGTGTTGTCTGGCAGGGTAATGAGTGCTCTGTGCCCAATCAAGCATGTCTGATCCCTCTGAAGTTGCTTCAGGCTCATGAAAAAAGTCACACACACATTTAAGTGCTTTTCTGGATTGGGTCCAAAATGGTTAGTGCTCTGCAGGGCCAAGAACTTAGATTAGTCTTATTACTGACTAAATTAGTAAATTAGTGACCATGAAATACAAAGCTAATTTTAACTGCAACACAATCATAATAGAAAGAGACACTATGGTTTTATTTTTTTTATGCTTGTGATTTTTCCATTATTACCGTACAATTTCCAGATAATTCAATCTTTACCTGCTTTCATTGGGAATTTGAGGTTATAGAAAATAGCAGAATGGAAAGGCTAGTTTTGATATATGAAGAGTGCTAGAAATCCCAGTAATGTGGTGGGGTTATTTTTGATAATGAGCTATTCCATTGGTAAAGCAAATTAGTACAACCATGTATTTTTGCCCTACTGTGAGAGCAATTATGTAGCATATCTATTAGGAGACATAAAAAATATTTTTGACAGATGGTATGGCTTTGAATTAGGATTTATGAAGATTATTGTATGTCTGGTGTCCAGGACACCTGGGATTATTACATTGATGTAAGAAACAACAACAGGAAAAATTACATTTCTGGTAATCTCTGCAGTGTTTTGTGTCTCCCTACTGTCACCTTAAAAAGCAGTTCATGTTTATTTGATCTTGCACTTCTGGATAATCTGACATGCACTCTTTAGCCAACAGATGTCAACAGATTTAATGGGGGAAAACTGGACCAGTAAGTGTATTAAAATAAACTACCAATAATGAAAGCCATCTTTAGATTTTAAATTAGGATTTTTATCTTGCTGTGTCTTTTTTTTTTTGTTTTTCCTTATAGTCCTAGTTCTCCCTCAAACACTTAATAGTTATTGCCTTCTATCTAAGGAGCTTGTTATACGTTTTCTAGGGCAAGAGAGAATCCCCCAAGGGATTGCTTAATCCATAATTATCTAATTTATATGTTGTTGTTATAGCCACTCTAATTATATACCTTGCTGTGATTCTTATCATCTTAGGACTTAGTTTTCTTTATGAATTGTAATAGTTCTGCTATGATTCCTGTGCTCTTTCTTTTCATAATTTGCTGTTAAAAGCTGAGAACATAACAGATAGAAAGCCCACGGTTCCTGATGTAAATTTTAAATTGTCTGTGATTTTGTGCTAGAAACAGGTATGCACCATTTTAGGCAAGTACCTAAATAAATTAGGAAAAAAAAAATTATGTCTGAACTGGCATTGACTCATTAAAGTCATTCTTTATACAGCTGCTGTGTAAGGATTCTGCATGGATGTAAATAACAGTTTCCTCAACATCTGGTTAGGGGACCTATGAGTCAATTGAAAAGACAGAAATACTATGAGATATAAAATATCAAGGAAGAGATTATGAGAATTGAGAATCCACAGAGTAGGGGAAAAATAATTTAATTTTTTTTTTTACCCTTCTAGTGAAATTAACAAGTATTGCTGAAGTTGATAGACTTTTAGGAATATCCTTTAGAGCAGATCAGCTGATATAATTCCAGGGCATGAATAATATTACTGTTATCTTGTTTTCTTGGTTTTTTTTCTTTTTATAATTAAAATTAATTGCTTCTATCAGACCTATTATTGGCTGTTTTTTCCTTAAGTTTGTCTGTCTGGATTATTTTTACAAGTTACTGGAAAAGGAGTTATTATTGATCATGTCTCTGTTCACTTATTGACTCTTGGTTTATGGTTCAGGGGGTCCCATATTCAAAATCTCAAGAAGGTTGTTCTGGGCTAGATTTGTTGCATTAGTTTAAATTCCCTATATTTACTTTAGAGGAAGCGGTTTATATTTCAAAATTATTGTGATCATATTATTTGTGATTAGTTTGCTCTCTTTTGACAAAATCCAGTATTTATTGAAAATGTTGTTGCTTAGCTTGGCTTTTTTTTTTAAAGGTCTCATAAGGTAGAATTCTAGTCATGGCCTGGTTAGACTAATTGCTTGTCATATGTCATATTAACTCTAAAATCTTCTTTTTCATATATAAAACCCTTAAAGCATGTTGTTCCATATTTTCTCTCTTCTTAATTGCATATGTAAGCAATAATCACTTAATGAAATTATCCACTCTTAGAAGGGACTGGAATAAGACTGTCTGCAGCAAGTCATCAAGCATGTACTTTTCTCTGAAAAGAGAAGCTGGTACTATCAGAAGAAAGATCTTACATTTTACTCAACTGTCTTGCATGATCATAAGCTGTAAGAAGTGAAGTTTTAACATTACCTTTAAATAAGAATGACTCATGTTCAGCCCTGGCAGCTGCAATGGACATCACCTTTCTTAGCTTCCTTCATCCTTGGTGTGTATAGTAAATGGCTGGGACTTCATTGGGGAATCCATGTGCAGCCACAGATGGAAAGTGCATATGAAGCAGAGCTGGCATATAAGAAAGGCACAGTACATGCTTGTGGTCTTTCTGAGAATGAAAGTAAATAGCCCCTTCAGCTAAAAAAAATCAAATCTTGTGTATTACAGCTATTACATGTTACAACTATTAGTCTGCAATAACATATTTACTTTGTAAAGCTTCATTATATCATAATGTTCATATTGCTCTCTGTTAGATAATTTACTGAAATATTTAGGAGGTCTTTTCATTCTAGGAAGATCTCCAGAACATGTAGACCAGTGGGCTTCTGTGTGCCCTTACTGGACAACAACTGGTTAACTCAGGGGGAAGGGGAGGGTCTATATACACATTATGTATAAATATATTAGGTATATGTACATATATGAGAAAGTCTGCTCCTCAAGTCATAAAGGATTAGTTGCAGTGGCTTCACAAACAACATTTTGTAAACTGGGATTTGTGCAAGCTATTGACCCAGGGTCAACCAGTAAGACCGAGGGTGTCTTGCAAGACTATCACCTTGTAGGGTTTTTCTCAATTCTAAAGTGAATAGCTGGACTTGTTTGTGTAACATGATACACAGCTGGGGTTATTCAGATACTCAGCAATCACAGTAGCATCATTAATACTATGTCCATTGTCTTTTTTTTTTAAAGGAAAGCATTATATTTTTAGATATAGGGAACTTCAGTGGGAATTGAGAGATGTGAATTGATGTGGTTGTCACCAACTTCCTCTCTGAACTTTGAAAACAGTCCATTTTTAAAAAGTAATGCAGTGCTGTCTTACACTTTTCCATAGCACTTTGCAAGTGTGAAATACTGTTAAACCCTTTGTTTAACTTCAGCTGAGATTTCAGTAGAGGAACTGAGGAAGCAGTACAGTCTTCCAAGGTGGGACATGAATGTTCTATGTGGCCAGCAAATACATGTAAACACAACAAATGGATTGGAGCAGCCCTCTGTCCCACAGCCCTGCCTGTGGGATCTGGAGTCAGTTCTGCAGTCAGATTGCACAATTTGTGAGGTTTGAGCAACAGAAGACAAAATGACATCCTGTAGGGAAAGAACGACACATGGGCTTGGTATATTTTCATAATTCAGTGCCTACAGATAGCAAAGTATGTAGCCATGTGTAAGAAGTTCATAAAATAGTATAATTGGCCTGATTTGCAGCCTCTTCACTTTAAGAGTGAGACTTTACTAAAAGGGACATATACACCAAATGGTGATCAAGGCACATATATGCAGAAGCACTTTGCATACCTCCCTATTTAGTTTGGGCAGAGACTCACTATATGTTTGATATAGTTGCTTACGTATTCAGTTACATTGATTGGTTATTTGTAGCAAGAGATGCTCAAATTAGGTGCCCAGATGTTCCCATCGCATTTTTTAGCCTTTCTCTAATTTTGGGATCTTCTGACTAGCTTAATCCCAGATAAAACTACTGATTATCCTCTATCTCTTGCCCAAATATATGTGGTTAGACTAAAAGCCAGTAATGCTGGTTCACTTTGCTGCTGTCAACAAATTGATCAGCCAGTCATCCTGCCTCTCAGAGCAAACCTTCTGGGCTTTCCCAATATTAAAATTGATCTGAAATGCAATGAGGATCATACATCACTGATGTATGGATGAGACTGTGTGCGAATATGGTACAGTGATATTTACAATGTGATGCATTAGCATAAAATGGTAGGTGAAAGACTGTAGCACACAGCAGCTCGTTAACAATTACTGTAAACAGCAAGTAAGGAACACAACAATGTCTTTAGCTTAATTGCAGTCCACTTTCAGAGGGAAAAGAATAACCAAACATAAAACTCACCACAAATGGCAGTGGGCAGTCTGTTTTAATGGAAAGAAAACATGGCATGAAAATTGTCCCATTTTAGCCCAGAATGCTAATATTGGTAAGACAGGAATGTGTTTCTCTGTACTTTCCATCAGTGTTTTTTGATCCTTCTGCTACAATGTGCTTCTGCTGTAATTTTCGCCTTAAAAAAAAAAACAAACTGGAGCTTCACAGCTCCTGTCCTTCTTGTGAGAGACTGTGCACTGGGAAGAACATATTCACATTTTGTTCTAAAGCACATTTAAAAATACAAAATAAAATGTAAGTTATTTGTTTGCAATTTTCTTTGCTTTGCTTCCACAGTATTACAGATTTTTAAGAATGTGTTTCTTCTGTTTTAATGTGATTAGCAGTACTGCTAGATAAAAACAAATCTATCTTTAAAAATAAATGTACCCTTCTTCCTTTCCATTGTCATCCAGTTATTTTCCATCCACAAAGAACAAGGAGAGTCAAAGAGGCCACCTTATTTAAAAGATGTGGACCACTATTAGTTCCTTTTTATTTAATTAATTATTTTGCCTTTTGCTACTTTAAGAGTCATGACACTTTTATTGCTGAATCTGAAAAGCCTGATCAGTAGGTGCTGAGGACAACTCAGTATTGTTGCTGTTTGTAGACTGAAGCTTTTACAAACTCTGGCTCCTGGTAACCTGTTTACTGAAGGTGGTGTTGACAAGTGCTCCAGTTACAGACTGTTTATGGAGGAAGTTAAGGCCAAATACTCCTTCCTTTCTCTTACTGACCCAAATCTGTATGGAGAGAGCAGGTGGGAAGCTGTGTGAGAAGATACTTGCTTAATTCTATTTTGGGGCATTAAAATATTTTAAGTTTGTAAACAGGACATATTGCTAGTCTTGCCACATGCTTGGAATTTAAGCAGCATGATAAAAACCTCAGAAGATAGCACTTAGTACAGCAATTTTTATTCATGCATCTGTGCAAGAATCCTTTTAAGATCCAGGGGTTCAGTTACTTAAAACTCTTGAAAGCATGGCTGAGGATGTTGTTTCCATGTATCGCTGGAGGAAGATTGACCAGAGTTCAGACTAGTAATTCTTTTCTGTTCCCTCTACTTATCTTTTCTTCTGAAAACCAAATCCAAGAAAATTTTATTTTCCTTTCATCTGATAGAAATTGTTACCTGTCTTTTTTCTTTCATTGAATTGACATTCTAGGGCAATGTTTCATTGATGTTGCTGACTCCCTCAGTTACTCAAGGAGAGATTTCCTTTTCTTCTTAAAAAAACCCAAACCCAACAACAAAACAACCTTCTGATCTACACTTTTCCCAGTTGCTCTAATTTGCTGGGAAATGTATTGGCTTTATTTTTGTGTGCAACTATGTTTGCTAAATATTTTCCTACTTTTTTATGTTTAATTGTCAAAGTTCTTTTTTTGTTTTTGGTAGACAGCTTTCTTTTGCATTCAAATCCTTGGATTTTCACACACTTAGTACAGTAATGAGAGAATGCAGTATTAGCCCTCATTTCAGAGGTTCTGCTCCATGGGCATCTACCATCTCAGAGAAGCTGTCATGTTTTTCCTACCATAGCAGGTTACCCTGTTGGAGCTTCTACAGTAGCAGGGGTTGGGAACAAGAGATAGAGGGACATGAATGCAGAGACCCAGTTAGTCTAAGCTTCTGCTGTTCAGGAGATCAAGCTCCTGAAAGTCTTTGGGGTTGTTTTTTTGCTTGAAGCCTTAGAGAAAATACCACATCTTGTTGTCACTAGGTACATCAACCAAATGTAGCTGCTAAATTAAAACAGATTATTAAAATACTATCTTTTAATTTTTTTTTTGTTTTAATTATGCTGTTGAAGTTTTATATTAAATTAATATCTTAGTGTATTCTCTGGCTTTGTTTAAAGTCGGTTATCTGAGTTTTGCATTACATCATGAATGAAGGTAGCAGCAAAATAAATGTAAATGCTTTGTGCTTCTGGATGATACTGAAGTTACAAAACAAATCCATTATCAGTGTTTATCAGACTTGCCTGTTCATTTTGCAATATATTGACTTGTCCTTCACTTCTGATTTGTGGTTGTGGAAAGCAGTGCTGGATGTCTAGAGCTGTGTGGGTTTTCAGTTACAGTTCTTCTGGCTTGCATTTCACTTACTATAGTAATTTTCATTAACTTTTTAATCTTCCAGCATACATGCTACAGAAAAAAAAGGAAAAAAAAAACATCTGGCCTATTTAGTAGCATTTCCTGGCAGTGGCAGAAGCACAATATACTAAATATTGTTCAGGTTGCTTATTATGTTGAGATCTTTGCTATGAATAGCTTGCATAGTACTTTGAAGGAACAGAGGATCTAGATAAACTGTTCCTTGTTGAACCCACACCCCTGTCTTTCTTTTAAGATAATTTTTATTACAGTAATTATGTTGCAGAGGGGACTGCACTGTAAAGATGGTGCCCTAAAACTCAGGGACCTCCAGAGAGGAACGGGGAGGCAGCAAGGAAAGGAACCCTGCTATTGAGGGGGCATAATTGTTGATACAGGTGTCCAATTATCAGACCCAACAGTGGTGAAATTGGTTGGGGTAGAAGGAAAGATAAGAGCATAATTACTTTACTTAATGGTGGGGAATTAAGTCTTACAATTTTTAATAAAGCTGTGGAACATTTTCTGCTTTTTTCTTATTTCTGCTTTTGTTTAGGTTTGCAGTCTTCTTTTCATGTTGCATCTTATCCCAGTTTGTTCACAATTTTATAGTTTCTCATTATAGATGCCCACATCTGAGATGTTTTGGTTCTCTGTCTTCAAACAATTACTGAATGAAATAAATAATAGGAGTTAAGAATAAAGGAATAAAAGTAGGAATTAGAAATAAAAATATCATTATACAATTTTGGTTATATTAAATTCAGTATTTGCTAAATTTATCACTAACCCCCCTCAAAATATTTCCCATGACGTATTGTTATAGGGATTGAGTAAAAACAGAACCTTCATCTTGTACTGGTTTGAGTTTGCAAAATTGGTAACGAAGAAAATAATTTTTTTTCTTCTAGGATGACAAAACGAGGAGGTAGTTGGTTTAGACTCTAGATTTGAAGTCTTTTGTGGTACTTTAGAATACTTTTCAGGGTAGAATTACATTCTGTAAGTTTGTCATAAATAAAACTCACAGGCATCTCTAGTATTTACTGGGATAATTAAGAAAAATAGGTCTGTTTCTGGGAAAAAACCCTATTTTTTACAGAAAGTGTAAATTTTTTTAAATTAACACACTTTAACTGTGGAGCATTCAGAGTATCCAGAGTTCAAATGGCAGCCTTGCAGTTCTCCTCCTCTGCAGACACTAACAGTTTTCTGGCTTTTTGAGAGGGCAAGAATCACATCTAATTACAGGGAGTTTATTCTGCATTTACACTATAGAATTGTTCTAGTAATTACACTTTTCCAGTTGCTTTAATGCCAATAAGGATTCAGAAAAGTACATCAGTATTGATACTGAAAGTGTGGTTTAGCAAAGATTTCCCTGCTGTTCTTTGCAGGCCAAGATACTATGGGAGGAGCTTTGCTGTAATAAAGAAAAACTATAGAATGTCAGAGCCTCTTCATTGTTTCTTTAGATTTTTTTCTTTAAGATTTCAGTGACATTAACCTGACCTTGATTCCATTCTAGTTAAGAAACAGCTGAAAAGCATGCTTTAGAGGAGAAAGAAAAATACCTAAAATGTATGTAAAAAAATCAGTAAAAATATTCTTAACCTCTTATTTTAAAAATTGGTTCTATTTTACTCTGAATAGCAATATTGATAAACTTGTGCAGGTAGCAGGAGCTCTTTAAGAAAGAATTACTGCTGTATTACAAAATAAGAGTCATAAGAAGCTTGGAAACAAGATCTCAAAGCAATTGGGAAAGCTGATTTCCACTGAGAACCGTTCTTGCTTTTAAGAACCTCTCCAAGGACTCAGTGTTAACCCAAACCTTTCAGCCTGTAGGTGTGCCCTACTGCAACCCCTGAGAACACCAATCTTTGGCCACTGTTACAATCCCAGACGCTTCATTTCTGCTAAAAATGCAAGCAAGCAACCAGAAGAAATTTGGATACAGCAACAAGCTACTGCAAGGTCTCCAGCACTTCTTACATCTAATTTTGCTCTCCCAGCTAAGAAGCTTTCCTCTTGAGTCTCTGGAGGGGAGGGCTGATTAAAATTTTGAGTGAACCTGGAAAGAATAGCAGCTCTCATTATTCACATGTGGTTTTCTGAAACCACTGGGCATCTGTATTGTGCTTGTCCAGGTGAGTTTGTTCCTTTCTTATAGTTCTGTAAGGACACCGGTCACATACTTATTGGTGTGTTGGGGTGGTTTTTTTTAATGTTTTGGGTTGGGGGTTTTGTAGTACTTGAAAATTACCATGTTGTGCACTTTCCCCACCATCAGCAAGGTTTTACTGATCCTGTTTGGACATCAGAAGGAATTTTGAACATCAGAAGGAATTTCTTCACAGAAAGGGTTGTTAAAATTGCAGTGGACTGCCCAGAGAGGTGATGGAGTCATGATCCCTGGAGGTGTTTGAGGAAGGCCTGGACGTTGAACTCAGGGCCATGGTCTAGTTGACAAGGTGGTGTTTGGTTCTAGGTTGGACTCAATGATCCCAGAGGTCTTTTCCAACCTACTTGATTCTGTGATTCTGTTCCCCTAGGTTAAATTTTTGAATGCAAACCTTGTAAGTAATTTTTCTTTCCTCCTCTGTTCATCTTTGCCATTACCATTTTTATTTGAACAGTGAATTGTTGTCATCAATGGAAATATTCATTCCAGAATTCCTACAAATTATCTAATAAGGTCCCGTGAGTACCCTAAAGCATCAATCAAAACGCATTGGAGGAACAATCCCATATGACAATTTCCATTTCTAGATATATCAGTAATTGCTTCATAGTGCCAAATAAATTCTAGATACCTTATGATTCACTGTTTCCAGTAATAGCATGAAGTTGCCTGAAATAAAGATAATTCTTTACCACCAGTCACAGAGCAGGTGTCTGTCATAAGTATACTGCTGGATATTTACGAAGTATTCTGGAAGACTGAAGGTACTGTTTGTTTCTTGAGGCCATTTTTAAAAGAAAAATAGGTCTGTTTCTGGAAAAAAAAAACAACCCTCTTTTTTTACAGAAAGTGTAATTTTAAAAAAATTAATCACTTTTGATAGAAAACCTTCTTCCAGGGTTTGGATGATAATAATAATGCTGGTGCTAATCTTTGATTCTCCTTCAGAGCACTGTAAATCTAGCTTCTTATTGTAAAATGTGCATTTTTTTCTTCCTTATGAGACTCTTGGCAAACTTTATGGTTAATACAAAGACATGCAACAAATTAGATGTTTTTAAAAACAGCTGAGAAACATCTTTTAACAAACAGAAAAAAGAAAGAATTTACTTTAGAGGGTATTTTTATACTTCATTAGTTTCAAAATAACATTTTGTTTTCAGAGCACAATTTGTATCTGGTGGCCAGCAACTATATATATATTTACATAGTGTTTCTTTTCTCCCTGTTCTTTTGGATTGCAAACCAAGAATACAGAAGACACCTTGCTTATTTGAATTAAATTTTATTGCCATACTTTACGTAATTTTTACTAACTTTTTGACTCCTTGGTGTATGGTGAAATGTAAATCAGTGACCTTCTTGGTCCAGTCAATTAATATTTCTCATAACAGGATTGTGTGTCATAGCATTTGGCAGTGCGTAGCTTAGCTAATGTCCAGATAATATGCTCTGAATGCATTGTATTCTGGCTAAGTAAGTTAGGCATTTAAGTAGAAACCAGTGTGACTAATGTGCAGTATCGAATTCTCCAGGACTTGCAGTTCTATATGTGCTTGAAGAATGCATGCATAAAGCACAAGCCATGTCATAACCTTGACCTCAGTTGCATCACATCACTCTGTGCTGGTGTTTGCGCTGGAAGCAGCGCGGGCGCCCTCGGCACCGATGGGTGACTGATCTCTGCCAGAGCGTCCAGTTCTTCATCACATCGCCTGGAAGCCTGCTGGAGAGGCTGGCTTCAGCAAGGCCTTTGCACTCATCTGGGTTCTCCAGCATATGAATGACATACATCTGAATCCATTTAAAGGATATCTTCATGTTTTGGAAGCACAGGAACGTGTCTAGTTTGATAGCGTCTGGCACAGGAGGCCAACATCTAAATGTCACTACAGGAATGCTCAGGAGCAGCTCTGCATAGCAAAGGGCAGTGACTGCCTGTGATGACTGCTCTAGGCAGAAGTGAAAATTTACTTCTTGTTACCTGAATTCTTCAGGACAGGAACTTTTTTTTTTCATATACATAAGTAATATAAAATGTGACTTGTTTTAAACAAAAAAATTAATGTGAACTTTTTAAGATAATTAAAAGTAACTTTTCATGGGAGAGACAGTAGTGGATTAAATGTAAAACTGAAATAGAAAATCTAGACTCCTTTTCCATTTATGTTGTGAACTGATCTTGTCATATTAGGCCAAAGACCTTCTCATGATGGGTTGAGTAAACTGAGACCCAAAGACCACTGGAATTAAGATCATGGCATTTGTTAAACTGACCTGACACTTTCCTTTGTTTCTGACTTACCAGTACTATGTTTATGTCAACCATTTCAGGCTTTCTTTGTGATACTATTTTGACTATTCAAATAGTATCATAACCTATTAAGACTATTAAGAACCTCACTGACAGTATGCAGAGATTGAGTTTGGTAAAATGATGCTTTTACAGTAAAATAATTCTAAAGTAATTCATCCTTCCTTACTGCAGTCTTGCTTTCAGCTATGGAGTGGGACTTGGGAGTTAGCAAAGCTGGTTGTTGCTCCATCACTGTCAGTACATGGTATCTGCTATGTACAGAAAGGGTTTTAATTTCTGGGTCTGCCCATTTAGGACCATTCTAACAAATGTAAGGTTTATGGACGAAAAAAGATCCAAGATGCTTTGTTCTTGCTCTGATTTCTTTTCCCTCTTTGAAGTTAGTTTTGCCACGTGAAGGTCTAATTTGCATTGTAAATTGTGTTCACCCATCTTGGGAGACAATTAAGATACAAACAGGTGTTCATAAAAGTATAATTTGCCAATCAAAATAAACATTAGATTCTAGGGATTTCTGATTATCATCTGAATGATGGGAATAGGACCGTGAGTGAAGGATCATTTTTCCCTGAAATGTGGGAGGGGAGGGAGGCAGAATGGTCTTTGCAGATCTAGTTTAATTTGTTCCTAGATGTAACCCAGTTTTTCAACTGGGGCTTTCTGGCTTCCCTTCAGAATATGGGAATGATGAAAGGCAAGCAAATAGCAGCACCTCAATCAATGATCCACAAGTTCTTTCTTTCAAGACGGAATGGAATAAATTCATGCAGAGTAGAAATTAAGAGGTTTTAATTTTACAGCAGCAACAAATTTAAGGACTCACCTGAAGTGTTGTGGGGTGTTCTTTCAGATAAATATTAAATAAATGTTCTGTCTGTTTGGCAGTGTTCTTAGCAAGAGAATATATCTGTACCAGAAGATGTTTATGACTTTTGTTCTGATGCATACCTTGGGCCCTGGAAAGAAGGAAGACTTCTCTCAAAGTTCTAGCAATGAGCAGCCATAGAAACTAATACCTCTTAAAGTGAGAGCTGATTGGAGATAACGGTGTTGATTAGAAAAGTACAAGAGGTTTTAGTGTTTTTCCTGAACTTACAGAATTACAGTGCTATTGCCCATGTTTTTTTTGCTCGCAGCTTGGAAAGCTGGAATAGGAGAACTATGCAGGCTATCTTCCTGACTTCTCTGCTAGCTTTCCTATTTTCCCTGTCCTCTAAAGGTACCAGAATCAGTAAGGAAAGCCAAAAGAAATCTCTATCAGCTCTTGGCTCTGCTGTTGCATGTAGCTTTCTGAAGAGCTGTTAACTACATCTAAAAATGGAAAACTGAGAAAAGGAAAGCCAGGGAAAATAAAGAAATATCTGTAAACTGTAGCTGTAGGAATTCTGTAGTAAGAGAAATACCAGTATTACAGTAGCATGGAGAATGTCGCTCCTCTTGTGTATTGGATCATAACTGGTAAGGTTAGTAGCTGTATGTAGCAGTCACTCCTTTTAATAAACTTCTTAACCTTCAGAAATTTTACATTATTATCCTGTGACATGATAGTAACAGATCTTGGGAAGTTTATCTTAAGCCTTAGGTTTCAAATCTTTGTGAGTATGAACAAAAGTTTCCAAGTGAGGGCCCCTTTCAGTGCAGCAGTGCTAACCCTCGTGTCCCAGCAGGCTGTGGAGGAGCGCGCGTCCTCCGCCACCCCGCACAAGGGCGGGCTGTGACACAGAGATTGTTTGTGTCATTGCTGACTCATTGTTGGCAGGTTAATAGAGGGTTTAGCATCGGTTTATCTGTCCTACCAGATGAAATGTTGGGTTCTGTTGGAATGACTAGTGCTCAGGTTGTGTTCAAGGCAAAGCCAGTTCTTTGGGAAGAAGATGGAGTATCTTTTCCCTGGCTAAATACTCTGGGCAAGAAAACAAAGCACCCACCACCACTCCACCACCCAAACTGTTCTTCTGTCAGACAGCAGTGCCCTCAGGTTCTCTGGAACAGCCATGATCTGTGATATTCAACTTCAGCACAGGTCAGATCTTGAGCAGCACAACACCCCTAAAAATCATGGATGCAAGCAACCTCCATATGACTGGACCCATTTCAGTCTTAGGATCAGGTGAATACCAAATTAGTGTTTAAAGCTTTCAGTTCTCTTCCTTCCCTGACAGCTGTGTAAGCTTTGGAGTTTTCTGGCTGCATGTTGAATATGGGAGGTTGAAAGGAAGAAGTCAGGACCTCATCAAAGTCAGAAATTCTTGTCTGTGTTCATGGCTCTGACATGACTTGTTAAGCACTTTCAAACACGTTACTGAATATTTCTGTATGTGTGCTGATACAAAGTAGAAATCCTTATAACAAACGTCTCCCTCCTAGAGATCACAGAATTATTGAGTGGTTTGGGTTGGAAGGAACCTTAAAGATCATCTCATTCCAGCTCCCTTGCCATTGCCAGGAACACCTTCCACTAGACCAGGTTGCTCAGAGCCTGTTATCGGGAACATCATTATGGGTACCTAATGAGAGGTATCAGTTTGTATAGGATTTTATTGCTATAAATAGTAAAACAAATTACATTTGATTTCTAGGGCAGAGTAAATAGTATTTTCTTTATTCTTAAAATGGCAAAAGTGTCAGGATAAACACTTAGTAAGGTCATATTGATAGGTCAGCATCAAAGCTTGCAAGTCTCTTGTGTCCAACATTATTCTCTACATTCTGTATGGCAAGTTTTTATATTTCCTTGTTTTGGTTCTTGGGTTGTTGGTGGTTTTTTAACTGTTTTTCTATAAAGAACATATTTGGTACTGCATATATTTTCCTATATAATAGAATTTACCAGCCAGTCATGCAATTCTATTTCACACTGGAAAGCAACACCATTAATCCTTTGAAATAACTGGTATAGGACAGTTCTTAATCATGAGAATCATGCTTTTCTTGGACAACTTCTGAAAAGGCACAGGGGAACAAAAGATGGAGCTTCATCAGTTTATGAAAGGAATTGTAGGAGGTAATTTCCCCTAAACAAGACTGGACATATTGACAAAAAGTCCCACGAGCCTTATGGGTTTCATAAATGCACGGTAATGTTGGGTAGCCTGTCTGAGTTCAAGAAGTGTTTGGACAACACTCTCAGGCACATGGTATGACTCTTGGAGCGTTCTGTGCAGGGCCAGGAGTTGGAATTGATGATTCTAATTTCCCTTGCAACTCAGCATGTTCTGTGTTTCTGTGATCTCAGTAATCATTACGAGTCTTATTTTGGTTTTAGCCTTAATTCTGGTTGATCTGAGCCAAGGAATTATATCAACATGTATTCACAACTGCTATTTTAGATCTACCTGAACTGAACTCTGAAATTGCTTTTATTTATTTGTTGGGTTTTTTTTGTTTCCCTTTAGGGTAGGTCCTTGTGGTTCTACGTAAAAAGCCATAGCTGCCTGATTTGTAGTGTGTAAATTTCTGTTCTCCTGTTCTCTTTAGATAAATACAGGGCACCGGTCACAGCTGACTGTACCAAGCACAGAGGTGGGAAATCAAAGGAGTCAGACTTTGGAAAGCAGCCCTTTCATGTCAGACCTCCTGAGCGACGTGCCCTTTGCCCTCGCACCACATGTGTTAGCAGTGCAGGGCACCCACAGCGACGTTCCTGACCGACTGCTCACCTACGACATCAATGATAATTTATCAAGATTTTGGTATGACTTTACACTTGAAAATTCAGTGCTTTGTGATCTGTAATGTTCTCTTCATCTTTTCTGCCTCTGTCAAGGAACAAGTCTTAAATTAAAGACTTACTTTAATTGACTTAATATTTTGGGGGCCTTCCGCTGGTATGTCAAATGGATTATTATTCACAACTGTGATGTATTTCTTAGCTTTAAGTGAACTATAACTTAGTATGTTAAATATTCCATTTATTTCCAAAGAAATCAAGCAAAAGTGTTTCAGTCTCAGTAGGAGACTGGCTGCTGGTATCTAGTTCCAGTAGGTAGGCTGCAGACACAAACATTTCATGACTTTAAGAGGAAGTCCATGTCTCAACTGTTTTGTTATTTCAATTAGTTACAAAGCACACAGATCCTGTTACACATATTAAGATCACCTCTTGATTTTGTACAGATAGAAACCAATATTAATGCTATAGCAATGCTGCTTTGCACTGCTGGACAGAGAGCTTTTCAGTGAAACCAAGTTTTAAATCTCAGAGTTAATTACAAGCCCTTTAGTAATCAGTAGATTTAATAGAATTGGTTAAACTTACCAGTTTCAAAGTGAAAATCAGTTGCTTCCTTCCCTTTCCAGGAGATGGTATTTTGTCTTTCTCATTTTGTGCCTGCCTTGAGAAGTTGTCCCTGCCTGCCTGTTGGTTGCTGTTTGTTCTCATTACCACATGTGTTCCTGATTTATATACAGATCAGCTTTTCCATTTTAACCTCTTTGCCCCCTGAAGAAGGAAATCTCAGGACACGTACTTTTAATGGTCACACCCTTCTTTTTTTAATTTGTGTGCCAGAGGTACAGATGGCAATGTTTAACAACAGGAAAACATTACATTGTTTCTTATCCAACTAAATTAAACTTCTAAATACCTAAACATGCCTTCTCACAGTCCACTGTGTCCCCACTCACAAGCTTTGAGCATGTTTATACCAACTAAGACCAGAGCTGCTGTTCCACCAGCAACAGCTCTCTGATGTCACATCACGGTTTGTGATGAATAATGAACTGTGGCACACACTTGTTTTCTCTCTTGGGGTACAATATATATATTGTGCTAAATGTTGGTGGATATTTTCCTATATTTTTTATGCTCTTACACTCTTGTGGTAGCTTGAAGCACATTTATTTTCAGACTTGGATCCTCTTACAGTATTTGAGATACATACTGTAAAATGATGAAGAAATTGCATTGTGAATATGTCTTAGGTTGTTAAATATTCATGGTTTAGATTTTTTTAAATGTGCATATTTAATATTTTTGACAGCTATGTTCTTAAATGTTTTGAAGTTACTGTTTCAAGGGGAGTATCTGTGCTGCACTCCAATAAAAAAGCCAAGTAATAATGAGTTATTTTTTATATGTGAGAGTTATTATGTGGTTTCACCTATATTGTTAACTACAGCTTTCATGGGAACTTGAATTTGGAAATTCAGTTTCAAAATCATTTCAGTGTCATTTAAAAATTAGTGTCCTTCTAATAAAATATATCATAATCTGATGGATTCTGTGTGCTGTGTTGGTGACTTGCAGTGGTTTAGGTGGCATCCATGACACTGCTTGGAGAATAGTGTGGCTGGGAGCTGGGAAGTACTCAGGCACTCAGGCCTTGTAGAAGGAGGAATTAATTTTAAGAAGTTGCTCAGAACTGTTTCGTTCTCCAAGTTTTTTAGTTAATGCATACCCAAAGCACTAAAATAATTTTAATGATTATTTTATATCCAGTAGTTAAAAAAGTGATCATTCTACAAATACCATGTTTCCATTCAAGCTGTCCATTTTGAATCTGAAATGTTTCTGCAGCTCAGCTGGTCTAGAAGCAGAGCTGTAAAGCACTCTTGAAGACCAAACAAACTCACAATACTGGTTCTTTCTTTGCTAGCTGACTTGGCATGTAAGTTTTTGCAATATTTTTTTGCCTAAAGTCAGACAATTTATCTAAAATAATTACATCTTGTCAGATTTGAGCTCTGT
This sequence comes from Promerops cafer, assembly GCA_013398275.1. Lineage (NCBI taxonomy): Eukaryota > Metazoa > Chordata > Aves > Passeriformes > Nectariniidae > Promerops > Promerops cafer. Next base: position 2,962,451 of record VZSE01009779.1, read on the forward strand.
TGCACTCACAGGTGTCCTTTCAAAAGGAAAGCAGCAGCAAAGGAGAGTAGGGAGGAGGTTGTATTCACCATGATGAGAAATGTGGACAGTAGGTTTAAACATTTGGTCTTCATCCTTATTGTCTCCTGGAAAGGGTAAAGTTTACACCCAGCAAAGTACCACTAATGAGCCAGGGTACTGGGAATGTGTCTCCTGACTGCCCTCCCTTTAGCAAAAGCTGGGGCTCAAACCTCTCTTGCTTGAGATCGTCCCTAAAATTGGATTGATGCCTTATGGCATGTGTTCAAAGGTAAATCAAAGAACAACTGCATCCAAAGCAGCCTGACAGAAGGCTGACTGGGAGATGATCCCTTCAAACAACTCCCTGGTGACAAAGTCAGAAATGGAACCAGACAAGGTTGTGTCCTGCAGGTCAGTCAAGGCAGTGGTTACAGATCCAGTTTCTGCTGTTTCTGTAAGGTGTGATCCAAGCCCTGATATGACAGTGAGCAAATACACACTTGTGTGGTCACAGAGGGGAGGGTTTCACCCTAAAGCACCTACAGGAGAAATGCAAAGAGCATATTCACCACGGCAATTACAGTATCTCAAAATAACACACAGTTTATTGCATTTTTAGCTGGAGAACCTGTTATGTTCACAAAAGCTCTAAAGCAGCCTCCTGGGCAAGATGAGCGGGTTGTTCTGAACAATAGCATAAAACTGGAGCTTGAGAAACTGCCCTCCTCCCCACAACCACCCTTTTGTTATGACATGATAATTCATCTTGCTTTGGGTTTTCTCTGCTCAGCCTAGTGACTAGGGAGAGGAACCAGAAGTGCAACTCGTAGGGGTAACTCCTTCCCTTCCTGAGTAACTGCAGCTCTTCTACTGATGACAGGGCAATTCCAGATTAACCAGATTTCTTTTTGAAGCCAGGGACTGTACAACAATAGAGGCAGAATATCCTCCTTAAATTCCAAAGGTAGACTCCTGTTTGGTGCTGTAGGAAGACAAAGGTTTAGTAAGCCAAGCAGAGTTCATTCAGCCTACCCTGCTGTGCTGCAACTTTTCATCAACATTAAAGCCTGACTTTCTGTAAAGAGCTCACAAAATTAGAAAGCATATGTGTTAGGCCTGACTTATCCCCATCAATATGTCAAATTCCTTAAGAAAAAAAATTTAACTCCTTGTGTCCTCCATTGAAACCGTGTTCTTTCTTTACCAGTAGATATTTATGTACTTTGAGTCTCCTAGAGAACTACTACCTCTTCTTTTCAATGTCCTTCTGAGAGATGAGTTACCACAGACCCTTTCTTAGCTGTCCTGCCTGAATCACAGCCATGGTAACTGAATGAAGTGCAGATGGTAAGAATATGATGAAACTATAATACTGGTGAGCTGAATGAGGACATAAATCAGTATGATGTCCCATAGTCCTTTTTGTGTAGATGTAGTAGACAGCACAATAGTGCCTAATGCCTCTGTACATTAACGTAAGTAATGGGAGATTAACAGTGGATCACATACTCGTTTGAACATTTTGAAACAGGTACTTCTTTTTAGCCTTCCATGCAGTATTCTTTCTAAATTGTGTTTTACTCCAAAAAACAGTCAGTGAATATTCAATTAAAGTTTACTTTCTGATGCAGTATCAGAGTAGCTCAAAGAGCTTTGTTGTATCCCTTCTACAGAAGCAAAAGTCTGGCTGTATGGTTCATAAAGTAAACCAGAAGTAGTAAAGCTTTCAGCAGGTTATGATATGTTGGAGAAGCCTTTTTTTAATTCTGTAGCAAAAGAGAGTATCTAGTGATGGAAGTGGAAGTTATGGTGACCCCAGAAGGATGCAGCAGCTGTAGACCAGAGACAAGAGAGGGCTTAGTTCTGCTAGCCAATTCAATTCACTTTTCCTTGCTGCAAAGATAAAATAAACTCTTGAGATCAAAGATCTAATTTACAAGGCTGTCCTCTCAAGTCAGTTGACACATGTACTTCAATAACAGAACATGAAAGAAACTGCTCACAAGCAAACACAAAAAAAGATGAGCCTTGATTATAAACATCCTTCATCCAACTCTTTGTGGCTATCAGCATTATGGTTAGAGTAGCCTCTCACGTCCAAATGTTCATGTAAGTGTTCTGGGAGGTCAGCTTTGAGCATCCATCTAAATCTCAGTGGAAAAGAAGCAGATGGGCTCAGAAAACAAAGCCCCAGGTGGAATAGCCTATCACAGAGGTGGGAATTACTTATTTAAAGCAACTGATACTAGTAGAACTTTAGTTGGACCTTGTGTCAACCTTTTTATGAAGAGTTCTGCTCTTTGTCTGTTTTCCTTTAGAAAATGAAGCAACGTGTGACATACTGTGAGCTGTAGTGTAATTTCCTTTTTCAGCTGTTTTTAAAAACTACTCATGCATCTGCTTGGCTTATTCTTCTCTTAAAGATGCTTTTAGATTTCTGCATTTTATTCCTTTAGATTCCTCTGAGTTTGTCTATGGTATGTTTAGATAGGGCTTATGTAGAAGACTTAATATTTGTATTTTCAATTTATTCAAAGGATCTTTTTGTTGTTTTTATTTGACTTTTGTGTCTTCTGCAGTTTGGCTAGTTCTCCTTCAGTTATCTCTCAAATAAAAAACATTAACACTTCTCCCTCTATTTGTCAGGGTGGAATAGAACATATGCATTAAATTTATCCCAGAAAGGACTGCCAAATTTTATTTCAAGTAATAGTACAGTACTTGCAGGTATTACATATTAATCATAGTATAATTATGGCTAAAAGTGAACACACAGGGTTAATGTTCACTATCTTTTAATGTAGTTCAATTCATGTTGTAATTTAACTTCTGTTTTGAGGGCAAAGTAGGAAGGTGTTTAAAGGCAATTGATACTGGTTTAATAGAGGAATGTAAAACTTCCTTTTTACCAGATGTAGTTTGCAGTATATCCACCTACGCAATGATCAAGTTAAAATAACTGCTTCAAAACTAGAAGTTGCCATCCTGTTGATAAATGGCATCAATTAAGAGGCCATTGATTGAGAAATGGAAATGTAGTGTTTTGCTGTAGATCTCTCAAATGCTTTACAGCACAAGTCAGTATTAAGATTCATCTTGAATCTTAATATCATACATTGAAGACATTATTTAATCCTAGAACAGCTGTAGAAAATAGAGTGAGTAAATGAACAAAGATGGCTGACATATTTTGGTTTACTTAGAGTCTAGCTAGCTAAATTATTTTATGGTGCAGTTATTCCCATAAGAAATTTTGTGTAACAATATTGTTACAGCTATTGATTTGTACAAGTCTGACAGAAACAGTAGCAATAAAGCCATTTTCCAGGTTTTGTCCAAAAGTGTTCACTTTCATATTTAAGACTTCTGAGTCTTCTCAAACTCAGAGACTTCACCACCACCTCCGATGGCTGTCTCTTCTTCCAAAGAAAGCTGTGCCCTATTTTAGAAACATCAGTATCTGGGAGATACTCTGCTCCATCCAGCTGGGACTGGGATGATTTCCAGCATGGGGCATATCCTGGTAGACAGACGTCTCCAGGGTGGTAGTCCTTAAAGAAAAGGATGTTGTACATAGATTACCCTGTGGGTAAAAGCAATGCAGACCTGACCAACTTCCACTCCTGTCTCCTGCATGACCAGCCACATGATCACAGATACCTGACACAGCTCCTCTAAGCATGAGAGGTGCTGCTGAAGTCAAACTCTGTCTTCTTGGAAAATAATTTGCCTCTTTTTAAACCAAGCAAATTCATCTTCTGGTGATCTGCCTGTCTTGGCAGTTTGCCTGTGCCATTTCATCCTGCCTAAACCAGAAGGGGAGATTTCAGACATGATGCTAAAGGCTATCTACTAGAACAGGAAGTCATCCCAAGACTGGTCTGTTCACCACAGATACCAAAAAGAGGTCAGATAAGACTTGCTCTGCAAGGATCTCCTGTAGCAGGGAGTTTATAAGACTACATGATCAGTGTCTCAAAACATTACTTTTTGGTATTAGGTTGGGTTTTATAGTCTTCATGGCACAGAGCAAGAAAAGGGTTCCCAGTGTGTCCTTGGCAACAGCAATTTAGCTGTACGAAGATTGTTTTCTCCTATACAGTTAGGAAGAATAAAAATCACCCACTACACCCTTCTTAAACAGATGAGGTAATTCAACTGAAGGATAAAATCTTACTTGGAAATTTGCAACTGGCTTATTCTGTTTTCAGATAAATTGCAATTAACCAGACCAGGCCTTTCTGCTTCATCTTGCTTCAAAGAGTTATTCTGGCTTGTGCACAAAATAATATTCTGCTCCCCCAAAGAAATGATGAAGATAACGCTGAAAAAGTTCTCCTTTGAAACATCATCCATTTCTGATATATCACTGTAGCCTGGAGATCACTTCTGATAATATCCCTGTTGTCTGGAGATGATGACCCAGTAATTTGTTTCTTTTAGGATTTACACTGGAATTGGTATCAAAACAGGTAATATGTGCAGAACAATCTCAGCAAACTGGATCAGTGTAGGCATTGCCAGAGTAATATAAGAGGAGAGAAGGCATCCCCACAGTGAGATTTACTGTAGAGCACTGGTGACATTGGAAATTAGAATATCCTAAGCTTTTGATCAGGGAGAAAAAAAAAGAGGTGACAATTTGGCCTGCTCTTATATTTAAAAGTATCGGGGGTCTAGTTTGCAATAGCTGACAGAAATACTTTTGAGAACACAGTAACACAGTAACAAGGCAACGCTTGGCTTGCTCTATTTACCTTTTCCCCTTATATCTATCTATTGATCTTAAAACTCCTCTGGCCTAGACAAAGCCTCTTCCACAGTGTTTATTACATTATTAAGATGATGAAATTTGAGGTAAACAAAGAAGGGGAGTGATTCTTATCTGAGGATTTCCTCCCTTGAGCCTTTTGTCCCAGATACATCCAACCTGGTCTTACAGGTGCCTTTCCTAAGTGCCTGATGGTGTGCTGGCTCAGGCCAGGCCAGAAAGTCTGAGCAGGGAATTTCTCAGAAACAAATCTCTCTTCTCTGCTTCCTCCGTGCTGATGTGCTTAATTACAATCCCAGTCATCCTAGTTTCCATCTGCTGGGAGGAGGGATGGGAAAGAGGAGCTCTTTGTCCACAATTAAGATGAGAATAACCCTCTGGCTTGTCCTCTCTTCCTTCGGCTGTCTATACAGGGAGCCAGCTGCTGCCAGAGACAGCTCCAACAGCATGCCTGGAACAGGACAAAGTTATCTATTTCTATCTATACCTTTTTGTCCTTCTCTCCCTATGGATTATATCTGCAGAGCTCAGAACTGTCACTAGCAGTGGAAGGCTATATTATAAATGGGAATTAATTTACTTTTAAGTAAGTATTTTGATTTGTTCAAAGTGTTTAAGACCCGATGATGTGGTCTGGGGAAGATTCAGTGGGCTGTTTCTCTGCTGCAAATATAATGAAAGAGCTGGTCTGTTGCCAGCCATGGAGGAGGGAGGAGGAGGAAATTAGAATATGAAGCATTTAAGGAAAAAGTCAGATAAAAATAAAACTTAATTCTGTAGATACAATTTTACTCATGAATTGAACAGCAGTTCAGAGAAGGGAGATGTAGAGGAAGTTAATTTCTAATGACCACATCCTAAAATTGATTGAGGTGGATTTCAGAACATAGTGCTTAGTTGTAGGCCAGCAATCAGAGTTTTTCAATCTGCTGCTTCCTCCAAATGTGTGAAAAAACAGCTTTGTGGGTTCACATAACTGCTCAGTTGCCAGTTGGTGCCTACATCTTGCCCTCAGCACAGTGATATTTTATGCACAGACAAAAAAAGCAGTTCTAGAAGGGAAAAGAGATTTTGATATGAACTTGTATTTCAGCAAAGTTATATTTTACACCATCATAACTAAGAACAGGATTTGTCCTAAAGATCATAGCAGAATTAATGTAAAGGGTACATATATGTACAGAGAATGTAGATATATGTTACATATGTGTCTATATATGTAGGTATGGATAGATATACAAGGTGGTTGTTCACAAAGAGTGAATTCCACATTGAGTGAGACTGGTCCTAAGTTTCTCCAGAAAAGTTTTTGTATGTACTTTAATTCAGATGTTAGAGGCCTCATATGGCTCTACTGGCTGAAAATCTGTGTTGTTTTGCCATATCTTCTGTTAATAACAGTTACCAGACAGTCCACGTGAAAAAAATACAAGACTCTTTTTTTTTTAATGCCATGTACAAAATAGTACTTGAAATTTTCCCAGCTGTAATTTGTGTGAAGGGGCAAAAGGGACTATTTACACAGACAAAGCTGCAGTTTCCAGACCCGAATCTTTGCTCATTCCATGTGAACCATGTGCCTTTAAGAACTGCTCTCTATCCTCATAATTCCTTATTATAGGAAATTGCAGTTGGCAGCAATCAGGTTAAGTATTCGAATATTTTATATTTAATTGAGGGGATTAAATTCACATTTCCAATTTAAAATATTTTCCCATCTTAACTACAAAACCTGGTTATATATTTTAAAGCTTCCTTAAAATGTCAATACTGACTTAATGTGAAAACACATTACTATCTTTTTCTTGTTATTTAAAGACAGCCTCATTCTCTAGCAGGCACCAAATAATGTACTGTTTTGATTGCTGCCTTCTCTTCATTCCTCTTCTCTATCCCTTTCCCCATGGTTGACTTTAAGTGTCATAGGTGGAGAAAATCCTCATAATGAAATTTCTGGCAGAATCTGGTCAAGAACAGTAATCCCTCTTGGTAGAGGATCACATCCAACTCTTTTTTTGTAGCCTACATTTTCCTTTTTATTTTTTTTAGTCTAAATGACTTAGATATTTCCAAATACAAGGCTTGGGGAAAAGGAATTGTGCTGACCTCTTCTTTGAAGTAAGATTAAAAAAAGGACAGGGAGAAAGTCTATTAAAATGTGGCTGCCTTCCATGCTTTTTAAAAATATGCTGTTTGTGTGTGCAATGCCTGCCAAGGATTCTGTCTGCATCTTGTGTGTTCCAGTCAACAGTGCACGCCCTTCAATTGCATCTCATCTCCATTTTCGGGCAACTCCATCTCACCTTTTCTCTGCTCTTAGCAAATATCTGAAAATTTCATCGGTACAGTCATCTGTGTCTTTCTCATAGTGGTTTCAACTCTCAGGCTGCTGGGGCAGCTGAACCCCAGTGCTGTTGATAGCCCAGGTGAGGTGGCACTTGGAGCCAATGGGATGGATTTTGGGGCAAGAGCTGGATTCATGTTGTCCTGAGGTTGACTTTCTTTTTAAAATCTAAACCATTAAAGCCATTTCATTCTAATCTAAAAGAGCATGAATATTGCAATGCTAAGCATAGCATGGGAGTTCTGCTGCTCTGTGGGGGAATATTCTCCATGTGGAGTATTTCCAGAAGCTCAGCAAAGTGGCTGTTACCTGGGGTTCCTAAAAGGCAGCCAGTGCAGGAGCTGTGCTTTGTAGGCCAGCACATTCTGCTAATTGCCAGCTTCACTGCCACAGATTGGAGCCTGCAGCCCCTCGCTGGGTTCACCTGCTGATCCTGCAGACAGAGTGATCATTGATCTCAGTGGAAGCAGGAGATCAATTGGGAACCAGGAAGTTTTTTTGATTACCAAGGCAAAACTTTGCTCCCATGACTATGTCCCATTTCCAAGCTCCTGCTGGATCTGAACTCTGCTTCTCATGGACACAGACTCCTACCTCGCAATTGCTAGTAATTATGCATCTAATTCAAGGGTCAGAAAGACTTACTTCTTTCCTGAGACACGGACCCAAATTGTATCCTGGGTGTACATCAAGATGAGGCCGTGGCATCATCTGTTTTTGCCCCTACTTTGCCTTCCTTTGGAAGGAGTGTGTGCAGCTAGAGGAGAAGGAGTTCTGCATTTCGTCAAATCCCCACCTGAACCATCAGAGGTCCAGGCCTTAGGACACAGCTTCCTGCATCCCAGAGCATCCCTTGCCAAAGTTCACACTCAGTGGCAGTCTGATGGCTTTCAATGAGGGGCTCTTCATCCTTGGTGTTAAATCCTCATCCTCCTCCTCTGTTTAAACAGAAGGGTATGTATTCAACCTTTATATAACCACTTATAACTGGTTATAAAAAAGTAAAGTTTTTAAGAAAAACACCCCGAGAAAGATCATTTTGTACAGTTTGTTCATGGCCAAATACCATTAGAAAAACAAATGTTTCCAGGTGTTGCTCGGAGTGAAGGATGAAGTAAGCCTGATGGCATGGGCAAACAAGTTCTACACGCTTGGGTTCACCACAGCAGCCCTGCGGCTCCCTGCGTGCCTCAGGCAGCCCAGAGCAATCTCCACACGTGGTGGAAGTGCCGCTCCTGGGCCGGAGGTGCTTGGCAAACGTTCACATCCCAGCAGGACCAATGCCTTTGGGCACTTGGACAATCCAGCAGAGCAGACTTGAGATCAATCTGCTGCTCACTAGGGGAACTTGTGAGCTGTCTCTGCGTGGACGGGGTGTAATGGCAGATTCTTAACCTGCAGAGCAAGGATGCAGTGGGAGCAGCGAGTAATGGAATAGCTGGCTTTGAAATTCATGAGGAGGGTTGCATCCTTGGAAGATGGGACGTTTTCAGAAAATTTGGAGCCCTATCCATCCTCTTAAATAGAGGTCAGTTTAAGATGACACTCAGGGTACCACACTTTGTTATTATTTAGAGTAGTAATGCTTCTCACTAGCCATGTCCATATTACAGCAAGTAGTGCTGCCCAAGGGGAGTGGATCTGTAGAGCAAAAAACCCAAGGCTGCAGGCTCAACACCCACTCTTAGACATATTTCTAGTTTAGACTGCTGTTGCTCTTGCCCTACAGGCTGAGTGTCCTCTGGATTCTACATCACACATTCTGGTTTAGTTTCACCCAAAGGGAAGCCAGCTTTCCTGCTCTGAGATGACTTTGTGATTGAAATGGAAGCATGGTAAGTTGGAATTTTCTGGAGCCGAAGTCCTGAGCTGAAATGCTGACATGTACACATCCCTTATGTCTAAACAAGACTTCACTGCAAGAGCTCAGCAAGCTCAGACTCGAGCTCAGGAGATGCTGAAGTTGTTCTTGTGAAATCATAAACCAGGGATTTATTATGGCAATTACATAATAATTATGTAATTGCTACAAAAGTGGGATTTGTCATAAAATCAGTTATCCTCTTAGTTTCTCGATGCACATCAGATAACAATAATTTTATTCAATAATATTATCTAGTTCCCTACATTAATTCGTTCTCTGGATATAATGAAACACTATAAAAATTATTCTGAAATTGCTCTTATTTCTCCATACTTTGCCTTTTATACAAATGTAAATGTAAATGTTGTGGAGACAGATGTTGCATTTTTGGACAATTTTTAAAAATTCACTATTCCAAATAGAAAGGAAACAAACTCAACATGGAGTGAAACATAAAACAAGTCACTTCAGGGTTTACATTACTTAAAACTGTAAAATAAGGTGACATGTCTTTTCCACTTTTAATATTATTTTTTGGCAAAGTAATTTTGAAAACAAACCAAAAAATTTAAAGTTATTTTTAATGACAAACTACTCTTTTCCTTACAAGCTGAAAGTTACCAGAATAGTAAAGCATGTGAAGAGTTTAAATTTTGATGATTATTGACTTTCCAGTGGAAAATATTCTCAGTAAAACTGATTAGTTGCTTCTTTAAAAGCAAGGAGGAAGATAAACAATATTTAGCTGGAAAACATCTTAGCTATCCAAAAGGCAAAGCAACTATAAAGTTTTAAAACCTCCTCCAGGTTCTTCACCATCTGAGGCTATCTGAGATAACCTTCTGACTGCCACCATTTGGGATCTTTGTGATGGGGATTTTTTAACTGAAAAAAGAATTAGGAATGTGAATTGTGTTTTGTGTATGATACACAAGCTTTCGTAACTTTTTCCTAATCACACCATGATATGTAACACAGCCTGGTAGTGCCTACTATGGGTTTTGGTCCAAAGAAGAAGCAATTTTCACTATACAGCCTTCAGATGTAACCTTTTGGACTCCTATATTGATATATGCAGCTTTATATGACTCCCATATTTATATGGCTTCTATATTGAGGGGCTTTATATTTCTTCTGTGAACAGTCATTTCCCCTAATCATTACTGTATGGAACAATTTGAAAATAACATTATTAACGGGAAGGTAGTCACCCACAGAAAGTATAATCACATTTGATTTTAGAAAATAACAATAAAATGAGCATGCTGCCTGGATCTCACTTGCCTATTTCCCTTTTACAAAAGGATATTTGGGCTATGGATAATTTATAAACAAATAGTATTATATTATTGATCCCTAATCTCCATGGTTACTGGAATCCTACAGCTGCATGTGTAAAGCAGCATGAGCCAGAGTAGGATGGAAATGTGGGAATCATTACAAAAGACAAAGAGGGTAATTTCCTTTATTTTGCACATTGGCATAAGTGGCAAAGGTGTTTGGTCTTTACATGAGGAGCTAGTGAGAAAAAAGCAATGTTGTACTCAAACACCATAAACCAGGTTCTTGCAAGTGAGACTGCACCGAAGTTAATGGTGTGCTGGCCATATTTAGATCCTGATCTTTGTCCATGGTGTTGTTATAGACCTTTCTGGAACTTTCCACTTGTTGTCATACTGGGATCTGTGAGAATACCACCAGCTCGAGAGTCACTCTCTTATAATGTCACTTTAAAATTGTGATAAGTACTCAGCCTTGTACAGTTAAATTTTGAAACATTTTTTTTTCTTCTTGCTGCATGAAAGACCCAGACAACCAACAGGAGTGTTATTGTTATTATTATTTTAAAAATAAAGCATAAAAATACCTACACATATAATACTAAGTACCCTAAAATTGAGCTTTCCCACACCACTACTTCTATTTTTCAGTTACAGTAATTTCAGACAGTTCTTGAAGCAACAGTGTGGGGAACTTTAAAGCTAACTTTGGTGAAGTTTACATTTTTAACAAACATGTTTTTAATACCCTTCTATGTCACCTTTGAACCAACCAGAAGCAGCCTAGTCCTCTTCTAGATACCTTGAGTCGAAGCTAAGTACTTTAATATGAAAATAGAAATTAGTGGAGGAAGTTTTTGCCTCTTGATTGAGACAACTTGGAAGAAAAAACCTCTATTAGTTTCCACACACTGATTATTCTTTGACTTTTCCTTATCAGGTTCTTTTCCATTTACTTCTAGTTTCCCTGTTTCTGAATTCAATTTCCCCATGCCTCATCTTTGTGGAATATTTATCCTGCCACAAGCTATTTCCCAAGGCTGTGGATATCTGCCTTCCAATCTAGCTGCAGAGGTAACTGCTCTGAAGGACATGGTCACCTTTTCCATGGCAGCTACCAGAGGGCTCACCAACTGCTCCTTCTCCTTGCATTCCTGCTTATTTTTTTAAACAATAAGGTACTGCCTGTTAGCCTAGTCAATATTTTAATACTCTCTGGCCACTCTCCTCTCTGTCTATTTATTAAAAGGCACTTTTAAGATTCCTTCCCAAATAAAGCATGTTAATGATTTTTTTATTATTTTTCCACTGTAAGTTTACTCCCAAATATGGTATTTTTGGCATGTGTCGTATCTCTCAAGGCTCCTAGTGGAGTGGATACTTACAACTAGGAGTAGATATTAAAAAACAAAAATGGGATTTACAAATAATGTTCTTCCACATAATGTATTTCAGAAAAAGTAGCAGAAATGAAAGCATTTAAATACACAAGAGCATAAAGTTGTTAAACCAAGATGCTTAGGTACTACTGTAGCCACGGAAGGACCATAAGCAATAAAAAGATCCACTTTTGGAACACAAAGTATATACAAGACTATATAAAACAAATCACTCAGCATATGGAAAGAGGATTTGTGGATGTTTCTGGCTACAGGAAATCTCAAAAGTTGTCAACAGGAGTCGTTCCAGAACTGCCGTTAAATGACACCTCCATAAAAAACAATATACTTCTATCCATGTTTCTGCGTAATTGCATCATTGCAACGTCTAATTCCCAGGTGTCTAATTCCCTGAAAAATTACATCTTCAAAAGGAAAACAGTGGCCAAGAACCAAGCTGACATAAACCCACTAGTGAGAACTGAAAACTGGGGTTTGCAAAGTCAGGCCTTTGGAAAATTACCAAAAGATGTATATATTAAAAATTATAAAAAATGGCTCCAGAAATCAGAAAGACTAGTTTTGTCTTCACTCCTTCCTAAACAAGGATAATAAATTGCAAAATATGCAAGGCTAGTTCACATTTGAGAATTCTCATAAATTATATATTACATAGTTGGACACTGAACTGTTATCCAGGAAAGCTTCAGAGTATGGGTTTCCAATTTCCACTTTATGAATTTTTGTCAGCACAGCTTCCTGTGGTCAGACAACGTATCCTGTCAGTGCCAGGCTTTTTCCCCCCAAATACTTAATTGAATTTTAATGACGTGCAGAATCTCACACACCGGTGCTTTGTTGAAAGGCAGTGCTAGAGACCATTCCAATTTTTCGTTCCTGATTGTACCTTTGTGATTTCTTACTATATTAATTCTTGTAAGCATGTCTGATTTTCTCGCCGAAGACTTAACCACGTGAGCCTTAATTAAACACATTAGTAGTCATGGAACAATTAACGCAAGTCTTCCACAGAAAGAATTGGTCTGCAGGGAAGAGGAGTTGCACAGTGAGTGTACTGTGTGCTAGCACTTTATTTACAGAAAACCCAAAATCAAATCAATATCAGTTTGCCTAAAGAAGAAACTATCATGCTTCATGGACTGAGACACTAAAGTCTTCTTCTTGCCTATTATTCTTAATACACGGCCACTGTCCTGGAGCTTAATCAGAATTCATGAAGCTCCTGAAGTCAAGAAAGATTATTGATCTTATTAAAGATGTAACAGCACCAGATTGAGAAGATGGAGCCTCCAGAGGAAAGAGAGGATGGGAGCCTCTGGGAGAAGCTGACACTTCATTCTGTGTTTAGCTCACACTGCCACGAGAAACCAGAGGCATTTTTCTTTCATAGATCAAGAGCTTTAAAGCCAGGGCACAGCTGCCCCATGTTAAGCACTTACATCTCTCCACCTACAGCTGCAAAGTATGCCTTCCTGGTCATCATCAACAATGTTTTAATTAACTTTGGAGGCTTAATTCCTTCTTCAGTTAATCCCATCTAATGCTACTGGAAACAAAGGAGTGGCATAGGTGTAGCTGGATGGGAATTTAGAAATTGTAGGTTACAAGGATTTTACAGATGGCCTAACTTGACTGACACAGCTGGTACTAACACAGAGAAATCATCTAGGTATACTTTTGTATCCTAGGGTTTTTTCTGTACTAAGTCTAGAGTGCAAATTAATTGCTATTAATTAGGGGACATTTTGTTTAGACTGACCCAAAATATTTTTCATGAGAAACAGAAAAACTGCAGAAGTCCCAGTTCAGATAAGTTGTTACTTTTGACAGGAAATTGCTTGTTTTATTCAGAAGTAACTAGAACAAGCGGAATCAAAGCAGTCAGTTCACAGAAATTTGGAGCTGGGGGTACCCCCTGCTGAACACCTGCATAGTTATGCTGCTTCACTCACTGAGATGCGAGAAACTGGGTTAAATTTGGAGGGATCCTTCAGCCTCAAGGACCAGGATATTTGGAGCTAAATCTCCCTCAGTCTCTCCTGCTATAACTCTTCCTCTAATATAACTAATCCTCCCTCTATATGAAATGCATAATAAATATTAGGTTAGTCAGAGCCCATCCCTTAAGACACAAACTCCTTACTTCTGGTCCTCATAGTTTTTTTCCTAACTGCCAAAGGATCAGAGTGATGGAAAGAATGATGGCAGAGAAGGAGAGTCACTGGCTCTTGCCTCCCTTCCCAGTCTGAGGAGGGCAGAGGAGCGTGCAGCTGGACACTTTCATGGTGATGACCTTGAGCTCCTCCTCCCCTTTCCTGTACCCTGCCCACAGAGGTGCTGCTCCACCCTGATGTTTACTCACATACACAAAATACACCAGTACCAGGAGCAGGGATTGGGGACCTCACCCCAGGAAGGAATATAACATGGAAGTTCAATTCAAATAATCTCATGAAGAAGAAGGTCTTGGCCATACAGCTCCCAAGTTCTGCATTATTCGAGTGCCAAGTATTGCATCAAAGGAGGCACAAGTCCTTTAGTTTCCTCCTCCAGTTTTATTTATCTAGGTAAAAAAGCTAGCTGAAACTATTTGGCAAATCTGATGCAGATTAAAGTGGAGGAAAACTAAACCCAGTACTTTTGATAATTACTGTAGTCATCTAAAACATTCACCCAGCTGAACACCACAGTGGTATTCTTACAGCACACCTGCGCAGGCAGGATTGTCAAGCTAAACTGGAATTTGTTTTATCTCTCCACTGCAGGTGAAAATTAAAAGTTAAAACCAGAAAGAAGTAACACAGGTCTTCTGGCTAGCAACCACTCTCTTGATAACAGGTGACACGCAGCTGCTCTTATCAGCGTAAAAGCTGCTGCCAGAGAGGTAAGAAAGAATTTTTAGATTCATTTCCATTGCAAAAGGTGGTGCTGCATCAGCTGGGTGAGCTGTGCTGCTTGGAGGAACACTTTCTGACTCCCTAGTCTTTCCAGAAATGGTCCTTTCTATTATGGTGTGTCCTTATGTGCCAGCCCAGACCATTCTTTGGCTGGTGAGGGGAGAGAGAAGCCAAGCACTTGGTCCCTGTGCTTGTCCTCCAGGAACGCATCGCAGTGATGGAGCTGGACCACAGCACTTACCTGCTGTGCAAAGGGCTTGTTCTGTGCTTTAATTTCATGTCAGTGATATATTTCCCAAAAACCACGGAGCAGGTTAATCCACTGTGTTATTCAGGTAGTGTCATAGATAATTTTTGCACTTACAATGTGTAGATTCTGTATTTATGATCTATGCGACTTATTTGAGAGTTAATTGTGAAAAGGAGACAAAGCTTTATCAAGAAAATCACTAGAAAAAGGCCATCTCAATATTAGCAAGTATTTATGAAGTATGCCCTGTTGCAAAGATGAATTTAATTCCAGTTTTCCTACATTGGAAAAGCAAACTTTTGCCTCTTGCAACACTCCTCTGAAATCAACCTTGATAGTTTCTGCGAGGTCTAACCTTATCTTACAGCTGTGGATCCACGTGTGTTAACCCATATATGTCATGTATGTTTTAAGCAAATAATTTCATGCAAAAGGTTTTATTTCAAGACTGAAACATTGTTCCAGGACAGGTAGTATAGGAGTGAGGCCAGATGGATGGACCTTTGAAGGATTTTTTTCCAAGGCGAGGAAGGGACCATGATAAAGCTCTCTCTGATACTCTAGAAGTGATTGTAAAAAGACCAGTGAAGAGAGAGATGAGACTTTAAGATACAGCACACACTGTGTTCCCACTGATAATCCATGCTAGCCCATTGTGTGTAGAGTAGTATTTGTCTTGCACAAAAAGTGCAAAATAATCTCGATATATTGTCTGAGAGACAGGAAATATCTGTTCAGAAAAAAAAAAAGGCAGTGGGACAACTATAGAGTATGTACTATCAGCAATAAGTATACTCAAAAATAAACACTTCAAAAGGGCAGAATTGCCCTAGGTGGGACTTTCTTGTCTTTCCAGAGTAAACATACCAGTACCACTATAACAAGACATCTTCTAAGAGATCATATATAGTTTGAACCATTTAAGATTGGTTTGGGAAAACATGAAAAAACATTTCGTAGAAAACCCATTGACATGTTTTATATACACTTATACAAATAGCTACACATTTTCTCTGTGTATGTCACACGCTCAGTAGCTCAGAAAGAAAATAAGATATGTGGGTACAAAAGTTAACTCATAATTCTGACTCTCATTATCCAATTAATTTCCTATAGAAGTTTCTTTCTCAAATCAGCCATGGACTGCACCAGACTTTTGATGTACCATTATTATGTATAGGATAGCAGTAGGTTGAAATCAAGGTTTCTCTTTCCAAAGATATATATGCTGATGCTGATATATAACAGAACTTGGCACATCAATTAACTTTGTTTTTCTTAAAAGCCTGTCATGCAAATTCAATAAGCAAATCCTTTTCTCTCCTGAATCTGTAAGAATTCGTAATAGTGTCCTTATATAATCAATATTTTTCTCCTTAAGATTCAGATTTCCTTGTTTGGCAGAATACTTTTAATTAAGGCACACCCATAAACACTGGAATGTTGGAGGATGACGTTTTTCAGAGCTGCTGCTGTGTGCTTGTGAGTATGCTACACGTCTTGAAAGAAAATGGTGGTTTCAAGATAAACTTAAATGTCTTATAACAGCTTTTTCAGTACTTTTAATTTATGCTACTTTTGAACATGTTAAATTTTAGTTTATGTGTAGGCTCAGCCCAGTACTTTTCTACCAAGTGTGCAGGGGAGTGATGCACTACAGGCTGTAATTTAGGGGCAGGTTGGAACTGCCTGAAATATGCGTATCTTCGTAATTTATTCCTAAAATGCTATTATTACCTGAACTCTCTGTAGTTTCAGCTCTAAATATCCTTTCCTTCCCTCTGCACTGGGGTAGAAAGGCGGTGGGAGGGAAGCAAAGATATTTTTACTTCTGTGGCTGCCAAGCTGCGTGCCAGAGGCTCCAAGAGCCCACGCAAGCTGGGGGATGGAGCGGGGCTGCCAAGGGCTGTGCTAGCTCTGGGCATGGCAGGGATTTTCCAGACACTGAGACATCCTCAGAGAGATGGTGGTGGACTACGGGCACACTCAAAGCCAATACACAAATGCTAAAAGCCTACCTGCCTAAAGCAAACATCTAAAAGTGAGAGGAGAGTATCAATGTGTTGCTCAGATGTCACAGCAGTGTCCGTTCCGAGCATCGAATCCAATGCCTGGATCAAAGGACTGAAGTGATCCCACCCATGTATGCATTACTGCTTCTAAATACATCACTATTGCAAAAGCTCAGCCAGTGGGATCTTTGCTCTCATAAACTTTATGGTTATTTTTACATAGTGACAAAATCCCTCCTGTACAGCCATTTAAGTTCTTGAGTGTTTCTATGAGACTAGTACCAATTAAAATTCTTTTTTTTGCATATAATAAAGTGGGATATTTTTAGTGTTGTTTAGCATAGCTAGCTTGTATATATGGCAAATAGTAACAAAATAAAAAAATTTAAATGTAGTGAACTATTTGAGGGGAATTTGTTAATGAGAATTCTTCCTTGGAAAGCTTGCTGCTTGAAAGAAGGAAAGCTGTTTTATCTGGGAACTTAAACCTCCATATGTTAAACCACCATATGTTCCAGATTTTTGGACTATTGGGTGGACAAGGTGAGCTTTTAAATCTTCCCGACTCCATGTGTTTGATCATGTCACTGCTAAAATTAGGCAGCAAGAAGTTTAATTTATAGTAATGTAAGAATGATAAGCAGATAATGACATTTACACAGCAGTTGTGGACTGTTTATCCACAGGGCTATTGAGGGAACAGGGAAATGCCTGGGAGCTGGCAAAACACTAACAGCAAAACTGGACTTCCACTTGCATGAAGCACAGGAATATTACTTCTGATTTTATTTTCAAAATCTCTTTGTGTAAACTCAATTATTACTTTTGGCAGGGAGCAACAATTTTGAAAATGTCATCTTGTTTTCATCTACATAGACACACGTTTCCAGAGTGGCAGAAGACAAAAACTGGCTCTCTGAAAGTTGCTTGAAAAACAATCAGTTCCTACACAAATTCGAGATAATATTTGAATTTTTTATCTCTGTCCAAGGATCTGAGTCTTATTTACACTTCAGATATGAGACTGGAAAGAGTTCTAAAATTTTTACATATCTGTCACATTGATTCAAATTAGATAATAAATTTTTACATATATGTCATATTGATTCTAATTATGTAATAGCTTCTCCATGTTTAAAACCTAAAAGTTTGTTTAATTTATAAATACAAATTTAATTAACATTAAATACAAACATTTAATTTAAATAATGCTATCCTGAAATCAGCTTCACACACCTCTGCCTCTTCTTATCCATGTTATCAGTTCTTTCTGTTTCCAGAGAAGATCTAATTAACAAATCCACGTTCTTTCTCCTTTCATTCACTCTCCCACTTTCTTCTCTCACTCCCAATCCCTTTTCCTGGCAATACTTATCAGATTATAATTTTACCCCTCATCCTTTACCAGTAATCCTATAATTTTCTATTTGTAGGGTTTTTTTTCCTTGTTCATTGTTTGTTGTAACTCTTCACAAATGTCCCAGTATAAATGGAATGATGTCTGTCTCATCCATATTTTTTTAAATCCTATATTTGAACTAATTTTCTTCTCATATTTCTGCTGAGTTTTCCTCCTGTCTACAAGTTTTAAAATAAAATAATATATTGCCAGAAACTATGACCTCAGATGGCTTTCTGACAACTTCACCTTTTCCCAAGTTGTCTTTAATTTCAGCTGCGTACACCCCACTCAGCTCTTTTGAGGTCATTATTAGTGATGTGATCAAATCTCAGGACTCCTTCCACCTCCACAGCCTGTGATGTTATTGATCATACTGTGAATCAGAAATACTGTCCTCTCTTGACTCACCATTGAAAAGATAGAAAGGTTGTTTTTTCTCTGTTTTTGTTTTCTTTTTCAAATTATTGCCAATTCCTTCACCTTTCCTTCAGCTGCGGGAGATCCCCGTCCTGAATTTCAACAGACACTTCACCAGGCTCTTTTTTTACCTCTTGGTGTTCTACTTGTGTGTTTTTCTAGGTGATTTCTCCCAATTTTGTCAATGGAACTGTCATATCTAGAATGCAACTTCTCCACTTTTCATTACCCA
Organism: Promerops cafer; assembly: GCA_013398275.1. Classification (NCBI taxonomy): domain Eukaryota; kingdom Metazoa; phylum Chordata; class Aves; order Passeriformes; family Nectariniidae; genus Promerops; species Promerops cafer. The sequence goes on from VZSE01009779.1 coordinate 2,981,320, forward strand.
TACCTGATTTCCCCTTGAGCCCAAAACACTGAAGTCAAGATAACCTTCCAGAATTTTCTCTCTCATTTTATCAGCCTCTCTCTGTATCCTTCCCTGGCACTCATTTCCCTCCAGTGCCATTTTGAATAGAAGTCAGGAGCCTCCACTGGGCACTCATCTATAATCTTATCTTGTATCTTATTGTGCAGTTTGTCGTTCCAGGCTGGCAATGCCATTTTCAGTTGCCCTTACATCTTTGTCTCTCAAAAGCTCTTTCATATATATATTTCCAGTTTTCTTCTAGAAAACTATGCCCAAAATAGACTTTAAAAAAGTCCTTCAAAGTTATCTCAAATCCCACTACTTTCATGATGCATTCAGGAAACAGAAATTATATCAGGAGGTGGCATTTTCAGTGGGGAGTGCTTGTTTTAATTTATTAGATTTTTTTAAATACTGTGTGCTACATTTTACAGTATAAATATCTAGACTATACTAAATACATACTCTTCCTCTCTTGCTCCCATCTTGTGGGTTTTTTCCTTCAGTTTCTCGTATAAATATTGCAATTTTTTTTTTTTTCTTTAGGAAGTGCTTTTTGGGCATACACAGTAACCAGTAAAATATCCCATGACATGAAAAATAATGCTAACTTAATTTTTTTAGCTCTGCTCACATAACACTGCTGAGATTTCAAAAAGCACTTACTCTGCCCAGACACCTGTAGTAGCACATGCACAGCAATGACACTCAGTGCTAAATTATGTGATGGTGAAATAGTAAGTTCGAAGATGCCAGATGGTTTGATAAATTAATATTGTCAACTCAGTTCATAGCATTGAACTATTGTAAAAATGTAGCTTGAAAACAAATCTTTGCAGTATTGCACACTTTTATCAATATCTTTTCACAATCAGGATTCCACCCCTATTTTTAGGATAGTGATGCAGATAGAGATTTGCATTGCTGCCAGTCAGAACTGTCTATATCAGGACAGAGTAAGGGGATGGAGAAGTATTTATTTTCTGTGTATATACAATACCAGACATAATAGGATTACAAGTAACTAATAGGTAAGAAAACAGTTAAAATAAAGTTGGTTAGCAAATATTTTGAATTTAATTTCTTAAAGATGTGAGAATCTCCGGCCATTTCTGATCAGCATATTCTAATTTTATATAAAGCAAAAAATTACCAAATACACAAAGCTCAAGCCCACTGGACTGCATAACTTATAAATCACTTCAAAAGAGTTAAGTGTGAAAGGTGATATGAAAGTGCAAGTTGTTAACCACCGTCACAGCTGACTGAGTGTTTTGTTTATTCTCTAACCAGATTCTGCTTCGGGAGTCCGTACCACAACTAATTAACCATAATGCTTTATAATTGTATAAACAGAATATATAACAGATCTTTATGATATATAATTAATTCTGCCCGTAAGGAAAGCTTTTATAAGTCAAACCATGTGCTGCTAGAGAACTGCCTCTTTATGTTCTCCCTTACAAGGCAGGTATATTTCCTTGCCAGCAGAGTTCTGGGAACATTCTAGAAAATAACGTTCGTTAGGGCCAGCCAGGTGTTTTCTTACAGACTGATTACTGTGAGCTTCATCTCTGAAGCTGAGGTAGTTGCAGCTGCCTCTGCTCCTTCCTTTATGCAGATTGCAGTGAGGAAAGGCACTTTGGTACAGGAAATTTTCTGGTTTTAAAGATCAAACTCACTTGCTGTTGTCATGCATTAGTTATTTGTTTAATCTTGAGTTTTGTCTGCCTTACTTTCTGTATTTTTTTGTGTATTAAACTCCAGGTTGAACTCAATCATTGCTGCAAGACCAGAACAAGAACCCAGACAAACACAAATAATTTGTTTTTGGATTATGACCCATGAATAAGCACCACCCAATATGGTTAGAGGATGGCCCTTCTCCCATCTGCTGTTCGATTTGCTTGTCCTTCCTGTGGAAAGGAACCAAACAAACCAACAAGAAACGGACACAGGAGTTGAGGAGACCTAGGAGAACAGACACCTGATTTCACTATATGAAGACCTTCCTTCCTGAAGTGACAGAAAAGACAACATCTGTCTCTAAGACCTGTTCAATCAAAACGGTGAGTCACCCTTACATCGGGCCTGGAGCTCTGTGTGTCCCAGGCCAGAGCTGGTAGCAAAATCTTGAAACACCAGGCTCAGGAGAGCTGAAAGTACAGTGAAAGACTCCACTAGACTGTTTGCAGAGAAACCCTATCTTTGTAAAATGCTAATCAGAGCCAGCAAATTTCCAAGCATCCCAAGATGAGAAACTCATCCACCTAGTACTCTGCTGATGGTCTAGAAGGAGATCCATTTCTAAGGACCACTGTGCCTTGGGACATCGGCTCACTCCTTGGACATCTTAAATGTACATAATAAAATAAGTTCATATGAAGGTAAGTTGTTTGCTGGAAGAAAAAAAAAAGGAAAGAAAGACAAGAAACAAAAGAAGGAGTGAGCAAAGAGCAGAAGCCTCCTTGATCTAGCCATCACTTGGCTGAATGGGAGGCACAGGTTCACATTACACCCCTTTGGAATGATAATCACACCCTTCTTTGAGGCTGACACACCACTGGGAGGATTATCTTTGCAGGGCAGCCCAGATCCTTCTCACTGATAAAGCTGCTGTATCTGAAAAGTATTTGGCAGAACTGTGACTATACACACAAACAGAGGAGCTGACTCTCCTAACCTCAGAGGCTTGGTATGGGGAGTTGTCTGCATCAGCTCCTGTGCCCTCCAGATCAACTCTACCCATCACCTGTGTAACTTGGAGAAGGAAACACGGTTTCACTGGGGAGCTTTGAGGTGGTTTTATTAATGGTTTCCAAATCTTCTGAGGTAACATTTTCAAGGTAACAAGCTTTTTCTTCACCCATTGCTTTCTCACCCACATCCACTTCTGAATATACAGCTTTCTTCTGTCTCCTTGTGAGCTGAGAAGTCATCAAAAAAATTCTTCTTTTTCACTTTTTTTCCCCCCAAATTAAGATATACTGCTTCTTCTACCCTTGCATGATCAACTGCACTTATTACTCCCTTTTTCTAAACTCCTTATGAGTTATGTCACATATCATTTTTCCAGATACATTTTCCGTTTAACATTCCTGTTGATTGGTAGAGCCAAAGCCAAAACTCAGTACTTACTATAGGGGAAGGTCTTCCCCTTGAGACCTTTCATCATGGCTTTATAATAACTGAGCAATTACATCAAAGAGTTCAGTTTCTGCATGACGCTGATTCCCACTATTTATTGCAATGTTCTATCTCCTCCAGTAGTGATTACATTGTATCTCAAGCACCAGGGAAATAATGTGTGTCTACATCTACTTGGCTGGCAAGTAAAAGTTTGAATTTCTTCAAGTAACGTGTGTGCTTTTCATCATTTTGGAATAAAAAGAATCTGAAGAAATTATCCAGTAGATGTGCTTCATTGGAACTGCTCTGGTCTCTCAGAGCAAGAATTCTCTTTATGGCCAAATAATGCTTATAGATAGATTTGCCAAACAATGCTTTTCTTTCCAAGGACCCATAAATCTCGGAGTACTTTTGAGAGTAATAAATGTTGCAATAATGCTGTTCTTGATTACAGGCAAGACTATAACAGCTCTGACTGGTAGTGATTCCATAATTATATTTGATTACAGACAGGCTCTGTACGATGCAAGGGGGTTATTTGTTGCCTTCTATCAATCCTGGATTCCACTGGAGACCAAGAGCATGCCATGCCAGCATTCACAGCTTACTCAGCTGCCTTCCTCAGAGCTTTGTCACTAAAGCATAGCATTTAATAGCAGGACCTGTGATAGTTGGGTGTGCCTTTTATGGAACTGTAATTAAGCCACTATGTAACTACATCAAGTGAGGGCCACTGCCTAAGAGGATCCTGAATTTCAGCAGCCCTTGAGGACTTGATCTTGCATACTGCATAGTGTGCAGGGGCTAAAGTTACTCGTGACTTTACTACAATGACAGTAAGGGCCAAAGTGACAATGAGAAATAAACTATACCTGTTACATTGTCCACACTTCTTATTACTAAAGAATTTTAAAAAAGGAAAAGCTCCATTAAGCCAAATAGCCCTCCCTCTGTCAATGAACAATAAAAAAATATCATGCCTTACAATTTATTCTCCAGTGCTTTGTTTATTCGGTATTAAATGACTCATGGAATAAGGTTTCCACCTCTCCCCATGGGAGATTATTCCAGCTGCTGAGGACCTACTAGCAGCTCCCTTTCTTTTTTTTTCTCTTTTAATGATGCTGAAGTTTTGCAGTATATTTTAGTTTGGGATGTAAAAAAGACAAAGGAAATTCACATCCCCAAACTTGCTTTAAAGTGCAATTAAAGATGTTGACATGGACTCAGAAATCCAAGGAAACATGCAGTTAAAACAGAAATGCATCATACATTTCACTTAAATATCATGCCACCTCAATGGAACACTTTTAAGCCAACTGCACACTTCCTTGCTTTTACAGGTCTGTTCCTTACTGTTATGTAAATGCACTTTTATTGTATGTAAATAAGCATTAGGCAAACTCCTAGAGCCTGTTTTATAGCTGTCACACAACAAACCACATTTACAAATAAATATTTGTTTCTACAAGCGAGTCCATTACCTACTTGGAAATAATTATTTCCAGCATTTTGACTCAGTGCTGTGACTCTGCTCTGGCCCCACAGCCTGTTGTATGCACAGGATGGAACATTCTTACAAAGAATACTTTGCTTGTAGAGTAGCGTTCCCTAAAATTCTTTAAATGTGTCTCTCTAATGCATTTTTTTGTTATTATTCTTACCAGGCGCTGCAAAATCTATTCAAAAAGAGAATATTCTCCTGCTTTGAAGATTCACAGCATGTTTACCTCCCAGTAGTAGTTGTGGAGTCCACCATGTCACTCAACAGCATCCCATTTGGCTGGTAAAGGAACAGTGATGATAAGTTCCAAAAAAAAATTTAGTCCTGCTTGTTGTGCCTAGAAAGAAAGGTCGAGGTGAACAAGGCTTTATTTGTCAGAAACAGTGAAGCAGGATAACTAGAGGGGTAGAAGCAACCCAGAAAATGAGTCTCTGAAATGAAGGGTGAAGTTCCCTAACCCTCAGATTTGCCTTTTAAACCGGTATTGCCAAAATGTACCCTTATTAACACCAGCACAAATCTGACAGCTAGGGCACTGGTGTGGCAAGGGCATTCATGCTCAATGCAGTTCAAAAAAAACAACACAAAACCAGATACAGACCAAATCAAGAAATCTTAATAGATGTCAGGGACTCTACTATCAGACACTTACTACTCTTCTAATGGATCATAATGGCTTCAAATCTACCTCGTTAAGGGGATGCTGCTCATTTAAAAAGTTTACTGTCATATAAATCAAAGTATTATACAGTACACTTGTGCTTTCCTAATATCCTTAGCAATGTTACTGCTCACGTGGAATGGTGCTTCTCCTTTCTTTTGTTATATTGGTGTGAATAGTAATAGATATATCAATACCATTATATTCAAATTGCTACTCTCATTTGCTTACTGTTTTTACCTTTTCCATTAAAGGTAGTACTGTTGTGCATAATACACACTACTTAAGTACTCTGAAAACAATTTTTTTTCTTCACAGATGGTTCTATGATGTAGCATGAAGCTATTTTAAGGAATAATTACTTTTATTATGTCAACATGAAGTGTTGCATTATTTTGTTATTATTATTGATATCTTTTAGATAAGAGACTGGCAAGAGAAATTATGGCAAAGAACTGCTAGAAGTGTCCATTACATTTGACATGGCAGGCTATCAGAATACCAGCCATTTTACCTGTGTTTCAATCAGTTTCACTTTGGAGAACAGCAACCAGACATACTTGTCCAAAAGTGTCCTCATACCAAATGCCTAAAAATGGAAAAGAGGGAAAATAAACCTGCAAAATCCCTCAGCTCCTCACTTGAAAGAATTTGGGCTTAGTCCCAGCTGTGCAAATCAGACTTTTTTCCAGATTATGAACTAGGGAAGGGAGATGGAGATGGTGGTTGAGTCAAGCAACCAAACTCAGAATAGTAATGTCAGGCAGGATTGCTGCCTGCAGAAAACTCAGTTTCCCATGGGATATGGTCTGACATGGTTACCTTGCTAGCTAAAGGAAAGTGCTGAATGGAATTACCTGTACCAATGAATAGAAAGAAAAACTTCAGACTAAATGCAGAGCTGGAAGGAAGGTTTGGTGATTTTAGCTGTGCATTGAATATTCACCTTTATGTCAAAGCAGATGCCTAAGGAATATATTAAGTCAAAAGTCCAAAGTGGTTGGCCTATTTTCCTGAAGAAGAGAAGAGAATGTAGCAGTAGGTCTGATTCCAGATAAGATAAGACTTTGTTATAACAAAGGTAATGTTAATGGGCAGGTTCTGGTTTAAGTGAGTTACTCAGTATCACAAAAAGACTTCTGACAGATAGGAAAAAAAAGACAATTATCCAAAATGGTATTCAGTTTTCTTAAGGGAAAATCTTACAGCTGGCTCTTATTCTGTAGTTTCCTGGCTTGTTCATTATGCAGTCCTCACTCCAGTGACAATCCTTTGCACTCAACGAATAATGCTAACAATAGCATTTGACTAAAAAGTAAGTACTATAATACCTTCTGGCTGAAATTCAATTGTAAACTTGATTCTGAAATTTTCCAGTTTGTGAATATTCGTAAATACTAAATTTGATGTGGTATAAATACTGTTGGACCGTAGGTCTATCAGCCCTTTACTTAATGCATTTTCCCCACATCCAGGAAAAAAAGACATGAGAAAAAGAAATCTAACACTTGACCACATGCTCGACCCTAAACTGGATGATCAGGAGTGTTAAGGTAAGTCCTCAGTAGTGGGTTTCCTTTTGTTGTTGGAAGATAACTTGAGCATGTAGAGACTTGAAAGTGATCATGAGTTGGAAGTCTCTTCCCTGGCTAGTGTCAACAAAAGCAGCAGTGGGGATAATGATGCTGTATCAGCAGCTCTGGAGAATTCAAGGGCTCAAATGCAAGGTAATTCTCAAGAAGCTGGGGATAGAGAGTGCTTGGCTGATCTGAGGCCATCATATCTGTGCCATTGAACATTTGGGAGCTGTGAGAAGATGGAGAGTGGTTGATAAAGGCAGTGTCTGTCTGTCAAAAATCCTTGTAGTAAAAATAACTCTATATATATTTTTTCCACATTACTGTCTTATTCTAGCTAGAACTTTGTTTGAAGGCAAAACAGGCCAAAGCTAAACCACCATCTCCACAGCTTGAGACAGATATTTTCTAGGAAAATGGGCCACTGCTGCTTCAGCAGAGCTGCTCTGCTCCAGAGAGCAGTTGCATTTCACATCGGGGTGCTTACTACAGGTGATGTTCCCATTCCTGCCTACGGATACTCCAAGTCCACAAAGGCAAGCCTGTTTTAACTTCAGTTTTGTCATTTGAGAGCTGCAGTTTGGGTCATTAGGGGTTGTTGTAGTTTTTGGCCACAGATAATGCTTTCTGGTCATCATCTTGTTCAGAATATTACTGTGATGTAAGTACTTCTTGTTATTTCTCTCTTCCCAAATGTAATATTCCCAACTGTATATTCATTACAAATAAGTGAAACACAGGGAATGGACCTGAACATATGTGAAGATAAATGCACCCTTTCTCATTACTGTTTTTTGTTAGATGCTGTGTGAATACCTCAGAGTCAGTCACAAAGGACTTGATTCTAAGTGGAATGGGGAAAGGGCAGCAAAGAAAACATAGAGGGAGATAAGAGAGACATAAAAATAATGAAACAAGCAGGTAACACACTGGGAGCAGAGTATTGATGGCCTTATGCCCTGGTAAGAGCATAGAAACAAAAGTTATGTCCAGATTTGAAGAGCTTGCCCTCTCTAAAACCTTCAAGTAGGAACAAAATAAGAATTAGGATTGAATAGTGTCTAATGACTGCTTAAAACTTCTCAGTTTCCATGGCTCACAGCACTCATGTAAATCTGTTTCTGACCTCAGGAGATGAACCCATTATCAATTGATAATAGTAGGAGAGATGTGAGTAACTTTGCTTCACTCTTGCCTGTCACTGCCCCGCTCCTTGAGTTCACTCCCTTGCTGTTGTGCTCTTGCTGTGATGTATAATTTCCACTGCTCTCAGGGTGCCTCTCCCAGAAGCTGTGTCGAGGATGTCCTTGTCTCCCAGAAGGATTTAAGATTCAGAAATACCAGTTACCTCTAGTATTAACTCCATTAAGCACATGCCAGCTGATAAGGTAGTTCCTTAAGGTGGAAAAGAAAAGCAAGAAATGCTTTTGAAAAGTTGAAAAAGGTATTTAAGGCAAACATGGGTTTTTGAAAGATATGAAGATTCTGATAGGAACTCAGCTTTTACTTCACTTTCCCTGTAATACCTTCTTGATATTATACAGCAGTGGTATTCCCTGAGGGAACTACTCTGGCACCTAGATGAAAAACAGTGAAAAATTCAACGGTTGGTATCCAACTTTAAAATATAGAAGAATACTCTCTTCATCTTTTCTAAAATCACTGTTTCCTAGGCACATGGCATGGTGTTGTAATATGTATGCTAACTCTAGTTTAGAAGGAATTAGGATGGAAATAACTTTTGGGGAGCCAAGTCTCTCCAGTACAGCTGCTGATGTGCCTGGTAACAGTTTGGCTGGAAGCAGTCCCAGTGGATCTTTTCTTCTCTGGTTGCTGTGAAGGCAGGTGAAGTGGTGATTCAGTTTGGACTGAAGGGCTGTGGCATGGTCCTCAGCTTGTTTGGGAAGGAAGACTTCCTACTGATATTTTACACTGACATGCCCTGTGGTTTGGGGAGCGTGTGGGTGTTCCTGTTTTGGGGCTGGTGGGATTTCCTTTGTCAGACATTTACCTTAACTTTATGCATCTATTCTTCCTATTCAAATACCTTGCTTGTTTGATGTGCAAGGACATGGAAATTGTAAAATTAAACATTGTAAAATAGTATCTAAACAGACAAATTCAGGAGTTACACTAGTTCATCCTTATTTTAGTCTGACATAACCCTTAGCATGGACAATAGCAGGAATGTATCAGCTATTGTTAGTCAAAGGTGTACTTCCTTTCTCAGCTGACACCAGATGATTTCTGGTCTGTAAGACACTACTGTATCAGCAATGTTATCTGACAGAGGTACAGATACAGGAAAATGAGCTTACTGTTTAAAACACTACTGATATTACTGTTCGGCAGATGGCTACTACAGGTGAATGCTTTCCAGTCATTTTAAGCCCAGTGCAGTGAAGCAGAAAAAAATAAACTAGATGGACTTCATGGCTGTGATGAAGCACAGTGCAAAATCCTTGGGGGAAAAAGTCTCTACAGCCCAGTTTTACAAACAAATTTGGGTCGTGCTAGCAGAAAACAAAAAGACTGGACTAGTGGAAAAATACATGGTTGCTGATTTTTCTTGAAATTAATTTATACGAGTGGCTTTGTTGACTGAGCACGTTCATGTGGATGTGCAGCGTATTATTCCAACCCTTTCTGTAACATAACCACGGTGACTGTGTCACATGGTGCCAGTACAAACAAAGTCTCACTAACAGCCCATGAATAGAAGCATTTTCCGAGAATACGGTTTCTCATTGGGACTATCGACTGCTTCCTGTGCTACCAAGGGATAAGGATAGCTATGGACAGCTTTGGAAGTATATAAGTGCAGTAATCTGAAGTGTGCAAAACAAAAATGACTGTTTGTTATATAATCAAAAATGGTACAAGCAATATAGTTAATTCTGTGACACGTTCAATTGATTACTGATTGGTAGGCAGCATCTAAAACAAGAGAGTATATCTTGTTAAGCATTCTACTTCTGTATATATTACATGTCCTTTTTGTTCTCCTAATGTTTGAGTCTGAGAGGCTATCACTGAGCTGACTTCATCCACATAGCAAGACTCCCTGCAATTTCCCTTCTCCTCCATTAGCATCTTATTTGCATCAGATCCAAAATAAGCACTGTTTTCTTGATGGACTCAGCTCAACTTATCTTTCTGATCTTACAGCCATTTATTTTCTTAGCTATTAAGCTACTCATCCTAACCATTGTCTCAGGTTATCAATTCATCTAATGGCGGCTCTTTTTCCTAGAACAAAAGCACTTTCTAAAAATATCACTGTAAAACTTTTTATTTTCCTCTTTACATTCTCCGAGAAGTGTTTTTGGATGCATATTAGGAAAAAAAGAATAATATTCTATATACACTTATAGGAAATTAAGAAACCACACTTATTTAGACTTTGAAGAACATCTTGATTTTTTAAAGAAAGTAAAAATGCTGTCAAGGTTTGATGGATGTGAACAGACTTGGCTGCGAGAAATTCTGGCTGTTTCTGAGCCTTCCCTGCTGGAAGTGGAGTAAGCGGGAAGAGGCCGACAGTGCTCTGCGAATAGGGATACCGCAAGATTTGGTCCAGAGCACTGGCTCTCTTAAATCAGTGTTAAGTCGGCACCCGGTGAAGTCCACTTTGAGCCCAGAAGCGCATCCCGGCACCGCACCCAGCGCTCCCCGGGGCCGCTCTCTCCCAGCGTTCCCCCGACGGGCACCGCACACCAGCGCCCGCCCCTCGCGCCGCCGCCACATCCCACTTCCCCCGGCCCGCCTCTGCTCCGCCGCCACCCCCCCGCCGCGCCGCCCATTGGCTGAGAGCGCCGAGCGGCAGGGCCGCTGGCCAATGGAGGCTGCGCTGGTGCCGCGGTGGCGCCCAATGGGCTCGCGCGCCCACCACCCCTGCCCGTCGCGGCCGGGCGCTGGGGCTGCGCGGTGCCATTCGGAGGGCGGGCAGCGTGGGGAGCGGATGGTGGTGGTAGCGGCTCCCGAGCGCCGGCGGGGGCAGGAGCTGGAGCAAGAGCTGGCTGCGAGCGCCTTCCCCCCTCCCC
>VZSE01009779.1:2992686-3187150 GCA_013398275.1 Promerops cafer
CCTCGTCCAGCTCCTCGCACACCCCCCCGTCCCACCACCAGCCCCCGCCGCAGAGGATGAGGCGCGGCGCCGCCGGGTCCCCCACCGCCGGCACGGCCGGGGGCCCCGGTAACTGCGTCGGGGGAGGCTCGGCGGGGACCAGCCGGCTGCTCCAGCCTATCCGAGCGACCGTCCCGTACCAGCTCCTGCGGGGCAACCAGCACAGCCCAACCCGGTCCCCCTCCGCCTCGGTGGGCAGCAACACGNCGACGCCGCCGCTGGCGGCGGGCGGCGGCGGAGCGGAGCCAGGCAGGGTGAAGGGCAGGCAGCGGCGGTCGCCGGAGAGCGGCGGCAGCAGGAGGAGCAGCTCACCTGAGAGACGGAGCCCCAGCTCCCCGGTGTACAGAGGTAAAGCACCGGGAGAAAGCCGGTCTCGCTTCCCTGCCCCGCGGGGGTGCTGGCCGGGCTGGGGCCGCCCAGCCTCCGGGCAGCCTGGGCTCTGCTTTTCGCTGCTGGGCTGCGCCCTGCCTTCCCCCCGGGCCAGCGCGGGTGGGACACCGGGGGACTCCCGGCCCGACGGGAGGAGCCGCGCCGGAGCCTTAGGGAGCGGGTCGGGGGGCGAAGGTGAGCCCTAAATCCCCCACCCCCGGGCAGGTGTCCTGCCCAGGTTTGCCTTGCTAGGAAGCGGGGGGAAAAGCACTTCATCCCGCCGCCCTGCCCCGGGATGGGGGGAGGCGACCCCTGAAATGTCATCCTCCTTCTCGGGCAAGGTGAGAATTCTGCTTTGGAAAAACACCTCCGCTGCGGCCTCGGGAGGAGCGGGGCGGGGGCGAGCCCAGGGGGCTCCGACGGCGGTGCTCTTGCCGCTTCTACCCCTGCGCCCGGGCTCTGGCAGCGGAGGTGTGTAATAGGGAAACGAGCCTAAAATTAACCCGCTTCCCTGTTTCCAGCTGTAACTATCTAGTAGGAGTGATAATGAGTTAGATTTATATCTGGGGTGTCACAACCCAGTTCTGAAGTGTGTGTTAAAATCGAGCCTCAAATGCTCTTCCTTTCTGCAGAGCTCGGTTTCTTAGAAGACTTGCATTTTTGTAAGATCATAGGTTAAAAGATGTGATGTTTCCAAGCACGGGCTCCAAAACAAGTAAATTCCCATATTGAGGTGCTTAAAACCAACTCTGTTTCCTTGTAATATTTAGTACTGAATCCTTGAGACTGTAAAAAACTCTACCAAACAAAACCCACTACAAACCAACCCCCAGTGTAGCCAAAATAGGCCTGTAAAGTTTAAAATGTAAAATTGATTCCCAGCACGTCCAACTTAACCTGCGTCAGGTTGTCTGTTAAATTATTGAATGTGTTAAAGTGGCAGTGGCCATCTTACCTCCCCCACTCCCTTCTGCCTTCCCCCATCACTTGAGCAGTTGAATGAATTGGACTAAATGCACTTTTTATGTTGTCCTGCTGTAGCTATCAGGTATCGCACATCATCTCTTTCTGGGAATGCTTTCTGTGGTTCAATACCACTTGCTTTTTCTGTCCCTTCCTAAGTCTTACTGTGTGTGATTTCTGTGGCAAATTGTGGTCTGTGTTGTAGCAGTGGAATCTTACCTTCTTTTCTCTTCAGTAGTAAACCCTTGCTGTCTGTAGTATTTGTAACTTGGGCAGATTTGTCATCAGAATCGTCCTAGGTCGGGGCAGCATTTTACAAATGAGCAAAATGTCACTGCCAGTTACAAATGGAGTTAATTTGCCCTATGCATCTGCTTATGCAGATGACCTAATTGATTGTCTTATAATCTGACCAGAGATATTTTGTAATGTGTTTTTCAAAAAGAGTCTATATCTGCAGAGGATTTTGCATGCTTGAGAATGGAACTGAGCTTCTGTGGTTTTGATTCATTCAAGCTCTGTTTAAAATTTTAAACATCATATTTTTCTGACTGTATGGAGCACAAAATGTAGATTTCCCTTTTGCCTCTTAAACCTTTGGAAAATGCTAATGGGAAACTAGGAAAAACCAAAATATCTGTGCGTATGAGTAGTGATGGTGCTGATGATGAGCAGTAAATTATTTAATTATGGGAACCCGGAGGAAAACATTGTAGTGGTGCAGTGTATAAAGCCGACGCTTAAGGTGTATTGAAGAGGGAGGAGTATGGGTAGTTACCTGCAAGCCAGAAAAATACTGCAAAGCTGTGAAGTACTTCATTAATGTGTATGATTTTTTTGTTGGAGGGGAAATTTTAATTTTAGAAAGTGGTTTCAGCCTTCTTCATCTGTGGGCTATTTTAGCCTTAATAAATCAGACTGTAAATTAGTACTGAATGACTTTTCTGTCATTAAACTTGTTTGAGCTTGCCTCCTGGTGAACTGCGTCACAGAGCTTGATTTGGTTTAATGAGTGCAGTGTATAAAATCATAAACGGTCCGTCGAGAAATGCACCCTGTAATCTGTATGCACTGCAAAGAATTCGTTCCCCCTCCTCCAGGTCAAGCCAGCTGCTGCTGCAGAAGCTGACATCCTTTAGCAAATCCTGAATGAATGAATGAAAACAACGTGATCGCCCTAATAATGACCACAATTGCACACGTCAACAGCTTTATTTTACTGAAATACAGGCACCATTTTCTAGCGGACGAGAGTAATAAGATACTCTATTTCTTCAGTCTTGCAAATGAAAAAAGGTTACCAAACCTCCCCTTCGTCTGCCCCTCCAGTCCCCCAAAACTAGAGGTGTTTCTACACAATTTGGAATATAGTTCCATGCAATGGAGTGGTATTTTGTCTTTGTTTCCCTGCTTGTTCTCAGCATTTTTGTACATGACGTGTGGACACTAAAAACACGTTTGTAGTGTATATGGTGATAATAGTATATAGAAAATTGCCTACTGAACTGGAGGACTACTGCAGTAATAATGGAGGACTTGAAAAAAATTTAAATGTTTCATTTTCAGACATGGACCATTTTGCTGTGGCTTGTTAAACAATGCTACTCCAGCTATTTATAGTTGTTATCAGTATGCAAGTCTTGGGGAAGTGGCTTGATTAAGTTTTTTTGTCAGTTTTTCAAAGCCATTTCCCACTGCTGTAAAATGTGAGCTTAGGCTCTAGGTTTAATCCTGTTGTTTTTCTCACCAGTGCAGGAGATGTGTTTGTCTTTGGCTCTGCAGTCTGACTTGGATTGTTTCACGAATATGCTTTTTCTGGAGACTGCTTATGATTCTGATGCGTAGATGTTATTCTCTTAAGACACCTGTCCCTTCCCCACCTCCTTTCAGTCTTTTTCAGTATAGATGCCTTGAACTGGCTATCCTACTAAGCCATTTCGTGTGGATATCTTAGCAATTTGGTAGAGGTTCCTTTATGAAGGAGATTTCTGTGAAAACACTCCAGCTTTGAGCCTCTAACCGGTCAGAGCAACTACCATTGCAGGCACTGACATCACTACTACATGAATGAAAGCAGCATGGTCTGTTTTTTCTCCCATCATCATGTTTTCTTTTTAGTATACTGTAAAGGTTTTTGTTCTGTAGCAACACCCTGTGTTTTTAGGACTGAAACTTTCAATAATATATTTTCTTTTAAGTAAATTGGAGGATTTTTGGTTGTTAGGAAACCATCAATGCCAGTAGCAGTATTTGGCTAGTACTGTTGCTGAATGGGTGAGAAATCGTGAATGTTACATATATGTTTTTAAGGTGCTGGAAGAAGAGGGGAAAACCTTCTGATACCATAGGATGAATCTGCAGTATGCAAGCCTGCACCTTTCCTCTTTCTTGAAATGTGTTTATTCCTTACTAGTAGATATTTTTTATAGTGTGTGTTCATGTTTTGGAGAGCTGGCAGTGGAAAAACTGTCTGGTTGAATGTAACAACATGTGGTTTTGTTAGAGGGAATATATCCGTTAGATCTCTGAGTGCATAAAAGTAATGTCAACAGAATCTGAAGCTGTATGGTTTATGACAAAGGATATTCCGGTAATAATCCAAAAAAGCCAGGCCCTTGGACATGTCAAATAAAACTTGCTACTTGCCTGGGGACACATCTTTTAGAGAAAAAAGCAAGTTTTTTTCCTCCTTGCCTTACCTGGATAAAATCAGAAGTTTCTGCTATTATGTAAAGTAGCTTGTATAAATATGAGAGTGGGTTTCCAGTTTAGTTTTTTTTTCATGCTACATTAATATTTTGTGTACAAGGAGGGTGTAAATGACTTCTCTATGATTCAAACTCAACACAACTCTCACCAAACACTTTGATTTGTTTAACTCCGGTAGTACTGTAATATTATGCCTCATATTTTTCTAACTTTCACTTACACATTTTATACTACAAACTTTTCGCCATTCCATTTCCAAATTTTAAAGACAAATGTTAGTTTTAAGGACATATGAAAAATACTGTAATCAATTTGGCTGTTAAAGGTTCCCAGTGTCTTTTACTTCCCAAAATAACTCCTGAAGATTTGCCAACATGAGTGAGAGAAAGGAAGTACAAAGGATGCAGAACAACTGCATAACCCAGTTCAGTGTAAGAAATATATATATATATCTATATATATATATATATATCTCTTTCTCTCTCTATATATATATCTATATCTGGTTTTAGGCTAGTGGAATGAGGAGTGGAGTAAAACAAACAATATTGTTGATCTCTAGACTTGTAAGGGATATCAATATTAAAAAACACCTAAAAATTGTACTTCAAAAGGAAAAACTATTTTAATATCCTGGATTCAAACCATCCAGTATTTTGGCATCATAAGCATTATACCAGAGATCAAGAAGATCTTTCCTTTATTTCTAGCAAATGTAGGTAAGGAAGTAATTTTTGTGACACTTCCTATTTCCTGATCTCTGAATAATGCAGTATTCCCATAATTGTATGGCCAAACCAGTTTTGCTTCAGCTTTGTCCCTCTCTCTTCCCAAAATAGCTTTCATTGGAATATAATATGATGACATAAAAGACCCTGGCTAAATTTGATCCAGTTGTCCTGAACTCAGAGCCTTTTTAGTTACATGTTTTAACATGACTGTAAATGAGGATGATATATTACATGTCTTAATAAATAATGCTTTATAAAACAAATTAATTGAGCTTCTTTCAGGTGTTAAACTACAGGAAGGAAAAATAGGAATGTATTTTCTCTGTTGAACGTGAATATTTAACTTGTTGAACCTCCCTATTTCATGGAAAAAAACTAACTTAAGAAGTATATGATTATACCTGTTTTAAATCACTACTTGACCTTTAATTCTTATTCTTTGGACATAAGCAAGTATTCCTGTGTTACATATGGCCAAACTGAAGTTACTTGCCAACATCTGTGCATAGTAAAACAGTGACAAATACTGAAATTTGGTTTCTCAAATTCATGGTTCCTGTGTTTTGTTGTTTTCTTTCCCATGGTGGTGGGGTGAATGGAGGTTCTCAAAATGTATTTTAAAATGCAGGGAGGGCAGATCAATGGAGTGTATCTTAGAATCTTACAAAAAAGGTGGTGTTCCCCAAGTCTAGACTGCTATATTGCAAAAATTCACAGTGGAAAGCCAGTTATTTTTAGAATGGGATTTGTGCTACTACTCTATATCATTATGAAAAAAATAGTAAAAATAACTGATGCAGTAATTCTGAAATTTCAGTTAAGTCTAGACTCAAAAGCAGTAGTTGTAACAATGCAAAATGTATTGGAAATAGAGTATGTGCTCCTCAGTGTTTCAGTTTAAGTGAATATCTGAAATACATTTGAAATGGAGTTTCACCAGTTGATTAATTATCTTCATCTGAAGAAGATAATAATTATTTTAACCTGCAGTGAAAAATGAAAGTTCCTGTTTAAATCAGTTGACAGTTACTTCAGTAGAGAGCAGCGTTGCCAGCACTTGACAAAACAGGTAGTTATTAATGGATTTTGCATATGTTCTTGGGAAGTTGTTAAATTAGTGTATAATATATAAAAAAATAAACATCAACTAGCATTTTTTAGTAGGTATCTTTTATTGATGAAAAAAATGACCCTGTATTAAACATACATAACTGGAAAATTTTGCTCAAGGATTTAACTGTTAATGCTCATCATCTTGCTTTAGTGTTAGTGTTTAAATGCATGTTTATGTTAGTCATTCAGTGCTGCCTCCTATGTAAATCTGTAGTGCTTAAACAATGGCTTAAGGCATTTTCAGGCAAGTAAAATATTATTTACATCTCATCATTAGAAGGGATACATCACAGCAACTTGTCAGCCTGAGATTATGCCCTTTTCCTTTGTGTCACTGTTCTCAGGTTTGGGTAATTGCAAAATGAAGAACATTGGAGATCAGGGCAAAGGAAAAGGGGTGTTTGTACTTCATAATCAAATTCTGAGTAACAATTTTGAATGTACATTCACTTCCCCAAAATTAGATAGTCCTTCAGTTATGCTTTATTTTTTTCCCATCTCATTTGACTCAGAAGCTCATCACTACTATACAGCTAGTTTTGAATCAGAGATTAAATCCTAAAGTGTAGAAATAGTACTGAAAGAGATCAGAGACTTCTGTATTATGGAGTATCATGACACAATGTGTAATAGCAATCCTTTGGAATGGTGAGTTGGGCTCTCTGTTTCTTACTTTTCTGAAGCTGAGATCGCATCCATGGAAGCCCTCATGCATGGTTGAAACTGAAAAACATGATCTGTCAGGAACTCTTCCCTCCTCTCCCAGCTGTGTGAGTCTGGGCTTAGGAGCAGAGCTGTTCTGTTACATGGCCCCTTGGATTGTCTGGTGATAGCTTTGCTCCGACAATGTGTCCTGTTAGCGGGACAGAGGAAGGCGTGTAGCTCCTGGAAGTGTGTCTTGGAAGGAAACACAGCCAGGCCAAGTGTGTTTGTGTTGGGGAGTGCCCTCAGCCTGCTGTCTCAGGCCTTGTAATACTGTCTCTGCCCTGGGCGTGTTCATTTCACTTCTCCTCCTTTGGTATCTGCACTTCCTAGCTGCTGCTGCTGCTGATTCCTGCCAAACTATTCACCCTGTTAGATTAGTTTTCTCTGACAGGGAGAAAAAACAACCAGAAGGTGTGAGTGTCTGTACTCAAGCAATAACAGTTTTCTGCACAAAAAAATTGTAAATGGGGGATTAACCTGAACAGTTGGTGTTAGGTCAGTGAAGATGGTTATGGTGGGGGGGTTTCATTTTTTGTAGTGGTAGAGCTCTTAATTAGCTTTCCATTTTAGATGTTGTTGCTTTGCAGATTGTATATACTTCCCAGTAGGTCATAAAATGTTATGAGCTTGAGTTTTGAAACCTTAATGCAAAGTACTGTATGGTTAGACCTCCTTATTTAGTGTTGCATATGCCCCAATGATAAATGATGCCCTGAGATTGGTGTTTATAAGGACTTGACTTTGACTACCACTGGTGTTAAATTGAGGAGTAGCTGTTTGCAGTGGATATTGTTCTCAAATACATATGAGTTATTAACAGCATTGGTTCTTACATGCCATTTATTTTGTACAACTTGAAACTAGTTTTACCCAAACTACTCATTGTTTCCTCTTCAGGAAGAAAGTGTCTTGTATTTTGCTCATAAGCAGTAAGTAGTAGTTCTGTCATGGTTTTTGAATAATCTGATATCCTCTCTAGAATATTTTCTTCTCAATGTGCTGTGAGATAGTCTAAACAAGAATAATAATTTAAGTGTCTCACTCCTTGAACAGTGCAAGTCATCTGTTTGAAGAAGGCTACCTTCAGCCGCCTTTCCTAGGCTCTTACCACCAGGCATTAAGCAGAGTTGTAAACAGGCTTCTGAATTTCAGGAATTAACACTTATTTCTGACTGTCAGGTCATTGCAAGATGACTGGCATTCATACTTGAGTTCTAAATGAATTTCTGTAGGTAAATTAATTTTAATATTATATAATAAGTATAAATCTTTTAGAAATGTTTTCTGTAACAGTAATTACTCAGTTGTGAACTGATTAAATGTATGGCGTTATATTATGTACCTTTTAGTCTCAGGTGTTTTGGTGTACAGTGCCTATTCTGGAGTTCTGAAAGAAATAATTAGTAAAGGTTGGCTAGCTGGATTACTTGGGCATCTACATTTTTTAAAAGTCTTCATGGTTAGGAAAAAAACCCCAAACATTTTGATATAGGTGCTTAGGCTGCAGTAGCAAAAAAAAATTCAAAAGTCTAATAATTGTTTGACATTTGTCGGCATTTGGAGACCAAACCATCATTTAAAAATAATGTGTTCTTACCAGGAAACAAGTTTTGGTTATTCAGTGTTCAATTACTAGCTAATTCAATTAATTGTAGTCTTCAGAAATTACCCTTGAAATACAAACCCCACTTCAAATTATGTCATGCAGTCAGAAGCTGGCTATTAGGGAGCAGATTACCTAAGCACAGATATAAAATCCCAGGTTTGTGAACATGTAGCTCTCAGGGCTAGCAGTGCAGTTGCTTTTCTTAGATGAAATGCTGTACCCGTGCTGGATCAGAAATGTTGCTGGATAAACCTCAAACATTTTGCATTGTGTTCCCATAACTCAGGCTACAGAGAGACAGCATGGAGGAGCCAGCTCTACAAGAGCTATGAATTTCTGTAGGTATTTAACACGATCTCAGTACCACTCCTAGCACCCCATGGCAGAGGTCCCTAGTCCAGTAGGACTAGAAGATGGTGGTGACCATAGTAGGTATCAGAGTGGTGCTGTCTGTGCTCTGGAAAGGTTTGGCGAGTCCAGTGCTCACACATGGACTCAAATTCAGTGCTGAGTGTCACCTAGTCAGTCTTCCTGGAATGTGGAGCCCTGGAAAGTATGTTATGAAAACCAAGTGGCTTTGCAGCATTGACTCATGAGCTAGGTGTTACACCTCCCTATTCAGCATATATTATTCCAAATCTTCATTATATGTGATATCTTAACTTTCTGCTTTTCAAAGCAATGAAGAGTTGAGGTGCTCACTGAAAGTTAAACCCAGATTTACACTGAGTGTCCCAGAACAGACTTTGACCAGTGTGACTCTAAAAATACCAGCTAACTGCTGAAGAATGCAGAATGAGACTTAGGTTTACACAGTAGCTGGGAAGCTGCCAGGTTAAAGGAGAAGCTGTCTTCACAGAAGTAAATTTCTGTTCAAGGTCTTAAAATCTTCATTCTTAACTGATAGCTGTGTTTGCTTAATTGTGGCAATTGATAGTGGAATACCACACTTCCTTTCTCTCATACTCTTGATTCCTCTGCTGTTTCACCTTCAGTGGCTCCTTTGTTATACCTGATACCCTGCCTGGAATAATCATCTGCAATGTTTTCTTCACACACAAAGAAACCATAAAATACATCTGAAATACTTGCTGTTCTTTTCAAAGGGAACACGAAAAAGGCCTAATGTGGAAGAGAAAAATTTCCCATGGGCAGAAATGTGATTAACTCATGCATGTTTAAAGGTAATGTGTATTTGAGACATGTCCATACAAGGAACTGACTGGAGACACATACTCAGTGTGGGATATTGTCCACATGGAGGATGCAAATAAGCTTTGGGTGTTGCTGTAGAAAGAGAGGCTCATTCTTTCAAAACAAGTTGTTTAGCAAAGTGTACAGTCCATATATTATTTAAAATATTTTGTAAATCTGTTGTATAGATCTACCTTAATTTATTCCAAAGAAGGAACTGGGCTATTCAGATGATTGGAGACACATGAGTTTGTTTAGTGGTGTGTATAGGCTTTAATATGAAGTTGAAGGATGCAGGGAGATCTTTTGACTGCAAGATTTATAGTAGAAACTTAGACTGGCTACATTTGAGATAGGAATTACCAACTGTAACAACTCAAAATTTCAGAGAAGCGGAAGAAATGGGTGTGCTGACACTGTACATAAATGTTAGATATAGCCTTTGTTTAGTCATGAAAATTTGCATGCATGTACAGCAAAAGAAGAAAATCCAACATAGAGGTTTGTTTAAAATTCATGAGTCTGGAGTAAAGTTTAGGATTCCAGAAGGAAGTAGTTTGAAAATTTGTCTGGACGGGGTTGCTCTGCCTTGAATAATAGAGAATCTGTTTTAATGAAAAATGTTAATACTATTGGAGTCTTTGAGACATCAGAACAGTTCAAGGATGTGATCTGATTGCATGGACACTTACCTCGAAAAGGCTGCTAGGAATAAGCAGAAAGCCTGCAAGAAACAGCAGGAAGAACTGAGGAGAGATTGTCATGTTACCAATCAAAAGGTGAACCTTGGCTGAGAATTGGTAAAACACAAACAGGCTTGGACTTTGTGTGCTTTAAGAGAGATAATAGAAACATACAGATTGAAAAATGAGGAAAAAGTTGTAACCATTTGATACGAAGAAAAAAAGATCTGAGAATGATCTGAGACTGATTTGCTAGAATGTATGGTTTCAGCTCCAAGGAATAGTAGCTACAATATCAGAGGAAATAGCACATATATTTTTTCAATGCGTTGTGCTCACTGGAAGAAAGTCTGAGAAATCGCTTTCCATGAGGACAGTGTTTTTTAACCCAGAAAGATTAAAAAACCCCCCAAATTGTAAGGGACAAGGATAATTTGGAATTAGAATTACTGATACTGTGATAAATACAGATTGCATGTTTCAGTAAAGTCAATTCAGAGATCTCCATTGCAGGATTCTAGAAAAGGCTACTCAGAAATTGGCACTTGCCTTCAAATTTCTGAGGCAGTCTTGTTAGTAGAGTGACATCATTTGAGAATAGATACCTCCTGAGTGTAGCAGGTACGTCAGCAATGCTGATGTTTTAAAAATGTGAAAAACGTGGTGTCCAGTTCTAAAGTATAGAGATCTATTGGTGAAACTTCAGAAGAAATTTCAAGGGATGGTGGAAACCAGGGAGAAATGTTAAAGTGCAAAATGAGCTTTCCAAGTGGTGTCATGCTAACCTGGTCATTTTGATAAGAGAACTGATCTCCTAGACGGAAGTAGATCTTATCTGTTTAGGCAAATTTTGAAATTAGGGTGATGAAACCATTGATGAATATTGAGAGGTTTAATTAGTACACAGGAAGATTATTCAAGAAGAGTTTAAGAACCATGGGAATTGAAGTAATAGGTTTAAAAAATTAGATTTAAAAGTAAAAAGTGGAAGTTAATGTATGTGGGCTTATACTTGATCAGAGTATCTTTTCCTCACAGGAGGAGCATCTAATTTGAAAATTCTGCAGGGTGGAGTTGGGTAGTGGTGAGATCTCTAAACTGCCAGCATGAAGGAACTGAAAAACTTCTGGACACAGGTCTGGTCTTACATGAAGAGCACTCGGCCGCACAGGGGCTGCATTAAATGGGGTACTGCACACCCTGTTGGTGCTCCACAGTTCAAGAAAGGTAAAGTCAAACTGGAGCTGACTCAGAGAAGGACTCACAGGTTAGGAGTTCAACTGTGTGATGCTAAAAAGTAGTGAATAAAAATACAGTTGCTTTATCAGAATCCAGGTGAGCAAGGAAGGGAATGAGTGGGTGGATTGGTTTGACAGTGTTAATATATTATATATTAAACCATAAGAAGGCCTGAAACCATCAGTAAAAAAAAAAAGAATTCTTGGGTCATTCTTGCAGTAGGAATTGTGAGGACAAATAGCTGCTTTGAGACTGACTGTACTCTGTTTTGAAGTGATTGTGTTTTGTCAATGAGAGCTGCAAAGTGGGCTCCAGATTTAGGAAGTTGTTTCTAGTCATTTGTTTCTATGTCTTAACTGATAATGGAAAGATAATTTATTTAATCATCAAAGTTGAGCACTCTCATCTAGGCAGTCAATTTTAATCCGGTTTTACATTTCTATTTTTCATTTTTTTTTTCAGAAAAATATATTATTTCTGTTTAGTATAATTTGCTTGAGCTAGGAGAATGCTTTCTATCTTTAATAATTGGTGATCATTATGATGGCATTGTATAGCCTCTGTGCATTAATTACAGTTCTTTGTATATTTTGATTATGAAAATGGTGATCTGTGCCTTCTGATTTGTTTTATTCATTATTATGTCCAGCTGCACTTTGATGGAAAGAAGAATTAGCTTAAAGGTTTACAAAACCCTCACTTTCTACATCTTGTTAAATTTTAAATATTGTTATTATGACAACAACAAAAAACATCCCTTCAGAGTCATCAAGTTTATTTGAAAAAAGCGTTCTTCACTTTTTCAAAGTGAATCAACTTTGTGTATGTTCATAATAACCTTCAGTATTTTAATTATCAATATACTGGAAGGAAAAATAACATCCCAAGCTTTAGTGCTGTTCTTGGTTCCGAGTTTGGTTCTCAGTATTGGATACATAGAACAGATGACTCAGCAGATATAAATTAATGAACTAAAAGGAAGGAAATTCTCTGTATCTGCTGAAGTGCCCAACAGTTGGTTGTTTCAGTGTGCTTTTTCCCAAGTACTTAGCTGCTGGGCTCCGATCAAGTGCTGTACAAACACTTTTTAGATACTTTATTAAATGATACTAAGTTTAGGTATTTATGTAGTATTTAAATTCGAAGTAATAATCTTACAAAGAAAAATACATTCTAAAAATGTGAAATACATAAAAATATGAAGGTTTGGAATTAGTGTTTTTTACCTACATGTCATCGTGTTAGAAGAGTGCAAGTGTACAGGTTACATCTGTTGAACAAAGCAGGCTTTTGTGACATGAAATCCTACAGGTCCTATACATGCCAGCAGTAATCTTTGTTAGAAGAATAGTTTAGCATTAGCGGGCTGAAACTTTCTGCCATATGGTTTGTTTACTTTTCGTACAGAGATTAGAGCATTCTTTCTGTGTTTGATCTCTAAGAATTGTGTTGATTTTAAACAGGGGAGTTTTGCTGTGAACAAAATCTGCCTTCTGAAAAATATTCATAGTCACATTTTACTTGACCTGTGGTTGGAGGGAATAATGGATGCGAGGCAGAGATCTTGCTTCAACGTATGTGCATAGGCAACTTTCAGTCAACTGCAGGTCCAGTGAAACATGCCTACAGATTCATCCATGTGTTCTGCCTCCTCTGGTATCCACACAGCCCTGCCACTGTGCCTTGCTGTGTGGCTAGGTGAGCGGAGCTCTGTCCTTGAGAGTCGTGCACGGAAGGAAATGCCTTAACCTATGGGTCGGATTCAGTGACTAATCAGAAGATCTCTTCTCTTTCTAGATGACTTAGTCACAGTTATAAAAGATAACTCAATATAGTGGATTCCTAAATCCTGTACTGTGGGTCAGTGTGTGTACAATTTTCCTTTGAAGGAGCAAGCTGGTTTTGTTTTATGTTGTTTTCCCAGTACAGGTGACATCCGGTCTTGATAGACTTCTGTTTATTGCAGTTCAGTCTGAATTCTCATAAGCCTTGTCAGGTGCAAAACCAAATCTGCCCTGACTACCAGACTTTAAAATAATCTGTGTGGAAGACCAGCTCGCCTCTTTTTTTTTTTTTTTTTTTTCTTCCTGAAGAATTCTGGATGTAGAAAGCACATCATTCATGGACCTGGATCTCTGAAAAGATCTTTGCTCTCAAGAAGTAGCCTGCTTTCTGCTTGTTTGGTTTTGATTGTTGGAGCCTTGGTTAGATTATGGTGTGGTTCTGTGCTGCCTTTTTCTGTACCCTTCAGTTAGGATAATGAGAGGAAATTAGAATGGATTGTGTCTGTCTCTTTAGGGTAGTAACTTCAGAATGTCATCCCTCTTCATTTTCAGTCATTCTCTCTCTTGATTTCTAAAGATAGAAACTGGGGAATAATTTCTGAAGTTGATATGACTGAATCAAAACTAGTGTGGTGCACGTAATAAAAGCACGTTTTAAGGAGCTGAATGTAAAGTATTTTAGAGATGTATTAGAAGGTAACTTAAAAAGACTGTCTCTTCTTATATTCTCTTAGAATTATAATTTTGGTAGCAAAACACCGTACTGCCTTTTAAATGTTTGAAAATGCTAGTATTTTGTTTTGTTTTAAGCTATTAAAAGAGATTAGGCTATTTAATTTGAAATTATGAAGAAAGAGTGCAGTAATTTTGTGTTTTTTCAATTACATAAAAGGGTGCTGTGGGGTTTTTTAAGATCCTATTTAAAATCCTATTTTTTGTTATTTTGTATGAGCAGTACATGGCAAACAGCAAGCTCTTTGTTGCTCTGCACCTTTCTGAACTGTTAATGCTGTCATGCAGCTAGTTAGCAGACTGAGTCAGAAACAAGTCTGTCAGTCACTGGCAACTGGGAAATATCTTTTGAGCCAATAGATCTCTTTACTCCTCTGGAGTAAAACTTCAGGGGACCCCAAATCCCTTGTTAATCTTTTTCATGAGAGATTTTGGCTCCAATTACAAGAGAAAAGCCTTCTTGAGAATGAAGATTGAAATATTTTTTTAGAGTGGCCTCTAAATCCCCATTATTCAATCTTTTTCCTGGCAAAGTCATAGAGACAAGTTCTGCAAATTAAACACGCACCAGTTTGACCATCTACCTACATAATCAGAGCAGGAAAGACCAATCAGATATACATTCAGATATCAGTACCGTGTCACTATATACTTGCTTAAAAAGCAAACAAAAAAGAAAAAATGCCTCCCTTGACCAGACTCTTCAGAGACAGAGTCCTCTGGAATCCAGAAGTCTGCTTTTGTGGTACTCAGGGAGTCACTGTCCAAAGGAAGCAAGAGCAAAGGTACCCCTTTTTCGTGCTTTTACAAGGTGTAACAGGCGAGGGGACTTGTAACTAACTAGGTGTATGACAGTCATCAGTAGCTGCTGTGGGAAATGTGACTTAAGTGATGTCAGGCCATCATTCTTACGGGTCACTGTGGGTCCCCATTCCTTAATATTCAGCTTTCTGTTTCTAGTTTTAGATTTCCTAGATAGCATTCCCACATAATTCATTATTTAAGAAGCATTCACACAGGCGCTTTTGCATGTCATTGTCAACTAGATTGTTGTAAATTTGTTGTCATATCTGGTAGGAATGTCCTAGAAATATCTGATACTATTTTATGGTGGTATACCCAGTCTCTGAATATCCTTTGGGCCAGACTACTTGAACTCTGACTTTGTGGCTCTTGAAAAGAGTCTTAAGCAGACTAGGATATCCATCACAGTGAGTCTACTCCAAAAGAGTATTTTTGGAGAAAATTCTTTTGAAGTTGGTATTTATTTCCTAGATAAAATTTGAAATTCTTCAGGAATGTATGAGTCTTAAGCTTGGGACTCATTTCATTAGTAGCTTGGGACCAGGAGGTTGTGCAGGGTGCAAGCAACTAAATTGAAGAGAAACAACATCTCATGAAAATTTATTGTGGAATTTAATACTGATACTTCATGGTGTCTTGGGTTAATAGTTTAAGTTAAAGAAGAACTTTTGAGAAAAGAAATTAAGAAATTACTGCAAGAATGTTGTCTTAACCTTTTGGCAGGACAGTGTCACAATTAGCTGACATCAATAGTGAGATTACAATATTAATACTCCTAGTTCTGGAGAAGAATGAATTTTATTTCTATTTCATGTTTTTCACTTGGTTTGAGAGGAATCTGTGGTATCTGAGATTCTTAGGATAATTTTAGTCCTTTAAAATCAGTTATATTTATGCAAGTACGTGAGTGGAAAAGTTCTGGCCAAATTTGAACTGAATTTGCTAACTGTTGAAAGAGACATGGGAAGAAAAGATGTTGACGGATGAGCTCTGGTGGATTGAGATGAACCAGTTTTTTTAGTGCTACCAATGCTAGCTGTCAGTCTTGCTCTTCTGTTGCAGGTTATTTTCCTCATTGCACATGTAGCACAAAGCTATTTAAGCTAAAAATGGACTGTGAACGTGGCTTTCAGGTTATGTGCAGGTTAGCTGCCTCTATCCTAGATGGGAAGGCAAGCTCTTCATTTTAGAGCTGCAGCAGATGGTTTTATTTGAGCCCCATGTCCTTTTCAAAAGAGCTGTCGTGTTAGGCTCTTACTGAATTACATTTTGCTGTCAGAGAAATGGAAACCTTTTTTCAGTCAGTCTAGGTGGTATAACTCGAATTCTCTTTGCTCTCAATGTGGCATGTAGAATCCTGATTTCATGCAGGTTATTTTAGTTGATTCCTGCTGGGAGGTAGGATCACGCCGAATTTTGCCTGCTGTAGTATTCAGGTGTGTCATTTTGTGTAAAATTCATAACTAGAATGGTGTAGCAATTTGTCCTAAATACATGCTATTAAAACGTTTGGCTTATTTTAAATAACACATAGAATCACACAATATTCTGAGTAGGAAGGGACTCAAAAGGATCATCGAGTTCCACTCTTAAGAGAACAGCCCATACAGGGATCAAACCCACAACCTGGACATTATTATCATCATGCTCTAATCAACTGAGCTAATCTCAGTGGTCGTGAGGTATTTTGCCTTGCTGCAAGCATATGTCTTGCTTTTCTAATTTCTAGATAACTGTCAGATAACGTTACACTACTTAAGTGCTACGATCTTAAGTTTGCTTATTCTGGAGGTAGAGCTGCATTTCATGAGAGATGTCTTGCTTGCCACTAAGACAACAGAATCCTTTTACTTAGCGCTGCAGTAAAATCCATTCATACACTTGGGATATTGTCAGATGAGTTTTAGTCTGAAACTTGGATAAAATCAGTCTGTAATTTTAGAGATTTCTTAATATTGTTGAAGCCTTTTTGAATGCTGAAGTCTGTTGGCTATCTTCAGGAGCTGTTGAAGCACTTCAGCTATTTTGATTGTCTGAGGAAACTGGAGCGTGAGGTTTCCAACCAGAGAAGGTGATTTGGGCTGGAGAACGATATTCATGATAGTAGCATCAACATTCTATTCAAATGAAAATTTGGGAAGAAGTATTATGTAGTAGCTCCCTAGAGTAGTGGGAAGCCAGACATATGATGAGGTGCGAAAAGCAAGATTAAGAAATAAACCCTGAGAGCAGTTCTAATATTTAGAAAACTACTTAAGCTGATCTGATCTGCCACTGTTGGGGTCCAGTATAGTGATGCTCTCCAGGGCATCCCATCATGTGTGAGTACATTACTGTACAAGACACTTTGTCAGATGCTAATTTGCAAAAGTTCCTTCAAATGTCATGCTTATAGATCCCTTCTCCTTTATTTTTTATGATCTAATGGTACATAAAAGGTGAGGAGCCAAAACTGTTTGCTGAGCAGCCCACAGGGCTGCTGCTGTTCTACCTCTTCTGGTTTCTACCCATTATGTTGTACCAGCTCTGCTATAATGGGGAAAACCCTGTGTTTGTGACTTAAGGGGGATGCACTTTAGTTTTCATTATGTTCAACTCAGTGAATTATTTTGCCAAGTGGATTCACACATCTGTCTGTGCATGCCATCTCAAAGGAGATGGAAGGAGCACAGACAATGGTGGAATAGGGATGGCATTAAATCCATCTCAAAAGAGATGGAAAGAGCACAGAAAATGGTGGAATAGGGATGGCATTAAATTAGTGTTAACTTGTATTGGTTTGTGCAGTTGAGAAGTGGTTTGTTTCCTGTAATTCAGAGAAACATTGATGAATAGTAGGGACTTTGGAAACCACATCTTGAACTTTTTCTTTTCTCAGCTTTAAGGCTTGACAGTGTCTTGCCATCCACTTCCAAGATGCCCATGGAAAAACAAAACTAGTATTTTCTGGTGGTGTTTGTTTCTCTTCAGTTTTATGGTATTATTTTAGTTGTTAATGTTGGAATTTCTGTAGGCTTTCCTCTGGGTGTAGAACAAGTTACAAACTGTAGCTGATTGTCTGGTTGTATATGTTTTGTTGTCATTTCGGCTTGTGTTTTCTTGGGTTTAGTCCTCACTTCCTCATCTTCAAACATTATCTTGTGCATTGTTTCTGACTTGTTTCAAAAGGTGTTTGTTGAGAAACTTTGAAAACTTGGGCTGAGGGAGTAGCATAGTGCATAGTAGCATAGCATGACAGGGAAGGCTGGAAGAATTCTTTGTAGCTTTTTACCCATTAGGTACACTTGTGTTTCAGTGCAAATGTAAGCACTAGTTTAATTTTTAAAGTCTGTCATCTCTACTTTGGATTTCAGACTTCTTTACTTTTAATAGTTCCAGGGATCTTTCTTAAAATGCAGATTTGTCACAATTGGAATCCTATGAGGATAGATCTGTTTGAAATGGTAGAGATTTGATTTATAGATAAGGCAGAATAATTATAGTATAAAAGGCAGCATGATACATTATGTCATGTCCAATTCACAGCATTATTTAGAACTCTTCACCTAAAATGAGTAGCTAATGCAGTGTTTCAGCAGATCTATATTTGTCTAAAATGGTCTTTAACATTATTGTCTTCATATATCATACTGTAATCATGCTGTATTAGTTCAAGCTGTACCCTAATTGTGCTGAATGCTATATATCACATTGATGATGGACTCTGCCTTTTGAGATCCATCAGTTCTAGGTGACACAAAAAGAGAAAATACTTGTAAAGGCCAGTGGCCATGTTTGGACTCAGAAGTGTCCCAGCAGGTCTGCTCTCTCATGCTGAGCAGTGAGTAGGCTTTTGGTGGGTCAGATCAGCGCATAGCACGTGCCTAACTTGGAAGTTATCTCACTTGTTCATTTCTTTTAGTAGGGGTGAGCAAAACAGACAGTAGCTGCCATGTAGGGCTTAGATTGGCTAATGTGAAGTCTAGAAAATGAGTATATGAAGTAATTTTGCCTAAAGGACAAAGCAGACAAAGACAATCCAGAGAGCATGCCGTAAAATTCTGTTCTTTCCCACATTAATCTCGTGAATCACCCTGCACTTTGCTTTCCAAATGAAATGCAAGAAAAAGTGTTCCATGATCTGGGTGTATGGTGAGAGAAGTACAGGGAGGAGTCGAGGACAGCAGGCACAATGATGAGTGAAAACAAGGCAGCTGCTCTGGCCGACGCTCTGTCAGAGGCAAAGATGGAGTCACACTCTCAGCTTGCTAGGGCCTGCAGTGGGATCTTGTAAATAATAGGGAATTGATTTATATTATGAAATAATACAGAAAAGAGAATAAATCAGATATGCATCCTCTTAACAACCACTATTTTTCTCATGATTTGTATTTTAATATTTAGAAAGCTAAGGAAGCTGACTTAAAAAGTGCTATGCTATATTTTCCATTTCTGCATGTCTGGCCTTCCTGAGTTGCATCATCACTGTATTTAAATTTGCTTGATGTTTTTTGCTGATGAAAATACGTAACATAAGTAGCCCAGTTCTTTGCAGATATGAACACCTTAAGCACTGCGGGTTTTGTAACTGTTAAATTTTCCCTTTTCCATTTGTTTTTCTCTTTTGTCTGATGTATTTGCTTTGATGTGATGGCATTCTTTTCAGCTTGGCATATAGAAAAAGGTTTTTGATACATTCTTGCCATTGTGTGTCATAGCTAGCTTTTAACATTTCACGTCAAATTTAGCCTGACTTTTTTGTTGATTTTGTTCTGGTTTTCTACAGTGGACAGGCCAAAATCCCAGCAAATCAGAACTTCTGGTACCATAAGGCGAACTTCTTCTTTGGACACAATAACAGGACCTTACCTCACAGGACAGTGGCCACGTGATCCCCATGTACACTACCCTTCATGTATGAAAGATAAATCTACTCAGGTAAAAGCTGTAAAACAAGACAACAGAGATGTTTCATTTAATTGATGTCTACTCAATTTAATTCTGAAGAAATGTGGATTCACTTCATTTTATTATAAATATGAAATCCTAAAATAAGTTACAGTAGTCTTTTTTTAATCGGTGCTAATGCAGTAACATGGTATGCGTCAATAATATTTTTATGCTTTTAGAAAACAGTTGTTAAAAATAATTTTCTCAGTCTGGGCAGATCTTTTAAGGCTAAATAAGCAGATATCAATCTCAGCCTTGGTATCTGGTTTATTTTGAAGCTGCTGTATACAAAATTGTGCTGAGTGTTATTTAAGAAAAAGTCCATATAGCAGTGGTTGACAAACTAAACATTTTACTAAATTGTGATAATAAATCTGTCAGTCTCAAAAACTGCGTGTTTTGGGGGGGGAGGAGTTCTGAGGGAAGGCCACTGAGATTATTTATGGCCTGATACTCCTGTGATAGCCTTGGATTCTCTTCAGGGCTCTGTCCTTAGCAGGACCCTCTGGCAGGTAGGTTGCTGGGGCATTCTACTGCTCCAGTGCTCTTTGACTAGAAAGGTGAATGTTCTTTCTTGCCTGCTTCCTTCTTGTGCTGTAGCTTGTTGTTTGCGAAGATGATTGCTGTCAAACAGATGAAAAATACATAATTCTAACCACCCCTCCCCAATTATTATCAAAGGAGCTGCATTCTTTTTTTTTTTTTCAGCAGTGCTTTTTCCATTTGGAATAAACCATCTGAGTTTGTCTTCCAAACTAAATTGGAAACTAAAAGAAACGAGCTCTCTTTAGTTATGTTTTCAATCTAACAGGCCATGTAGGTTTGGTTCTAAAATCAGTTGGTTATCTCTTGTGCCATGATTCTGATCCATAGTTATCATGGGTCTTGAAATAGATTCTATGATTCCAGTCTTTTGTGTAATAGTGAGTTTCTCAGGACAAGTTAGAATGTATATAGAAATTTCTTCATCTCTAAAATATGGTGTCATGCAGCACAGGAAGCCCTTTGATGGGGTAAAGATAAGCACAGAATGCTTAGAAAAGAAAAAAAAATGGGTCTGTATGTTTCAGAAATCTTACTTACTGTATTTGGGAAACTGATGATTAAAATGTTGCAAGAAAATTTTTAGAAACTGTAATGAGGACTCTTTGGAGAAGGCTGTCTTCATGTCCTGCCTGTTTTGAAATGAGACAGTCAGTTTTAGCAAAAAAACAGCAGTCATATTTACAGTCACAAAAGATCTACCTAAAAAGCCCTTAATCCTGTATTTATTTTCAAGATGCCTTCCTTTCACAATACTATGACTTTAAAGTCTTTCTGTTTTGAAAGCATAATTTCCATTTAGGAGATTTTCAGTAGCATGCTTTGTAGTTACTGTATGTCTTAACCCCTCTCTTAAAATATATATCCATATCAATCTTTACAAATACCCTTATGAATAGAAAATTTAGAATATTTAAACATTCAAAAACAAACCTTTTCACTAGTTACAGAAAAGATAAACAAACTGTTCTATAAATATTTCAGCTCCAAGTATTTGGCAGTAAAATTGCTTTCCTAGTGAGCTCAAGGAAGTGTTCAGGTTATGTGAACGTTTGGCTGCCTCCCTTTGCCTCATTCAGAAACTAAAAATGAAGTTTACCTTTTCAGCATAATGAAGTATAAAAGAGAGGAAAAGCATACTGTTGTCATTACAAAATGAAGTACTATTTCAAAGGGGCAGGAGAAGGGAGATCTCAAGGTTTGCATTTGTGGATATCTTCCAGCAAGGAATTATATTAGCTGTCTTTTTGTTCAGATTGTGCCAGACTCAAGAATTTATCAGTGCTTAAGTTGAGTCACTATTTGGGACTATGAATTTGTAAAACAGAACAAGCATATTGATATGCACAGTGATTTCCAGTTGGAGGGCTTTATTTTTTGTGTTTTGTTTTGGTGTTTTGTTTTTCCCAAATAAAATGCTCACTAGGGAGGCTTTGAAGATGATCATAAAACATTGTCTTACGTTTTGGTGTGTGTCTGGGTTTTTGTTGTTTGAGCTCTGTGTAGTTTGAAGTATATCTAATTTCAAGAACTGAGGATGAGTTCCAAGTTGTTGATAGGATGCATGAGTAGCAAATTAAGTTAAATAAAAATAAGTTAATGAAAATCAATAAACCATTTTTCTGTATGAGCATGTTTCATTGGAGAATGAATTATCCCTTGTTTTACTTCTAAATTCATGAACAGTGCTGTCAGTATAACTTACATTGTAGGTGGAATAATTATTTCTCTTTCAAGGGTATATTTTGCTCCTAATTAAACATCAATCTAAAATCCAAATTTTGTGCAATTTTTGTTAAGGTGGTGATTATGGCTGTTCCAAGTTTCTTAGAATTCTTGTTCTTAGAGAGTTTTGGTCTTCATGGTGATCAGATGAACCTTTAATGAGCTTTATTCCAAGGCCTTGTTTCCACTTAAATTCTTTCAACTTGTATAATACTCATGAATAAAATGTTTCTTCATAATAATAGAAGGGAAGGAGCAGAATTTTGTTTGGTTTAGTTTCTGTCATATCTTGGAGAACAAGATCTACAGTTCATATTTCCGTGTCCCTCTAACTTGCCCCAAGTGTTTTGACTGAAAATACAGAAGAGAAGTGGAAATGCTTTTGGAAAAATACATTGTAATACTGCATATGGTATTTGTACAATTCAGTATTTCTCAGAATTCTGTTTGTGTGTTTGTGTGTGTATGTCTGCATATGCATACAACTAGCTGATCTTTAAGGAGCAGCACGTTTTAGATAATCAGAAGTATGCAATTTTATTTAGTAGTGCTTTAAGTATTTCAGAAATGCAGGTAAACTTCCTATTATAGGAAGTTACTTGTGTTGATATACTTTGTGATCCCCTTCCTGAGTTCCTCCATTGTCCTACTTTCCTCTCCTTTTGTAAAATCTGAACTTCTCATTAAGGTCATTTAAAACTCGGTGTAACTTCTTTCCCCGTTTCTTCTGTCTCTTTTGGGAGCATTGATAGAACAATTTTGTACACCACTTCGTTATGCTTCATCATTTAAGTATTTCCCCCTTCATAGTGTAAAGAAAAAGTCAACGTTGAAGTGGCTGTGTCTAACCTTGGAATCTTCAGAAACATTTGGATAATTGTCAGAGTTGATAAATATCATTATTTGGCAGTAGCTAAGTAATTTAAAAGATATTTATAAAATTAAAAAGGAGAGATTAAATAGAAACATGATGTTGATGTCATAACAAAAATATTGTCAGTTAAAGTTTGTCATGGAGTCTTTCTCAATCTAAATAATACAAAGTAACAAACAAATGGCCTAGTGGCATTTTTATTATCCAGTGATTTCCAATTGATGATTTAGGTATATCCAGCAATATTGGAATCCACTTTTTTTTTCATTGTATATAGCAATTAGGTATGAAACAAATGAAACTGAAGCAAGTTTGCAAAATATCTTTCAGAATTTTAATTTTTCTCTAATCTAGAGAATAGTGCAGCATTTCTAGGCAAAATATGTTTTTCTTACACGTAGGTCAAGGCTTTAAAATAGCTAACTCATTGGACAATTTTTTTTTCTTCTGGGTAGATTTTTTTTTGCTGTAAAATTAACAATTACAAACAGACTTCATTCAATGAAGCTTTTTTATTGGTGTATTAGTTATAATTGATTTTATGGGATATTTTAATGAAGTATATTGGCAGAAAGGACAGGGAGTAAGATATGTGTTGTAGAGCTGTGAATTTGTCATTCTAACTTTCCTTAACCTGTCTGATGTTTAAGAGTCATCATCTATAGTCAAATTGACTTCTAACTCCTTAGGCAGTTTCTCTTTGTAAAGTTTCTAGGTGGCCTTTGAATGGTTTAGAAATACCTGAAAACCCATCAGTTTTTATCTTCTAGTGCTGCCATTGGGTTTCTTTTGAATGTGGAAGTTCTTCAAAATCATATTGCCTCCCCTGTAAAGCATAGACTTATGTAGATACTCCAGAATTCAGGCTGGATGGAATAATTGGAGTGAAGAGCTGGCAATAAATATGAGATATTTTAGGTAATAGAGTCTTATTTTAGGTTTAGGTAGGTTGGTATGCTATGCAGTCATTCTGATCTAAGTGGAAAGAATGTAGGTGTATGTCCCTGGCATGGATGGAAAAGCAAGGCAGGGTTACCAACTGCCTTGGAAGAAGTGCTGATCTCCACAAGGCTGCCTGAGTTAGAACTATGGTAATTGGGATTTACATGAAGACTGGAGGGACCAAACAGATGTGGCATCCTGAGCATGTCCTATCCCATGTGTCAGCTGAAATGGACCACAAACCTTAACATCTTGAAAACAAGGGATCCATGTCTTGTATGTGATGCATGCATTATCTAATATTTTCAAGGATCTCCTCCTAAAATCTTCGTTTTTTAATATGGCCTTGCAGGACTAATCCTTCATGAAATTCAGTGCATCACTTCTGTGATGCTCTGAAATGTTACCAGTTTCAGAGATAGTGCCTGACATCTCTTACTGTGAGAGGTACTCTTACTCTCTTTCTGACTTGAAGTGCAGCAACTGTGGTTTTGTTTGTGATGCAGAAATTTTTCTTCTAATACAATTCTGAATTCTGTTCTGGCTTTAATATTTTTTTTTTCATATGTTTAATGCTTCAGAAGTATACTTGCAGCTTCAAATGAAGGCTTCCATTGATAAGCCTGTTTTGTGGAAGTTGTAAATAAGATCAGAAAAAAATTTCCATGAAATGTGACAGATTGTGGGTGCTACACACCCCCATCTTATTTGTGATCTAAATGATGGCATTTAAGTGAGATATGAGGTGTTCATACATAAGCTAAACTTAGAAAAGCAGAATTTCTGTTGGAATAGAAGAAGTCTGGGGTGCTTCTGTTTGTTTTTCAAAAGCTTTTGCTTGAATAGAAGGATTTGATGTTACAAACCCAAAATTATTCTTCATATAATGTGGATTACAACATATTGCAAGCAACAATTTCCAGGGTTTGAAGAAGACTACCTTGCAATAATATTCTAGTAACTGCTTATGTTGTATTATTTTTGTAAAGCCTTTTCTTTTTTTAAAT
Source organism: Promerops cafer (assembly GCA_013398275.1). Classification (NCBI taxonomy): domain Eukaryota; kingdom Metazoa; phylum Chordata; class Aves; order Passeriformes; family Nectariniidae; genus Promerops; species Promerops cafer. Next base: position 3,017,378 of record VZSE01009779.1, read on the forward strand.
TTGCCTCTAAGTAGCACATAAACATAATGCTGTCTGACTTCAGTACTGTGCTAGGAACATCATACAATGTTTGTAATCTAATACTGCAGTTAAAACTGGGGATCACAAATAGTCTGCCCCCTGTATACTGTGTATATATACTTTGCAGGGTTGTGTCTTGACTCAGTTTACCAGGGGCTGAAAGCCTCCGTGTAGCCCTTGTCTCAAGGGAGATGCTATTTGAGTGGAAGAGAATGTCAAAGCATTCTTGAACAAGTACAAAATTTATTATTAAGTGAATAGGTATTTTCTGATTTTTATTTTTGATTTCTGAGTAAATCCTCTGCACTATAAGGATTCCCACCTTTCTCTCCTAACAGTCAGTAGTGTTGTTGATGAAGGTCTTTAGGGGTTGATCTTCGTTTGCATTTTTTCCTTGCTATCTGGATCAGTATCTGTGTTCATTAAAAATACAGTCAGGCTTGTGTGTTCTACAAATTCATTTTGTTTTTTAACAGTGTACTTCTCTTTATTGAGAAAGTCACTTTGGCTTTTTAGATTCTTGATGTCTTTTCAGTTTATTAACCTGTAGTTGAAAGTATATGACCTGCAGTGATCCCTGGTACACCCTTCTGCACTACAGGTAAGCATTTAAGCCCCCAAACTGCCTGGTTCTTCTTCATCCTGGTGTTCCCCAAGGGGTGGAGCAGTGCTGTATTCAGCAGACACTCTTTAGAAGATAAATTTTCTTGGAATTCCGTTGGTGTATTGCTGGTGTTGTGTGAGGGTATGGTTCCAGCTGTACTTGGGATATAGTAAAATATTGTAAGAGCAATTTAAATTGCAAAGTAAATTGTAACAGATTGTGAAAGCCCATTATTTTGAAAAAGTTAAAAATATTCCCCATTTTCACTAGTTCAGTAGGAATCTGCAAGTCACTTCAATGTTTAAAAAAACCAACATTTAAACCCAACAGAATGTCTTCCACACAAATTTTGGGGAGATGGTAAGTACCCAATCTGCAAAACCGAGTAATTATTTAGAAGGTGGCTCTGTTAAAATGCAGAGCAAGCAGTTAAACACAGGTAGCACATGCATATGGCAGAGGCTCTGCTTTGGGTCAGGAGAGCTAAGTGCTGCCTGGCTGAGGGACTGCCTTGTCTTTCATATGTTTTTAAGTAGTTGTTTTAACTCTTCACATTTGATTTTATTATTTCTTTTTCATAACCACGTTATCTTCTGGTTTCTTCCCCAGACCCAAACAGAAGGGAGTGTTACATGACAGTGATGTAATAAATACACAGAAGTCTTTTAACTTTTCATATAAGGACTTAATTTTTCTTTTCTGGGAACATGCAGGAAAAGCTTTGACTGATTTTTTCCGTTTTGCTTTCTAGTCACCCACACAGCTTGCTGGGCCTTTGGTTGAAGTATTATTTGTGGTGTAAAAATAAAAGAGAAAAAGCCCCACCAAAACCGTGGAAAGTGCAGGGGTGGCAGAAAACACGAGAGGGTTATGTAGGCCTGTGCACACAGAGACTGAGCACATGAAATACTAGCACTGATGACTTAGGTGCTGGGCTGTAGGCTGGATAACACCATGGCAGTGTGGTGGTTGTGAAGGTGCAGCCCATGCTCTGAAGGTACAGATGTGACCCTGATAGTACCGTGGCTGGCCTGGAGTGGCCTGGCCCTGGGGGCTGCTCCAGCTCCCTTTGCAGGGCAGCGAGGAGCTATGGGTGTTGGTGTGATGGTGTTCTCCAGAGTGGTGCCCAGCCTCCTGCCTGAGCCAAACAAGCAGTCTCCGTTGTCCATGTGGGTACTACAGAAGCTTCTAGATCCTAGATAGGAAGCAAGAGTAAGGAAAGCTGTGGAGGAGCAGGGTTTCCGTGCATGAGAAAAAGTCCCACAGGCATGTGGATCCCAGATCCTATTTGTCTCGTGGGCTGGGGTTTTGTTTCCCTAGAAGAAGTGTCAGCAGTGGTCCCCTCCCTTAAAAACCCCATGGACAAGTAGTTGTTTTCAGTGGTACAGTTTTATTTCTTGTGTACTTACTGTGAAAGATTCAGCTAATACTAGTAGGAATTGTTGGGGGGAAAAAAAACCCAACATAAACTAATTTATATTTATGTGCCTATAGCACTGAGTTTTATATAGTTAGTATCCCAAACTAACTATAATAATAATAATAATAATAATAATCCCATCCCTGAATTTTAGATGTTTCCATTGTTCCTGTGACTCTCTTGTTCAAGAATCCTGGTGGATAACCTCAATTTTCATTACAGCCTTGTGGCTAATAAGCATAGTGGTTCAGAGTTTGGGCTTTCTGATGCTTCTCAGTCTTCAGGGTTTAATTTTAGCTTTTACATCTAAGGACAGTCCCAGACTTCTAGGCTTTGAAATATAGCTGGAAAAAGCCTGCCTGTCACTGTGGTGCTCATGTAAGTTGGTGCCAAAAATGATAAAAGGTGTATCAGACTCTTACAAATCAGAGTTAGCAAGAAGGGATTGGTTCTGTGGTCGAGTGGTTGCGGAAGACAGGTGGGAGAAGTGAATCCTGGCTTGAGTTTGTTTTACAGTTTTTTTAATTGTGTGGTTTTCTAAAGTGTCCGCGAAGTGAAATGTAGACATGGATGCCAAAGCACAGGTGGGAGCAGCCAGGTAAGGTTTTTTGTCAGGCCTCTGATTCCTTCTTCAGTAATGTGCATTGTTCTCATCCTTTGTAAATGCAAGTTTACAAAGCTTTGTTTCCTATATTGCTTTTTAGTTATTGAGATTATTACTGCTGCGTATCAGATTCTGAAATTTATTCACATAACTCTGACACTGCCTAAAGACTAAAACAGTAATTTGTGCCAGAAGTTTTTCTTACCTGGAGAATTCAGTACAGCATATTTTCTCTTTTTTCCCTTCTAGACACCCAGCTGTTGGGCTGAAGAGGGAGCAGAAAAGAGATCACATCAGCGCTCGGCATCGTGGGGAAGTGCTGATCAGCTGAAAGAGGTGAGACGTTTTGCACAGTGGAGCCTTTCAAGTTTTGATAAGCCCAAGACATTTTTTAAACCCTATCTGGAGTCTGGGAAACTGCACCCTTTCCCTCTCTTCTTTTGCTTTTGAAACAGGTTTTACCCCCAATCTAAGAGTTGTTTGAAGAGTGATTGTTATTTTATGCTTGTTGGACTTCTTCCTGCATACTGTGAAGTACTGGTTGTGAAAGAATGGCCAGAGTGAGCGTTGAGGAGCCAGCTGGTTGTTGCTTGCTTTCTGCTCAGTGTTACCTTAGTTAGCTTTCTGACCTTTAATGCTGCTCTCCTGGAAGAAGCAAAATGTCAGGTGGTAGGTTGACATATTCTTGCTTAGAAATCATGTTCAAATTTTAGGTTAGAGATGGAGAGGACATCACTTCCACAAAAAAGTGTTGCTACAGTAATGGTATGAGTACTTGAAATGCTCTTTAGTCATAAATATTTTGCTCTAGACTACAGTTGCAACTAGAAAGAGCCTAAAAAAAGTGGATTTGTATCATGAGAAAGCAGATAGAGTAAAATGGTCTCCAGCTCAGCTGAAATGACAGTATCTCAGTTTTTGTCCCAGTAACCTCCATTTTGTCCAGAGTTTGAGTAACTAAATCTGTCCAGAACCTAGTAAGGGGCTACATTCAGCCTCATGCCCCTGTCAGGAAGGGTGTATCCTCTCTTCAAGAACTGCAGTTACTTTTCAAAAAATGAATCTTTAAGCATGTTCCCATGAGGTGGAACTTTTCCCTCATACTCTGGGCTTTTTTGCCTGCTCTTTCCTGACTCTGTTGAATAGGGCATTCAAAAATGAGAAGGAATGTATGGGTTGTCTAAGGAGAAGAGGTTAAAAGGCAGTATATATTCTTCTTCTGGACAGCCATTGATAGAATAATTGTCAGAAGGAGTGATGCAAATTTAATTACTCAGATTTTTAAATCGCATTTGACAAATATGGAATAATCTTGCAATCCATTGGTGGCAACAGCCTCATTTTTAAAGATGAGGTCCTGGACCAAAGGGAGATTGATCAAAAGAGGGTCTTCTGTTCCCATCTCACTGAGTACATCTTATGAAACCTTGATGTATGGGTACATGGGCCATCATTTGCCCGGATGACTTCATCTGCAGCTGTGAGGAAGCATTCGGTATCACAGATTAAGTGACCAGAAGTAAGTGCAGAAGGAGTTTTGTGTTTGAGAAGTTTTGGCTTAAACCTTACCTACTAGCACAAAGAAATTCTAATACAGACAGGAATAGCACCTGTTTTTCTAGGATAATGTTTCATTGCTTTTACTGAGAGACTATCCTTCATACCCTGGCAGTTTCCTATCAACTTGTGCAACAAGCAGCTCTTCTTCACCACAGGCTTGTGGCTGTCAGTGATAGTGAACCCTTCAGCATGTAAGCAAGTCTCTGCCATTTGATAACAGTGATCCATTGTGCTGGGTTGCCACCCTCTTGGTGTACTGACCACAAGAGAAAGATAAGAAATGTGTGGCCAGTGTGTTTCACAGTTCCTTTTTTTGACAGAATGCCTTAGTAGACAAAATAGGTTCTGTGGAAGAGAGTTGTTTCTATCCAAACTTTGCAATGGTTGTTCACCCCAAAACCTACCCTTGTCTTCTTCAGCGTACAGTTCTTCCCCTTCCTCTGTTTTCCTTTCTCCAAGTGCTCAGGCCAGTTTTCTTACCTTTTCTAGTTCCTTGGGTTCATAACCCGTGTCATTCTGCATGCATTATCCAGCCACTATTCATCTACCTTATTTGAGCTCTTACTCTGTTTAACTTCCAGCTCCTTGTCAGTTCTGGCTCTCCATTCTTTGGCTTCTATTTTACCTCTTTTTTTTTTCCTTTCCCTCAGTGTCAGCCTCTGTGGTGGGTGTTAAGTGTTTGTTGAATACCCACAGTATCTGTGCACTCAGTTTCTTTGTGCCACAGTAATCTGGAGTTCCTGGAAGGAGAAATTCCTTGGGGTGGTTCTATTCAAACTGTAAAGCCCACGAGAGACTGAATTGTTAACAAATGCAGCTGCTAGTTCCAGATATCTTTCTTGAACATGTGCAAACTGAAATTTTTGCCAAAGCTTCACCAAATGTAAAGGTTCTTCCAAAGGACCCAGAGGAGCACATTTGCAGCATAAAGGATCCTCAGGCAAATGTTTGAAAACAGAACTATGCAGGTAAAAAGCCTAAAGTAATGTGCTTTGGCACTTAAAATGGTAAAATCCCTTCCACCTTCCTTTCATTTTAAATCACATTCTTAACCCTAACACTTTTACTGAGTCTCTGATGGGAAGGAGATAGAAGAGCAGAATGTTGCATGGTAGACATTTGACAAAGCAATGGGCAGCTGAAAGCAAGAGCTTAAGAAATGGAAATAAAAATACCACCTTCTCCTGGGCAACTGCATTTGTTATGTGTAGTGTAGGTAAATTGTTCTGCTCAGAATTTTGAATTGTTTCCCACAGTATTCGACAGTAAACAAGTAGATGGCTGTTGGCAGTTTCCTTTACTTGTTTTAGCAATTTGTATTCATGTGTTCTTGCTTCAGAAATGGAATGATTTCTAGCATTTTTTTAAATACGTTGGTACTGTAAACTACCTAAACACTTGTGCGATAGTTACCGGTTTTGATAGAATAAGACTGTGTGTTTCAGTTTAAAAAATATTTTTTCCTTGGTTAATTTGAGTACTATTAAAATAAAATAAATTTATTTAATACAACTGCTAGCTCTTTTTAAAAGATCTACATAATAAAAACTGAAAGTGAGTGTATAGGTTTAATATCCCAAGCAAGCAAATGAATTCAGAATTACCACCTACAAAAAGGATTTCACTTTGAGTAGTGCAACTTACTTTGCCCTTAATTGAAATAGCTGTATGTCAGGATTAAATCTGTCTAGCACTAAAATAGATGTATTTGCTTTCTTGTAGTGAGTCTATTAGAAATTTAGAAGTCCCTAGCTCTCAATATAAACTTTCCTTTAATAATTTCATAACAAAATCTACTTTTAAAAAATTTGTTTATTCTAATGGGGTCTACAACTTGATTTTAAGAAGTCTTAAGTGTAACTTGTCTAGGATGATGCCACACTGCTGTAACATTATTTCAATAGATACATCACTTGACTGGGAGATAAAGATTGCTATCAGTCTTTATACTGGACATTGTATTTTTTTCCCTTTTCAACCTGAATAATTAATTTGAAATTCTCTTGATGTTGTTCAGGGACAATTTTAGTTATCGCTCACCCTGAACTGGAATTTACCCAGAACTGGGGAAAACCCTTTGTTTAAAACTAGTTTTCGCTTTGTATAGGTTTTTAAAGACATATTTCAGACAGCTGATTTTTCACTTCCCTTAAGCAGCTCTCTGTGCTGTATCTGCTACAAAGACAGCAGCAGCCCCCCCTTGGAAGGTCCCTTTTGCTCTAACAGAGTACTTGAAAAGGACTTAGGAATAAAAGAGAATTGAATATGAGAGTATGCACGCCTAATGTGCTTTCATATACCAACTGAAAGATTGTATTCAAAGGTTTAGGGTGGATTTCTAATGCTTGTTTTGCTCTTTGACCTACTGGTTAACTGGTTTATTAACAAACATTTCATGAATGAGATGTAGCTCACTCATTAACAAGGAGTTTGAGACTTGATCAGCAATAGGAAGTTACCATGTTGTGTAAGCTGAGCTGTAGAAGTACAGCCTGTTGACTGGTAAATATTAGCAAGCATTTGGAGAGGTACAGTGGGATGTGTCAGGTTCTTTCATATTAGTCTGCATCTAGGTCCCTTCAAAAGGGAAAAATTACCAGGATATTTAGATTATCCAAGTCTTTTAAAGAACTGACCTAATTTGGTTATATTAGACTGCATGCATATCACAAGTGGCATAGACAAAATTCATATTATTTATTGTACAGCTTCGAGCTATAGAAATACTTAGCGAGCAAAAAATATATTTATAGGAGGTTTTCCTGACTTGTTTGTTCAATAATCCTGGATGGTCATCTTACCTTTAGCTGACAGTAAACCATAAAGACCAAACTGAAACTTTGTGCCCTGAATGATTTTGTGTAGGTTTCTGATGCACTGCTCTTTGTGTTTTCTCAGTGTTTTTTGTTGGTGGTTTTTTTTTATAAATTACTTTAAAATAGGTGAAGAAAAGAGTCTTTCCACTGCATCAGCAACATTGGAGGGAACAGTCACTGGAAGAGCAAAGGCTAAAATTTTCTTAATTTTTTTTGAAATGTGCGCAGATCTGTGCTGTGTTTTCCCCCTCCATGCAGTCACATGAGAGTACTTGCCAAATGTGAATTAAAATATATCCTTTGAAATTTACTACCATATATGTTTGCACATTGAAATGTAGCAAAACAGTTTTAAATAAGAAATGGCATTCGAACACTGGAAGTAGCATTCAAATTAAGCTTACTCTTTGATGAATTCCTTGATTATTTTTTTTTTTAATGTTTTACTTTCAGCTGTATCCTCTAAGAAAATAGCTGTATTTTCTAATGAGAATGTTCTGCCCATCTTCAAGTTAGGTAGGCAGGGAGAGCATTTGAATTGATATACTAAAATAACTCACATGTTATGGATCTAAGAGCACATATGTGCAAGGCTAAGGCTTAAATGTCTCCAACAAGTGGATGCTTTAGGATACAGATTAGATCTTTTTGTGATGATTTACATATATTCCTTAATATGACTGTATACCCCAGTCACATTCATGCTCAGTATTGGGCATGTGGGGGAAGTGGTGTCCCAAACCCTTTCTGTTCTTAGCTGTTCAGTGGAGTGTTTTGTTACTGCCCTTCGGTTTCCCCAGTGTAGTACATGGTTCCTTTCCTGCCACTTCCTTGGTACCATTTTCTTTGCACAGATTTGGTCTAATGCTGGATCTTCAAATGCCTGTTTTCCTGATACCACTCACTTGGCACCATTTTCTTTGCACAGATTTGGTCTAATGCTGGATCTTCAAATGCCTGTTTTCCTGATACCACTCACTTGGCACCATTTTCTTTGCACAGCAGACTGCCTAGCTCATATTTGCTGCATCAGTTGAATGCCCAAGAGACAGGGTCTGCTGCTTCTTTGAGATAATTGGTAAAACAGGTGCCATCAAGGCATATGTTTCAGACTCTTTTCTTACTCCATGAATTATATTTGTTTTGCAAGAATTACTGTATCTCATACTTGTCTGTAGGTCATTTTGCTTATGTTTGGTGCTTTGATGGTGCTTCTCTGCTGCCTGAGAAGGTGTAGATAAACTTTGAGGAATCTAGCACAGCTGTCTATTCCTCTTAGTAGCGGTGGCTTTATTTCAGCTTGAGATGGAGAATAAATTGGTAATTAAAAGATAATCTTGTAGAAGAAAAAAAGCTATTGCAGTTTCAGGATTAGCAAGTGGTAGAATCACCTGTGGACTCCCCTTGGTGAAGAGATGGAGCATTGTTCAGTTCAGCGGATTTCGTGTACTCGTTGACACGGCCAGCATGCTGCTTGTCTGTGCCAGCAAGCCTCTGCCTCCCAGGTCTGCAGGATGAATAGGAAATGGCAGATTCCTTTTTATATGCCCATTGTTACTTTCTTGCTTTCTTGTCCAAAGGCAACTACCACATCATGGACAGCTAGGATCCTGCAAGTTCAGGCCTAAGGATATATGATCTAAGAAGGCACACTGTTTCTTCACTGCATTGCTTGTTTGGCTTAAGAGATCGTATCAGCTCCGGATACACAGTCGAATCAACAATTTTCCATCTTCTGTTTCTCCTTAGTGACCCAAGCACTCTTTTCTTTGTTAGTGTCAAGAACCTACTGACTGCCAAAATACACATACTCTTGAGGTAGCTGAGAGAACCTTAATTTCCAGGGATCCATCGATTCCTTTCACAATATCAGAGCTTCAAGGTTTTTGGCTAGCCTAGAGACATACCAGCCTATCAACACTCTCCCATTTCGAGCTTTCACTTTCCAAATTTTACAGTGAGAGGCAATGTCCTCAAAGATTTGCAAGCTTAATTGTGACAGAAATCTGTCAGCCAGATCACTGAGGTGGTATTGTGTAGATATTTTCTTTTCATAGCATGCTCTTGAGGAAAGCTCAGAAACCATATTTCATTTAAATGAAACAAAATAGTGTATTTAACTTTTTGACTTCGGAGGAAGTGCACAGTATCAAGGAGAGGCAGTAGAAATGAAAGATTTATATACAGCAGTCTCCTTGCTTTCTGATTATTCTTGTAGCCAGCCATCTTTGTCCACAGCTGTCTTCTGATCTGGGCATCATTTTTCTCCTCTGTTTTTAAAGGGGAAGATGAAGATTATTTCCCAGTTCTCCCCATTCTTCAACATTCCAGTGTAAGACACAAATATTTGTGATGTTTGTATATTTACCAGAGTAGTTACCTGCATGTTTTTTCATTTATAGAGTTAGATTTCCTAATTGCTGTTACTCCTACAAGGAGAAGGAGAAATTTCTACACAAATGCATTTGTTTTTTTTAGAGATTAAATACCTCTTCAGACTCCAAAGTTTCTTGCAACATGGTGCTCAAGTTGCACCTTTGATCAAGAGTTCAGTCTCCCAGTTCTCTAAATGTAGCTCCTCTGTGTAAGTAATGCAGTTGTATTAGGGCTCTGTTTTTCTGGATATATTCAACACGCAGACCCTTTTGGAAGTCTTGAACTGTTTGTCTGTTGTTTGAAGATCAAAGTATTCAGCCATTTCTGAGTAGCAGTTCTCTAAATATGGGTAACGAGCTGTGGCAAAACTTGATTTGAAGCCTTAAAGATAGATTGTTCTTCTGTGAGTGCTACCAGAAACAGCACAAAGGAGAGTTCACAGCCTGCAGCAGAGCTCCATCCAAACCTCTTCACCAAGCACTGTCATCTCTGACACTGTGAAGAGTGAAGTGATTCTCTGCCACAGAGTTGCTTTGCAAGAGTACCAGTGATATATTTAACTACTTGGAAATAACCACAGAGTGCATGTACTTGTGAGTTCTCACTCAGAAAGAGAGGTTAGTTTTCAGCTGATGTATGAATTCCATGTGCATTCATTCTCCTTACTTGCCCTTCAGGCTTTTAAAAATTGTATCTCTAGCTGAGTTAAAAATTAAATGGGGCCATGCATGGCCTTATATTCCAGTGTGCTGAGCATGAGGAACAGTGGGATTTGAGCCTAAGGGAGCAAATTATCCAGTTTTAAGGAAGTGTCTGTACCTGTTGTGTGAATTTGCACACAGTCTAAACTTCTGAGACAATGTTTATAGAGGTAAGTACTCTCTTTCATGTAGAAGTTTCCCAGGAGGAATAAATAAGTAGAGGAATCCCGAAATGAAATTCTTTGGCTTCTTGTTAAGGAGCAGGTCAAATGGATAATGGCTTTAGTTGCATTTGACATTTAAAATAATGTAACTGCTGATTAGACATCTTTGCAGCAGACAGCAGGAAAGATAATTCTGTCTGCCTGAAGGAATCTGTGATCATTTTGCCTGCGGGGAAGTGCTATTAAATGTATTAAATGAGTACTCCAAGATGAACAGTGCATTTTGAGTGCCAGTTGTTTGTGAAGGTTCTTTACTTTTATGATGAATTATCACTAAAAAGTTTTGTTTTGGTTTAAGATAAAACAAATTAAACTGTAGGCTTCAAAGTCCCCAGTTTAAACCAGTTACAGGTTAGAGAATGCTACAAATTGTCATTCTGACTTCTTTTATTTGCATCAGATATTACAGTGCTTGTGTGTAAATGAGGAAATTCAATAAATAAACTAAGCCTGTTGTCATATTCACGCTGGCGAATAGGGCGCATACTTTGGAGTAAGTATCTGATAAGCAGAAAGAAGCTTTCATGCTCATACTTCAAGGAAAGGCAATCCCATATGCCTGCAAAATCCTCCAAAGAGAATTAAAATGTCCATGATTCACTTTATATGTGAAGATTTGAGCAGCTACCCATTTGATAACTCATTCTCACTTCACCTGAACTTCTCTCCAGCAGATTGCCAAACTGAGGCAGCAGCTCCAGCGCAGTAAGCAGAGCAGTCGTCACAGCAAAGAGAAGGAACGTCAGTCACCTCTCCATGGCAACCATATAGCAATCAGTCAGACTCAGGTAAGTGGGCAGGTCCTTATATTAACAGCCCCCCACCTTATCAGGGTTGGCTGAATAGCCTGCTGAGCCTTCCCATCTGTCTTGTGTTTGTTCTCTTGTGTGGTACATTGAAATGCTTAACAGTCTGATACTGCTGACCCTTCACTGGAGTTTATCTGATGGTCGTCATATAATAAAAGAAGGGTTGCACCAGGATAGCAACTGAAACATATTATGGTGCTGTAAAAGTTGTGGGCATGGCCAGATAAGGCTGTGCTTCCAGGGATGTGTACTTGCTTCCAAGACTAATTTTTTTGTGGTAAACTTTCAAAGCTCCTCTGGAAGATACTTGCATATCAGTTTTGCAACCTAATTCCATCTGGGCTAGTTAAAAAATCAAAACAGAAAATAAAGAAAAAGAAAGTACCAAAGCAGGGTGCAGTGGAGGATGCCCAAAGCAGTCATGATCTAGTCATTACAATCTGTCAGCAAAACTGAAACCCAGTTACAGTTCTAAAGCTCAGGTGAGGTTCAGCCAATATCTTCATAAATCTTAAGGCACTTGGAGAAAGCATTTAACCATGGTTTATTTGGGAGTGCAGATATTTAAGTCCTGATTAAATGTCACCTATAGTAGTAGATCTTAACTTGGACTCCCTGTTACTAACAGGCCACTCTTTGAACATCTGAAATGTTGGTTCTGTTGTACCTTTTCTGTTGGTTTCTTGAGTACCTTTTTAACTACCTAGTGTTCTATAGCAGCTAGTTACAGCAGCTGGTTGAGCTGTGGTGGCTTACATTCCTTCTGTGGGGAAAAAATGTTGAGGTCAAATCCTAATGCATGAAGACAATATGAATTTGATGCTCTTCCTGAACCTGTTAGCCTTTATAACAAAGGATCCTACTACATTTTGCATGGAAAAGGGTTTTAATTTACATCTCAAAGTAAGTTGTTGCAAGCACCTGTGCCATTATAGTCACATAGCAGACAGTCTTTGACACAGATTGAAACCCACCTAGGACATACACTGTGAAGAAACATTCTTTAGTACTTGGAGCTCACTTTGTCATTGCTCATGTGACATTTTGGTTTCTCAGGAAGATGTTCTCTGATAAAGCCATTCTGCAGGCAGTGTGTTTTGGCAGTCAGAGAATGCTTGCAGGCAAATGCCATGCTCCTTGGGAACTGCATGTTGTGCAAGATTCACTTGATAAGAACTCAAAAAAAGTTTACGTTTTGTCTGAAGCATCGTGTGATTCTGTGAGCAGGAGGAGAACACTTAGACACCTGAGCAGTGTTCATGGCTGTCAGTGTAGCTGTTGCCAAGGTGAAGCTTTTAAGGTTGACTGTGCAAGATGTGTGCATTCTCATGAATGTTTCCTGTTGGTAACGGAGCTCCACTCAACAGGCTTTTCTGAAAGTCATATTTGTACTTACTTAGATGCTTGTTTCTTAAACTCAAGATGATTTCTCTTAAGACCTTCGACATAAAGTTCTGAAAAGCTATAAGGTAATGAAGTTAAGAGTTCAGAATGAATGTTTTATTTTTCATTTGCTGAAGCCATCTAAAAGAGAATAAAAGTGCATTAAGTGAATATTTCGGTTGAGTCATTAAGCTTTAGGAATGTTATGAAATGCCTTTTGGATCCCAGTTAGCATCAGGGCCCCATGCTCTCCCCATTCCCCTGCACTGTAAACTGTAGTCTGTGCCTCTAGAAAGTACATACACCTGTGTACTTACTACAAGTGAAGTCATAGAATGCTTTGATTATACAACTCTTCTTTGAGTTAAGAAGAGATAATTTTATTGGCTTTTGATTTATGCAGGCATTTGTTTTTATTTAAATTCACCAAATAAAGATGATCTTATAGATGACAAAATTAATACACAGCTTCTTACTTAGTAATGTTTTTAGTTTTGGTCTCAGACTTCTGCCTTTATTCTGTTTTCCATCTTTAAATCATGTTGCTGTCTACCTTCTAGGCTTGTATTTCCAGATCTGTCCCTATGCCTCTGTCAAGCATTTCAGTGCCAAAATCAACTGCTTCACGTGTGCCGTGTAATGTAGAAGGAATAAGCCCTGAACTGGAAAAAGTATTCATTAAGGAGAACAGTGGAAAAGAAGAAGTATCCAAGGTAAGCGTATAGTAACATGTTTATGGTTGTTATCTCTTTGTAATCTATAAACACAGGGAAAACCTTCCTTTTGAGGAGCCTTCCTTGTGGCTGAAATTACAAATAATTTTCTTCAAAGAGCTGTTTGTTTGAAAACTTTGTTCAGTGTTTTTGCATGGTGGGGTTTTTTTTTTTGGTTTTTCTTTTTTATTTTTAAAGGGCTTCTGCCCAAACCTACTTTGTTTAGAATGCCCTTTTTGTAGAGAACTTGAAAGTTTTTGTGAGAAATAAAAGTGTTAGAACATTCAGACACTTCAGGCTGCTGTAATAAGTAATTGGAGATCAGGAGATTGTTATATTTACTTTATTTTGCACTCTTTTTCTTGAGCAAGATGGAAGTTTCCAGTGGTATGCTCTCCTTTTTGGTTTTAATGCTTTTTTTTTTTTTTTCCATAAACTGAATGTAGGCCATTTTACTGCCATGAAACCTCTGTGATCTGTCATGGGATATCTCTGTATGGGAAATACTGACAAATGGGGCAGCTTTGCTTTGGAGCATTGGAGTATTCATTGAGGAATTCAGTGCTTAGATGACACTTAAAATGTGGAATACTTGGTTTACAGCCACTGTTTCCTAAACAGCCAGTGAAAATTTTCTGCTGTGGAATAAAGTACTCCACGTTTTTTTTCTAATCTTCTCCAAGGTGTAGGTGCTTTTCTCATGAATGGTCATATAATAGCAATTCAGTATACAAGCCAAGCTCTAAAACTTCCATCAGAGGTTTAAGATTCTGAGACCTTGTATTTGCAGTTCTTCAGATCAATAGTAAACTTAAAAATTTTTGGAGTAGTCTTGCTTTCTCCCGACACCTACTTTTGTGGGCAAAGCAGTCTTAAGAATGAAATACTGTAGTAGTAGTTCTGTGCTAAGCTTTCTTTCCTAAGGCTGTCTTATCCCTTTAGAAAAGGTGTGTATTGTGCCAGGAGAATAAGAAAGAATAAGAAAAAAAAATCAAACATGCAAACTGAAAGCTCAGCTCAACAAGCTTTGTTGCAGCATCTCCAAAGAGAGTACAAAAACGTTTGTGTTGTAGTGCCACCATTGACATTGCTATGGCTAGGGTTGTAATCTCCTGTAGTTGGAGGATATTTCATTTATCTATCAGACAAATCATCCTTGTAAACGTTGTCCTTGGGTTTTAACAGCTTGTTGCTTGGGATGCAGAGCTCTCCTGTGTTACTGAATGTACTGACTCTGATCCAGCAAAACAGTTAAGCACATACTTAAGTGCATTGCTGGATTTGGGCCAGAGGGGCTCGGCAGTTTACGCAACCAAGGCAGTGGTGAACCCTTCCTCCAAACATTTCAGCTGGCGAGAGCTTCAGACACAAGAGAGAGTCATAAATCAGAGATTGCCCTTGAAGTCAAGTCCATCTTTGTGGGCAGAGGGTTGTTTCCTGCTATGTAACGGTTAATTTCTGTGAAGTCTGGTCTTGTGGGACCTAGAATGGGACTCCCAGCACTGTCTTTGAGATTACATGATCTCAGTTTGCTTATGGAAGATCATAACAAGATCATAATTTACTCAATCTTACTGCTGGTGAACTTTCTTCTAGTACAACAATTTAGCTGTGTTTTAGCCTGGGGGAGTAGGGGCAGTTAGGTTAAAGGTTAGGAATTACTGAACAAAAGATAAACCATAGGGAACCAAAATCCACTGGTTTCACTCCTAGTGAACCTGTTTTTCTTTCAGTTTTCTGCCATTCTTTATTGCTGTAACAGTTTGTATTTTTAGAAACTATTTTAAAAGCACAGTCAAAGATAGTTTGTTGCTTTGGAATATATCTTCTGTCTTTACTCATGTTCATTTAGTTCTGTTACTTCTTTGAAACCTTTTTTTTTAAAATTTTGTTTTAACATCTTAATGATGGTTAAAATTGTAGTTATAAAAGTAAAAACACCAAACCACTCTTGTATTGTCCTGTTATTTTTGTGTTTCATAAAGTTAGTTGAGGATTAGTAATGTCTTTGTGTCATTACCTTTTAAAAATTCAATTGACTATAAAGTTTAGAGAGAGATTACATAGTGGTCAAAATACTCAAAAAATTTCATTCTTTTCCATTTAGCCATAGCTGTATTTTTTCACAATTCATCGTGCTTAGTTAGCTGAAGGTGTTTCCTTTTGGCTTTCATAAAACTAACTTGTCCTTTTTGAGTCACTTCTTAATCACCTCTTTCTCCTCAAATTTATTAATAAACTTTTAATTCATATTCTAATGCATTTATTCAAAATTCTTGGATATATTTTCCTTCCTTCTTTTATAACTTGCTGATTAACTTAGACAAGGTGTGATGGTGTGTCTCTGTTCTCACCATAACTTGTAAGATGGAATCAGCTTTTTGTGAAGTTGTTGCAGGCTTTTGTTCTTTGTTCCATTGTGATTCCACAACACAATCGTTGGAGACTGAGGTACAATAAGATGATAGACTTTTTGTAGGGATTAGGGGATAAGAGGTGTTCCCTCTTACGAATACAATAGTGAAAATCATGAAAAGTGCCCTGTAGCAGAACACAGACACATTTGTAGGCCTCCTGTTAGGAAAAACATGCTGCCAGAACAACCAAGTATACAGAAGTAATTAGAAATAAAGAAATTTTGATGGACTGTCACACAGCATAAGTAAACTGATTACTGTGTTCCTTGTTTGATTTCTAACGCTTCTGGAAGGAGATGGCAAGGTGGCTTTATGTACCTATCTGGAAACTTAATCCTTTAATAAAATTACTTCTTTTGTTTTGCACAGATGCAGAGGATCCTTACTTAAATTTTCATAGCCTTCATCTGAAAACTGTTTTTTTCCCAAGTGTTCCTTCCTAGGATGCATTATGGTTTTTGCACTTGCACCTGATCTAATGCATTGATGGCTTCACTGATGCCAGCAGGAAGAATCACTTTCCTGTGTTTCCTGGAGCCTTTGTGCTCCAGTCTAGAGGAAAGTTTTTAAATCAATAGCATTGAATGCTTTGCTCTCAAGAAGTTGCCTCCCAAATAGACGTAGAGCTTGTGAGGAGACTTCCATTGGTAATATTATTATAGACTGGTAGCATTACTGATTCTTTCAAGTAGAGTGTTGTTGAGGTTTTTTTCTAGCAAAAGGATCAATACTGAAAACAAAGTGGTGAATGTTAACAGTGTATTGAGAAATGCATCCTTGTTGTCAAATGCAGCATTTTCATACCTTTGCTGGGAGATGAGAGCAGTGTGTAACTGTCCAAGAACACATCCAGTAGGGATGGACAAGTGTCCTGTCAGAATGCATCTGGCATAAGGTTAATATGTGACTGGACATAACTTGAAAAAAACCCCTCAAGAAATAGCATATAGAATGCAGTAATTTCTAGCTGTTTTCCATGCACCGCGCATTATGGAAACTAATAGCTGCTGTACCAAATTAGTTACTGTCCTTCTTATCTTGTAAGGTTGTGAGAATGTCAGTTTTAGAATAGTTTGGGCATGACTCATGGAAAGTAACTTCAAAAGTGGTTTTTTATGTTGATCAGGTTTGATACATAAAGTTTTTAACAAGCTAAATAATTCTAGTTGATATTTTCATGGAGATTTTTGCACTTGTCAGCAAGGAGGGAAAGATAAACACAAAAGCACAGTAATCAGAGATATTAACTGGCATTTTCTGTGCCTTCAATGTTATTGCACTTGTAAAGAATGATAAATATTTAGCTTTTTCTGCTTGTGTGTATATTTAGGTACATGTCTAAAAATATGGATTATTTTTGTACCTCAGGCTTTAGTTCAGGGGAGATGAAATATGTGATGTGGGATATACTTCCTGACTGCCTGAGACTACATGGTTCCTCCAGGTGTGGAAGAACATCTGTGTTATGCTGAAGTCTTTAATTACGGGATCACTTACTGGTTTTTTCCCCTCCCTGGAATCCTTGTTTTACCTGTTACATAGACCATAGTGTATGCCCTTAATGAGCAGCTGTTTGGTGTTTTTCTTTTCTCCTCCTTAGATTTGTGTCCTCATTCTTACTGTTACACCTTACTTTGAAGCCAGAAATCTGAATTTTTCCTGAGATTTTGCTTTTTCATAATAGGAGCGTGTCCAAAATTTTGTTCACTTCACATCACAGTTGTGTGAGAAGAAAGATGATATTATTTATACTTTATGGATGGGGAAACACAAATCCATCAGGGTTCTATAGTGTGGTTCTCCAGGTAGCTCAGGATGTTGCATTCCATTATAGGAGTTTAGAATGCAGCTCCTGTAGTCTCCTTCTGCCTCTGTTAATGCAGAGGATTACAAATCAGACCTGTATAAACTGGGCATCCAGAAGAGATACTACAAAAGACAGAGGTTGGTTCAGTTGATTCTCTGACATCTCACAGAGTTTTTGTGGCAGAGAGAGAAATAAAAATGCTGTTTTGCATGGCAGGTCTTTAGGTTTTGGGTTTGGGTTTTTTTTTTGTGTGTGTCTTTTTTTTCTTTGTTGGTTTGGTTATGATAATAATGAGACTGCTTTCTTTCTACAGCTGCAGTCTTGTTTTCTCTCTTCTGTCTGTGTAACAAATGCTACAAAGCTGCAGGTCTGTCTTGTGCATTGAATGAGTCAGGGCCTGTTGGGGGTGATGGGAAAAGAACACCAAGTCATGTTGTAACACATATGCAATGTGAACTGAGCTGTTGGAACAGACCACGCAGCTGTGCCCAAACCTTACAGCATTTGATGGAGCAACTGTGATGTTCTCTTTATAGTGTGTTTCTTTGCGCTTATGTGAAATATGAAATGGTATTAACTGGAAGGCTCGTAAGCAGAAAATTATCTTCCTGCTCTGCTATGTCTGCCTCTTTGTGTAATATGTCGTGGTTTTCTGGATAGACTGTTGCTGAAAAGGGGAGAGTGTGATACTCAGCCAATAGGTCTCATGTCCTCGGGTTGAATTTTAGGCTCTGGAACAAGCTGTTACAGTTTTGGAATATATACGGAAGAGAGGCAATAAAATAAAAATGTTCACTTGAAGTGAGAAGGAAAAAGACATTAATTTTTTGTAGCTAGAACATTTAAGCTGTTCTTTATGATTTGGACACAGTTCTCACTGAAGTGAGAATAAAAATTGTTTAAATCTTGCAGACATTTTTCCCCCTTCACTTCTAAGCAAGACTCTAATTCCCACTTGATTTCTTACATTTAAAGCAGCACTGTCTTTATTAAAAAATCTAATTTTCCATTGGGAAGGACAAGTAAGTAGAGCATGCCAGTCTACTGCTGTGAACATGTCTATGCAGTATGTTGTAGAATGGGATGCAGGATCACTCTGGCCAGTGCCAGCTAGGCTTATACAGGCAGGCAGAGCTTACTAGCTTTGGCTCAAGACAAAGCTTGTGAGCCTTGTTACAAGCCTGTGTGTGCATCATCTGTAGAAGGATGGAATGCACGGGTGTACTGGAGAATTACAACTTAATAGCAGAACTTGGATGGTTTCCTTTTATAATTGTAATTCAGTTGGTTGTTATGGCAATAGTATGCCATTGTAGTTGACATTTTCTACTTTCCTTTTTATCCAAATGTGATCTCTGTCGGGATACTTGTTTTATAATAGCAGTGACCTTTATTGAAAATTGTAATACTAAATACAATTAGTGAGGGAGATTTGCTTTTTTTAAACTATCGTAAAAACCATAAAAACATAACACTGGCACGTGTTGAAGTGTGGATGTTAACTTTGCATTGGAACGTGTGCACATTGCCCCAGTACTCCGTGTAATTAATGTATGTTGTACCCATTGTACACCGTGTTATTTTCTTGTGTGAGATCTTCCTGTTCTTTCAAAAGTGCCGTGTCTGTTCTTAAGGCCTTTGCTTATGAGTGCTACGGGCTGACATTGCTTGTGAGTTTGATCTTTTCCCTGTCACATGAACTGCTTGTTTCTCTTGCAGCCCCTGGATATCCCTGACGGTCGGAGGGCGCCCTTACCTGCTCACTATCGTAGTAGTAGTACCCGAAGCATTGACACTCAGACTCCGTCTGTCCAGGAGCGCAGCAGCAGCTGCAGCAGTCACTCACCATGTGTGTCTCCCTTTTGCCCTCCTGAATCTCAGGATGGGAGTCCCTGTTCAACAGAAGATTTGCTCTATGACCGTGATAAAGGTGAGAGTAGAATGGCCTGCCTTTGCCTATGGGAGGCATGTGATGTCATGCTTTTACAACTACCTTCATTTTACTCATTACATCAGTTTTTGTTTTTGTTTGATGGTTGTGGAGGGATTGAGGATTTATCTGAAAATTGGTTTTGTTTGTTTACATATCTTTTTCCCTCTTGTTTGTGAAACTTCACAAACATCTTCCATAAATACGTCAGAGGAGCACAGCAAACAGTTAACTATTTATGAAGATTCTAATGTGAAGAAGAATTCAGACTGTAACGTGTTCACGTTTAAGAAAAGTTTCAGGAAGGTTTGTGGTAGAATGTATATTTATTGTAGGTGAGTTTCTTGCTGTTCAAAATGGTGGTGAAGTTTTGGACTGCTTTTAAAAGAACTCTGCTTCTGAACTCTTACATTCCACTTGAAGCTATTTGGTGAGGAGCTCAGATACCTGTTTGAACAGCCTGGTGGAGAGTAATTACTTCTTTGTGTATGCTGCCTAACAGCTCAAAAATTATGAATAATTTATGCGTTTATCAATATCCTGTGTTTTTTTCGAAGTCTGTAAAATGTTGTTTGGTTTTATAGTGGGAGTACAACTGGAGTTTTAGTAATTAGAAGTTACTGACAGACTATGGAGTATGAGAATATTGGCACCAGTGTAAAAAAGACTGGTTTTTTGGACAACTGTTTACTAATAAAATTACCCTTGTGGTCAGCTAGCTGAAACATGGACTTCAGTATGGAGGATGCAGGGTTTGAGTAAATCATGCAAGCTAAGAGGAGTAAGTTTCACAGAGGAAATAAGCTTCCAGGATTTAGCATATATTTATTTACCAATGAGCTAAAGATAGCGGTGTTTTGAGGTTATAAGTAAAGTTAAGCATTTTCTTTCAAATACTGTCTGTTTATTAATAGTTAAAGTAATTTGGGAATACGATTGGGGAAGTCAACAGAAGAAACACTTAGCTTTTCTTGATTTCTGAAAAGTATTTTTTCCCCCGTCTTGGATTTAAAAGGAAATAGTGAAAAACAAATCCTGAACTGGGGACGGGCGTGTGCAAGTGTGTAAGTTAACCACATTAAAGTAAAAGTCTTAGCTCAATATGATAGTTGGCTATGCTCCAAAAATAACAGTGGTATTAGCTTGCCCCCACCACACTCCTCTTTCTTACACTATGCATGTGACTTTTAATATGTTGTCAAGACTGAATCACTATAGAAACTTCTACTAAAGTATTAGCACACAAAAAACCATCTTGACAGGTAAATTGGTTCATATATGTTCTGATAACAAATATAAGTTAAAAAGCAAGGAAATTAATAATTCCCTTTGCAGTCAGTACTCCGTTATCACAGTAATGGGAATTTCCAGTGGTACATTTATTGGCAGTAGCGAGTGAAGACAGTTTGAAATAGTGCATCTAGCCTTTTTTAATGCTTTTCAAGGCTTTTTATCTCCTGCCTTGGATTTTTTGAACAGCTGACTGGAGTGAAATTTATGAGTAGATACTTATTAGTGGATTTTGGTTTTAAGACTGGCTTTAATGCTTGGCTTCATTTTAAAGGCCTTTGTGAGCTAGAATAAAACTACCATCAGTTTTTTGTGAGGCCTGTTAAGTTTGGAAATATGTGTTGTGTAACCAAATGTAGATGTTTTGACAGTGTTTCCTTGTTACTTTTCTAAAGGTTTAGTTTTCCTCTTTATGGAAATAACTTGGCTTTACCATTAAAAAGTGGAGTTATCGATGTTATTAATGGTTGTGGGGTGTGTTGCTGAATAGGCAAGGAAAGTTAGTTTGAGAGACATAAGCAGTGAGAGAAGCCAATGCTCTGTACAGACACAGCACTGCTTTACATGCCTAAAGCATCTTTTACTTTTGTGCAAAGCTGTGCTTTGGCCTGAGGCCCTCCCAGCTGCCCTTTGGACTCTATCAACTGTTGGATTTACCTTTTCTGCAAGATGCTGTTAAATAATTGAATTTTTCAAAAGCAAGTGAAAGCTAATTTTCAGAGAAGGCCCACAGTATTGCTCTGAACAAAGCAATGATACTACACAGTATTGATTAGAGCAGACAAGGAAGGGTTGGGAAAGCATGTGTTTTCATGGCACCTGGCTTTATGATTTTGTATTAAAACTACTGGTTTTACTAGACATGTTTTGTGATACTCTGGTCAATGAAACTGTAATTCAGAGCCTTACATAGCATCCTCAGCAACCGTGACAGAGGTGCAAAGGCATCTGAAGGTATAAGCAGATGAAATCTGGAGGGGTTTCTCTGTACAAATATAGATTGTTTTCCCTGTTTTTCAGGGATTTTGATTCAGGTGCCTTTACATAGCATTTAGTAGTCCCATTGTTGCTAACAGGCTCTTCCAAGTAACATCTTTGTGAAGATGCTTGTTAAATTCTGGGCATCTGATTCGTAGTTCTTTAAAGGAAAGTTGTTAGTGAAGTCTTTGGGTAGTCTTATTAGTTATTAGTTACTGGCAAAGTTTCTTGTTAAAGTACAGCCACTCAAAAAGCAGTTCTAGGGATTGTTTTTTAGTTAGCCTCTTCCGTTGTTCTAATATGTGCAAGCTATAATTTCCGGTATTAAGGTTAAAATAGTACCTTTAGTGTTTTAATTACAATCTTAAGATGTTTTCTAGATAACAGAATATATGTGTTTTAAAAATGTGTCCAGAAACTCGGTGTGACGAGGCTCCATGTTGCGCTGAGCGTTGGCGGCAGCGCAGCTCCCGTTGAAGGTTCCGCCGTCAGTCGCTGTCAGCGGGGCGGAGCGGGCTGGGTGGGCTGCGATGCGCCAGCAGGGCGCCCCCTGCCGGTGGCACCTGAGGGCTCGGCCTTGCGGCCTCAGCGAGCGGCGAACGCGCCCGTCAGGCACTCGCACGGCGCACGTGGATTTGCTGTGTCCTCAGGGATTAGTGACGGGACACTTTAGCACTGCGGAGCTCACAGGGTGCACAAGTGGAGACTGGCTTAAGCTGTGAATTCCACCTCTTGCCACCCTGGCCTGTGTTCCAGGCCCTTCTGCTCTCGCCCGGCACCCGGCTTGTACGTGCGAGTCTCCGCACAACCGCACGTGTTCTTCAAACAGCGCGTGCTGTGCGTTCCGTCAAAATGAAAACCTAACGGCTTCGTGAGCTTTAAAAGCAGGGAGGGCAAAGAGAAAAACTTGTTTAGCAGCTGTCTTACGTAGAAAGTTTCAGCCAGGCAGGGCTAACTAAACGAAAAACTTCATTGAAAGCTGAGCTGGCTAGTAGACAAGACTCTTAAATCTTCCAAGAACTGACTTAACTTTGAATTCTGTTTGATTCTTCCCTTGGATGTACTGCCATGGTTTCCCACTATTCAGTGGAATGAACAGTACAACATTTTATGTCTCTAATTTTTTAAATAGAAACTTGGATCTTCAATTTTAAATATTAGCAGGAGGAAACAAACTGTCTGGGTTCTGTTAATGATTTCTGTGTTTGGAATGAGCAGTGTGGGCCAACAGTGGAAAGATGCCAACAGGACCATCATGCTCCCAACTTGGCAAATATGTCTCTAAGCATTTTCTGCCTTCGAAGTTAACACCAAAAATTCTGTAAATAGAAGTTCTGTATTCACTCTACAGCAGGACAGAGTTCAATAATCAATAGGCTACTGAGGTTCACTTCAACATTTTTTTAATCTCATATCTTTCATAGTAAATCTTCAAAGGCAAGTGTAACATTTGAGTTCATTTGTTTCTTGTTGTAAGAGGAAGCAGAAATGTTTCAAAACATCTAATGATTAGCCTTAGTATTTGAGTCATGGTAATGTAATAGTTTGTGTAGTTACCCTTTGCAAGCTGTTAAAGACAAATCTGTCCACTTTGGTGAAGTTAGATCATAGTGCTTGAAGCTTGGATAGCTGAAAAGGTAACACACATGCACAAAAGGAACGTAAACAAAGGTTATAAACTTGAGTTAAAAATAATGTACCCCACATTAGTGGAAAGACTTCAAAAGAGCTAAAGCAAGAGCAGCTATTTCTCTCCAACTGAGGTGTATTTTTAAGTTGGTGGGTCCTTGTTAATTTTGCTATTTCATTTTTAAATTGTAATCCTAAGCAGAGAATAGGGAATCAATAATACTACCCTGGGAGAGATGTTGCTTTGAAAAGGTAGAAGCCACTGCAGAAAGCTAATTTTCTGTGGATAACTATTTCTGTACCTACTGTTATTTCCTTAATGCATTTACTATCATGTTGTCAGCAAGACTGTTTAAAGTGAACCCTTTCATAGTCTTAATATTTCAAATTCTGTGCTTCTGTCATTACCAAACTTGAACTTTCTCACATTGTTTCTGAGAAGTACAAATAAATCTGCCTGTTGCCTTTTGTCCTAGATCTTCACACATTTAATTCTAAGTGTGTCTGGCTAAAATACACACAGCTGGAGTTATGAAGAATACCTGTATTGTATAGTCAGTAGTGATTAGAGAATTAAACTGTTAAAGTTTTATTCTAGATATTAAAGCAACTTCACAACTGTGAAGCAAGTAAGATAAGACATTGTAATGATGAGGTAGCAGTACATGTGTTACAAATGTGTTCTGTTTTGTTGCAACTTCTGAGCTTTTCATGAGACTAATGAGGTCAATATTCCAGTGAAGAATTATGTTTTAAAATAAGATACAAGCTGTATACACACATCTTTAATAACACTGTTTATACACTGAGAAGGCATTTTATCATTACCACTCATAATTCTTCTGCATGTGTTATGCATATTACTTTGTTCATTTATGGTTTTTGAACTGTGTAATAAAGAATGTATTTGTTTCCAGGATCACAGCTCTGCTTTGTTCTGATTGCAGTGCTCTGGATAAAAATATCCTCCTGTTACGTGTTCTTATACAATAGATTGCTGCTGCACCGAAGCTGTTACTCAGAAGAAATGTGCTATACAAGGGTGTTAGAAGTAGCCTGCAATAAAGGAAGCGTTGTGGTAGAAGCAAACCAGCGTAGTGGCTAAATTGTGAAAAAAGGCATCTTGTTTGGAAATCGAATTTAATTAAAAAGCACTCTCAATCTCTAGTAATATAACTGCTTTAAATTTTCAGACAGTGGGAGTAGCTCACCGTTGCCCAAGTATGCCTCATCTCCCAAACCAAACAACAGCTACATGTTCAAACGAGAGCCCCCAGAGGGATGTGAGCGAGTGAAGGTCTTTGAGGAAATGTCGTAAGTAATGCCTTTTATATCAGCTGGTATCTGCAAAGCAGTAAACCTGTTTACTGAGCCTATTCAACTGCAGATGAATAAACTATTCCAGCTGATGGGTTTTTCAGGAGCAAAATATTCTCACAGTTTGTGCAAAAGAGAAGTTCAAGTGTTTACATTGGTGTGAAGAGAAAATGGAGTCTTTTACCTCTTTTTGTGCATTTATAAAAGTCAACAAAAATCCAAGCAAGGAAAGATAAGGTATATTAATTTCCTAAGCACTTATTTAAACTTCTTTCCGTGTATTTTTAAAAATATTTTAAATTTTTATGGCTTAAGCAAAAACTTCCCTTGTCATAATTACCAGTTTCAAGCATAGGTTGCATTTTGATGTGTATAATACATAGAAAATGGAATGAAACATATGTAAAGTGTTTGTAGATGGTAGTTTTTTATGGCATAGACTTTGCTCAATATTTTTGCTGAGCAAGAAATTGGAAATTAAACTCTTGGGCACAGTGTCTTTTTCCCCTAGACCCAGCAGTATTTGAGCACAGCACATGCTGTTGAGGTTGCATGCTAAGCTCCTGTGGATGAAAGAATTAAGGAGGGGACGTTTCTTGCTCTAATAGCATTCGTTGCCTGCTGGGTGGTAAAGGGAGCAATGTTGGGTTGTGGAAAAAACCTCCAGACAAATTATGGAATATGGGCAAATGAGAGGTCAGTTTTGTGGAGGTCTTCAAAGGAATTTAAAATGACTAAATATGTTGTTGCTGTATTGCTTATCAAAGAAGAATTTGTGCCATTCTAAATCAACCGTGGCATTTTTTCATGTGCATATGTACTGCAGATTTTTCATGCTGGAAGTTGCATGTTTGTCCAGTAATTACCAAGTCATTTTTTGTGATGGTACTATTTTTAATGCTGTGGATCAGTTAGCTGACTACCAATATGGAAGATGTTTGCCCCTCTGTCCAATTAATCCCATTCCTTGTCATTCACATTTTAGCAACGTATAGAACCACAAAGTTCATGATGTGAAAAGCATCTCAGCTGGCCAGATCTATAATCTCTTTTCTCGTTGTAGGTCTCGTCAGCCTGTCTCAGCCCCTCTCTTTTCATGTCCTGACAAAAACAAGGTTAATTTCATCCCAACCGGATCAGCTTTCTGTCCTGTAAAACTTCTGGGCCCCCTCCTTCCCGCTTCAGACCTGACGCTGAAGAACTCTCCAAACTCTGGTCAAAGCACAGGTTTGAGCACCCTGACTGTTGAGCAGCTTTCGTCTCGGGTCTCTTTCTCATCTCTGTCAGATGACACCAGCA
The DNA here is from genome assembly GCA_013398275.1 of Promerops cafer. Classification (NCBI taxonomy): domain Eukaryota; kingdom Metazoa; phylum Chordata; class Aves; order Passeriformes; family Nectariniidae; genus Promerops; species Promerops cafer. The sequence continues at coordinate 3,043,276 of VZSE01009779.1, forward strand.
CAATGGACTCCCCAGAGATCCCGGTACAGCAGCCGTCCCAGCAGCAGCAGCCGCTTTTGCAAGAAATTCAGACTGAAGACCATTCCTCTCCTCAGAGCTACGTGTTAATCTAGAGCAAGGTGGAGCAGGCCTCTGCCCCGAGACAAGGAGTGAGGAGATCCTACTTCAGATACATCTGCATGAGGTGGCAACTTTTCAGAACACCATGGAATACTTAGCAGCATTCAGAAAAATATCTCAACACTGTTCTTGGCAGGGACGGAATCCATATTCAGCATTTTTTTGTGAGAAAGCAGTAATGCCTGCAGAATCCATATTACATTAAGCATTTTAAGTGGAGACTATGCATTTCATAGTACGTTTGACCAGATTAGTACTGTGTCCTGTGTTCTGTTTCAAATTCTACAGTATAAATAAGCTCTCTCTATATATAAAAAAATGTTGCCTGTCTGAATAGAAAATGTCTTGCTGTGTTGTGTCCTATGGAAAATACTGTACTTCAGGATTATGTTTACAATTGATCCAGGTGTTTATGTTTCTAACTTCTGTAATACACACAATGCAAAAAAAAAAAGTGGCCACAGCAGTTGCACAGTGCCCACCCTATGGCCTAGCTTCAGGTACTTCTCTTGAAGTGTAAACTCAGGTAACTTGGAATGTATATCATATTGGAATATAAAATATTTTACAGCTACAAAGCTAAAGAGGGAACATCACTCTTTTGCCTTTCCTTGTTTTATGCATTATATTTCCTCATTACATTCCACTTTCTTGGAATAAGTGCATTCAGATCCAGGTGAATTATGTCCCTGGACATGGGTGAACATGAGGAGAACCAGCAAATCTGTGATGTATATCACTTTGTCATGTGCTTACAAGTGAAACAACTGTTGCATTTACTGTCATTTCAATAGATGTAAAATTGTGGCATTTAAAGGTTTCAGGTGTTGCTCAGTTAATGACTGTTAAACTGTTGCAAATAAAGTGTTCAGTACTAGGCTGTACATGAGAAACATTCCACATTGTGTGTGAGAGGATTTTGAAAGACAAGAATGTTTTTGTTAAAGGACAGAAATTCTTTCAGGTTTCATGGGGGGCGATTGGGGATTTCCTCTCATGGTTTTTGTTGGCAGTTAAGGATGTGAAATGCTACTGTTACTGTCTGAAAGTCAAATTAATGTTTAGTTTCTCTTCTGGAAATGTTCATTCATTTGCTGGTTGGAAATAGGTTTTCAGATTTTGTTGAGCAGTGTTAGATGAGCAGCGTTTTATTTGTAGTGAGTAATTGTGTTTGGATGAAAGTCCAGAAGTAGCAAGTGGGTGTTCTGAGAGGGGTGGGGAAAACAATAGTTTTAAGTTCATGTTACTTAAAGCTTCTCCCATAACATTCAGTTACTTAAGCTGTGTGTGTAAAAGTGTGCTTTCCCCCCTCCTTAAGTGTGAATAAAAGAAAAATCGGTGTAAAATAATCCTGCTCTTGCAGGCTGGACACTTTCTCAAAATAGTACATGGCAAGATTGGGTTTGTGGTGCTCTTCTGTTGTGCTAGAAAAAGAAGAGCATTGCTCTCAGAGATAATTAATTTCCTGTGAGATACAAGGAGGACCCCAAAGGCAAAATAAACTTGATGTTCATGCTCCATTGCTTTCAGCTTGGTGGAACTATGTTTATGCTGTCTGCTCCTAAGAGAATAAGGTTCACCTTTTCCAGGAATTGAAGAGATTAGTAGCCTGCAGCTACTAGGAGCATTTAAACATGCTCCTTTGCTTTTTTCTGCTTTTGAAGATGAGATTGGAGGGGGATGAGAGTGAGCCACCAGTAACTACTCACTAGATATGTGCTTTTTTTGGACATAAAGCATTGCTTCCTTTTTATTACTGAGTTTTTGTTAACGCTGTCTTACAAGGTGGAATTCACAGCCTATAAAACATCCACTGTTTTTTGACTCCCCTTGCAGAAAATGTAGAAGGAGAGAGGTCTGTCTTTAACCATTTTCATGTGAAAAAGCTTATTGAAACACAACAGCCATCTTTAACCCTACTAATCTCAGGCCTAGGTGAAAACACTATATATTTTATAGACTGAAGATAAAGGGGAGAAAATACTCATGATGTAAGTATCGATTCCTTTTAATATTTTTCTTTCTAGACTAACATTGCAGTATGATGACCTTTTTATGCTCTGGCTATGTCCAGATAAGAAATTGTAGTCTCAGTTATTGGTGTTAGGTTACCAGGGGATATGATGAGTGGTTTTTAGATCAGTGCTGAACTCTGTACAATATTTGCAATGCCATTACATGTTCTTTATATTTTTTCCATGAGAAACTAAATATTAATTAAAATGCACATTTGTTCTTAGCAGAATTGAAGGTTTTGAACCAAATGTGTTAAAGCTAATGCTTTGCCATGTAAATTTCCCAGCAGTTGTTTATCTCAATTGTATTCTACATCCAGCTGTAGAAATTTGTCAAATATTGTTTAAAGTTTTGTACATAGTTGTACTGTTATTTCTAGCCACTGTGCTGAACAGTATTCAAGTTATCACAAAATATTGCTTTACACAAGGAAATGTGTGGCTTTTTGTTTTGTATTTTTTTTCGGTATAGAAGTTCCTGTGTCTTATTTAAATAAAAATTATAGTTAAAAAAGGAAGTGGTGGGGACAACATACAAAAGCAGTGGTTCATTTATTTGTTTTGGAAACTGTGCATGAAACACCATAGAAGGAGATTAAATTTTAATATTGTTCCAAATTTACATCTAGAATAATGCCAGCCATGTATGACTAGTGTGCTATGTCTTCTAGAACAAGATAATCTTTTATCTATTGGTTTTTGCATAACGCTGTACTCAGAAGCGGGGAAAAACCCTAAAAATAGCTGAATGTTTAAATATGCTTTAAATAGCATGCTCTATTTCTACATAGCACAGGAAGAAAATCAGTTAAGAGTTATTTGAAACTTTATCTGCTGCTGTGTTTGTGGTATGGCTGATTTCAGCTTATCTGTTGAAAATTATGAAAGCCATTAGATGTTTCACTATGTGAAACTAAACTAAACTCCTAAAGGATGTGGTATAAATCTACTGGCAGTCTTGGTTTCATGTTGTTTTGTATGACTCAAATGATTGTCATTTGACTTGCAGAATAATTCTTTCCAGATGGGGGTGAGGGGGAAGGAGGAAGAAAGAAGGATAATATTTAAATACATGTAAATCCTCCAAAGTCAGTGTTTACTGAAGAGCACTATGGCAATAAGCATCAAGAATGGATTAATGCTTATTGTCATCAGTCAGTGGAAATTTTTAAGTTTTCAGAGTCCCAAAGATTACAAGGTTTCTATGTGACTATGTTAAAAACATTAACTGGAAGTTAACTAGAAGTCCTGTGCAGGGCCAGAAGTTGGACTTCAATGACCCTTGTGGGTCCCTTCCAAAGTAGGATGTTCTGTGGTTCTGTGATCCCACCCACCTACGAGAATGCCTGGTGTCCTTCAGTCAGAAATGGCTTCATTTCAGCCATTTCATCAGCAGCTTGAGGGGTTCCTAGGAGTAGCTTTGTGACTGTCCCGTCCCCTGAATGGATTTGGCTGCAGCAGTTTCAGGCTGTCCTTGAGTGGAAGGGTGTTTTCTCAGGAAGTACTTTGACAAAAGTGTGTAGCTTGCCCTGCAGAGATGCAATGCAGTTTGTGTCACAGGGAGCTTTTAAGCATCCCCATGAACCTAGGCCTTGCCTAGTTAGTCACATTCTGGATTCTTTTCCACATGAGCCACACTTTGTGTGCTGTCTGTAACTCACTGCCTTTGTCTTCCCCAAAGCCAAAACAAGCAGTCTGAAAAGCACTGAGAGTAGAGAGCTAATGAAATAATTTTGCCTTGAGTCCCTGTTTTGTGAATAAAAGATCTTAGCTTGAACATATATTTTCTAGTAATTCGTGGCTCTGGAAGTGAATGCTTCAGAGACAGGAGGTCTGTGTAAGGAGAGCCCTTGGCTGTGTATGCTGGGGTAGGGGACAACCAATAGTGAGCGACCTGCTTCTTCTAGGAAACAGGGTGCTCTCTGGGAAGTGATTTCTGGCTTCCTGACAAATTAGCTCTTGGGAAGGGCCACATACTGGCACAATGGTAGAGTCTCACTATCTTCACAGTATGTAAGTGTAAGGAGTAACACAAACAAGAGAAATTGTGATGTCAGCCAACATCTCTAATTTATTCAGTTGTAAGCAAACACCATCGAGGCTTAGCAAACCAGCTCCTCCTACCCTGGCCTTCCTCCAGGGTAGTGGATGGGGACCTTCAGACATTACTTGAGGTACAAGCCAAGCAGTTTGGAGATAACAGATAACTCGTAGAAGTTTACACCAATTACTGTTGTAAAACAGCCTGCCTTGCTGTGCAAAATACAGCTATGAAAACACAGATTTGAAGCAACTCAGCTGGGAGGAAATAACCTAAGTTCCTAATGAGTATGTCGAGACCCTAAATGCAAGGGAAAAGTGAATTAAAGCTGGGAAAGTTCACGCATTACACGTACAGTCATCCATACTTGGTACTTGGCTGAAGGAAGTTGTTTGATCAAAGACTGACATGCAGTTAAAATGTGTGTATCTTTTTTCTGTTTGCATTAGTGTAACCAGTCCTGGAAAACTCTAGTTTGGGAGAGACTGTAAAAGGCTCAGGGAAGAGCTATAGGAATAAAGTACTGGAAAAAACAGAAGGCGGCTGTGTAGGAGCTCAATGTGATTAACTTGATGGTAGAAGAGTGACTTAATTTTAGTTAGTAAATACCTACACATAGGAAATACTTACTAATGAGCTTTATGTTTAGCAGACATGGAATATTAAGCAGTAAGAAAATGAAGGTAAATGAATTCATACTAAAAATGGATTTGCTTTAGCACTAAGTGTAATTAATTACTGGGCCAACATGCAAGGAAAGATTTTTTTTTCCAAGTCTTGATATGTTTAAAATGAGATGATTTTACAAAGGATGTGCTCAAATATGGTTTTTATAAGCCTTACTAACTTGTGATTATTTGGGGCATTTTCCATTTCAGTTGATGGTAAAGAGGTGGAATTTTTTAACTACCCTAAGAATTCTTGCCTCACTAAAGATGCACATGCTGCAGTATATTCAGCTAGGGTGTTAACACATTCTGGAATAGGTTTTTGAGGGTAACTTTTGGCTTCTGGGAAATTTTGGTGTGTCAAACATGAATGAGGTCTCCGGTAAAGTAGAGATAGTTGAGTAGCTTTATTAGTTCTTTTGATTTTGGCACCTCCTCTGTAGTGCCATAATTATGGAGAGGTGATAAGAAACTGGGGAGTAGGAGTTGTCTTTTTGGGATACAACAGGTCACAGAAATAATGTGTTACTCAAGTGAGGCTGAGAGGAGGTAGGGAGTTTACTCCACAAGTAAAGGCCACATTGGAAGTGAGTGAACATGTAGGTTAAACTGCAAATTCAATTGATGACAAGAAGGAAGAGCAATTAGATGAAGCTGGATAGAGAGGTGACCCCATTTTTAAGAATAGTTGAAATTTTATCTCAGGTTGTAAGAAGTTCTGATGGGAAATGTTTAGGCTGCCTTGATCTGTAGCCTGGAAGTCTCAGAGGCAGAGGAGCTAGAAGCCTGGGAGAAGAGAAGGTTGTGTAATCTCTTTCCTCCGTTGAATTAGAGACTGAGCTTCGTAACAAAGCACAGGCAGGCTAATAACTGTGCCTGTGGAAAAGTAAGGGGGGGTGTATGTGAGATGTATTTTTGTGTATGTGCACAGTGAAGTGTGTGGTTAAACTTCTCAGTGTTTTGTGCAGCTGTTGGTTGAAAATAGGGTTTGCTCAGAGCAGTAATAATACCCATGATAATCTATTTCTTGTACCTTTGTTTTTAACTTCTCCAAATAAGTAGTAAGTAAGTAGCATCATCTAAATCCCAGACTGCCAGGCATAAATCATGTTGACTAAAACCAGGTGTCCACCTGCTTTCTGCTAGTGAGGTCTGAGCGCTCTTGAGATTTTTCTGGACAGAGGTTCTTTCTCCAAGGAGGAGAAAGCTGAAAGAAACTAGACTTACTGTTAAAGTTTGGTGCCAAAAGGCTGGGTGATGCAATTACTCCCTTTCCGAGTTTTATTTGGATAAGAATTTCTAGTTGTGCCCTATCTCTGTGATACAGAGGTTTCTCAAGAGGGTAGCAGCCTCCCCTTCCATAAGGTTGGTGCTATCCTTGGGCTTGTTACATAAGGAAGTAAGAACTCATTCTTATGAAAGCTTTTAAAAGGGTGTTGCCTTTGGAAACTAAATACTGTTGTTAGAAAATGGGAAGTGGGGGGGAGAAGTGCTTAAATCTGCTTTTGTGATTCCTTTGGATTCTAATTCTTTGTACATCCTGAGAATGCTGAGATCCATTCATTTTGATGTCAGTTGCTGAAAATATAGGAAGCTGCAGATGTAGCTTTCCTTTTCTGTGACAGTACAGAGATGGTACCATACTACCTAGTTGCACTGCATGGTTATATTTTGGATGGGGCATGTATGTGTATTTTAAGGATTGTCACTTCATTCAGGGGCTCTTGTTCATGAAATGAGTTTGGTGGATCCACAGTGGTGGATCTGGTTTTGGTTCTAGTGGAGAATTCCAAGGAGATAGTTCAAACACTATCTGAATTGAGTACCTAAGAAATCTGTTCTCTTCTAGGGAGGATTTTCTGGTTTTCCTCTTCCGCAGGGGAATTCTAAACCTCTGGGGGTAGGAGAGTGATGAAGATGGTGCAGTAGGTCTTGCACTTTCTAAACAATGGGAAAACAAAGGCAGCCTAGGCCCCTGATTTGGAGGGCAACCCTGTATGTCTGTATTGGTATGTACAGGATGTTCCTTGGGTTAGGAACACAGCAGATGCCTTAATACTCCAGAGGAGTATTAGCCTGCATAAATGTCATTTGTTCTCTAAATCAGGCCATCTGTAGATTGCAATCTGTCCCTTTGGTTGCATCCTGGGTGAAAGGCTGTAAATGCAGCTCTGTATCATGACTTGATTTGTATTCAGTGAGAAAATGTACCTCCAGACTGGACAACAAACTGGTACCTCAGTCTGGCCCAACTGGTACCTCAGTCTGCTACCTTTGTGGCACTGGCTCTGTCCTGTGGGTGCAGGTCTGCCCGAGCAGGAGCTGTTGTCCTCCTCTCAGCCTTCATCATCGTGGAAGTTTCTGTTTCCCACCACGGTACGTACAGGCTCTGCTGGCCCCTCCTGCATGGGAGTCTCATTTCTACCATCTCTGATGACTGGGAGATGTTGTCTCCTTGTTGCAAACCAGAGGGAAAAAGCCTGCAAACCCGGACTCCTGCAGCTGTTGGGAGTTATGGCAGCACCGTGGGGGTGTTGTACACTGGGGACAGGAACATCATTACCTCAGTCATGGTAAGACTGGCCCCAAGCTACTTGATGCTGTTGTGGGTCAGGTGTTTGGGTTTTTTTTCTGATAGGTGGAGAAACTTAAGCACCTTGATAGAGATTTTGAGATTGCTGATGGTGTATATATTGGATTAATATTCCCTGAAGAAAGGCACCTCACTCTGGCAGTTGGCCCTTGCAGAAAGGAACTTGGTTTGTTTGTATTGGTGCCGCTACACAACAGGACTTCCTTTGGGCCCATAAAAGCATCTTCTTGTATCTTGAAACACTCTCCTTTTTTTTTGCTTGGATAACAACCACTAAAGAAAACATTACGTACCTCAATCTCAATTAAACCCTGCATACTTCACATGGGGAACAGAGAGGGAACCCTAACCACTTATAGACAAGCTGCACTGTTCATTAAAAACCACCCCAGGACAGACAGTTCAGTCTGCTCCTCGAAATCTCAAGTAGAAAAATGACCATTATGGATTTTTAGTATTTTTCAATTGCATTTAATATTTGCTAACAGGATGGGCTGATAAAATGGATGGAGGGAAGAGAGGGGCTGTAAAGCAGTGTCAGTGCAGCCTTTCTTCCTGAATGCCTCTTGTTTGCTTTTTAATCCTATTTCCTTTTATACTTTGTTTTGGCAACATTCCCATGGCTTAAACTGCAAGCAGTGAGATGGACCTGCACACTTTGAGGTCTAGCCAGGCTTTGAAGCACAGCACTAGTAACTTATGAACATTGCAAAGGCTGGTGAAGCCAAGAGGTCTCCTGCCTCCAAGGAGAGCCGGGTCACTTGCCTTAAAAATGAAAGCAAAAGCTGCAACGTGCTCAGTGCTGCAGGGGAGGGGAGGGAAGTTTAACAATTAACAAAAGGAAGATTTTGTTCAAGTAAGCTGTCTTGTAATCATTTCCCTACCTGAAAAGCAGCAATGGCTGTGAGTCCCTTGCATGTGAGCTTGGCTGTGGTTTGGTGACAAGTAGAGCTGACCACAGGTCTTGCCTGAGGGCTGTGGTAATGCTGCTGGCATCTCCCAACTGTGCAGCCTCAAACTTTTTTTTTTTTTTTGAGGGGGAGGGCGGCAAGTTTTCAGCCAGATCAGTGCCATTGCAGGCTCTTTTCCAGCTGGAAATGACTTGCTAGGAGAGTGGTGGCCATTTTTAGATGGGTATGGGATGCTCACAGCTCTGGGCCCTGAGCAGGCTTCTGTGACTTCAGAGCACAGACTGGTATTTTGGGGGAAGAGCCTTGAATTGCTCCTGTGCCTCTGGCTCTTGCAACCATGGCTGCTGACTCCAAATCCAGGGAACACCTTGCAGAAAAGGCTGGATCAGCCCGAGACCCAGCTGAACCACAGATCAGAAAAGTCCCCCATGGGGCTTGTCTCATTCTTTGTGTTGTCTTCTAAAAATCTTTCTGAAAATCAAACTCTCACCTGCCACAGCGAGGGCTGCTCTCTGCTGTCAGAATTTGGTGTTCTGAAGCTCTGGTACTCAAGTTCAAGGCAGAGATGGTCATGGGAGCACCACACAGACTGCTAAACAGTCCAGAAAAATAAGCAGCTGTAACAGCAAAGTGGCTCAGGACTTCAGTTCCTGTATTTTATGTGTCAAGGGTTTATTCTGAGGATTGTACTTGGAATAATAGGAGTTTGGGCTTTTTCCTTGTTGCACCCTCTCCTGTTACATTCAGCAGGTTTGTTTCCTGCAGCCAGCTGTTATCCACCTACCTAGGTGGAGACAGGGTTGGATGATTTAATTGTGTAGCACTTTTAAAATTGTTTTTTACCTTGCTCCAGCCTGTTGATGAAGCAAGCATATGGCTTCCAACACCTGTCCTCGGGCCTTTCCTACTGCCATTATAGCTGTGGAAGTCCAAAATAAAAGAAACACCCTGCAAACTAAGTTTCTGGGACAGATGAAAGACTTTCGTTTAAAGAGAAGACTCTCTGCAACTTCCTTAAGAGCTTAGGTAGGTCTGCTCTGTCTTCTAAAATTGCTTATCTACTTTTTTTTTCTCCTCATTTTTTTGGGTATTCCCTATCCCAGAAAGGATTCCAACAGCAACCAATGTAAATAGCTGTCAGGTAGAGTCAGCCAGGCTTCCACCTCCAAGCTACAGCATGCTTCTCTCAATTTAGATTTTGTAATTTTTTGCAAGCAGCCAAAACTTCCAACCCACTATGGATTAATTACAAGGCTAGGCCCATTAAGCTTTTGCTATGGTAGAACAGAGTAGAAAGTTGATGCAGCTGCTGGGAGATGAACACTGCTGTCTGGCAAACAGCAGCCTCCTCACTTGGTCACCTGACTTGCAGAATGGTTTGGATTGGCAGGGACCTCTAAAGGTCTACTAGTCCAACCCCTCTGTCATGGACATTTTTTTATGAGATGAGGTTCTTCATAGTTGCATTGAACCAGACCTTGAACATTTCCAGGGCTGGGGCATCTGTCACTTCCCTGGCCAAACAGCTCCAATGTCTCACCACAGAAAATTTCTTACGTGAAATCTTAAACCCTACACTCTTTCAGCTAACAACATGCCCCTTGTCCTTAGGCCCCGATAAAGTCTGTCTCAGTCTTTCTTACAAACAGTATATACTGAAAAGAAAGCCCCACAGTAAAGTCTCCCCCCACAGAGAGTTGAACAACCCCAGCTCTCTCAACCTTTCTTCACAGGACAGCAGCTCCAGCCCTGCTGACTGGTTTCGTGGCCCTCCTCTGGACCCACTCTGGCAGGGAGAGCTCCTGTGCTGACAAGTACCTTGTTGACTTGAACAGAGGGCCATACTTCTGCCCTTAGGGTTTGTAATTAGTAAGTGAGGGGAAAGCCAGTTTTATGCTTGGGAGAGCACTGTTAATGAATGGCCAGGTAATGGTCTGATTGACTGCATGGCCAGTCCACGTTGGTGCTGGAGGCTGGCTGGTTACCCAAGGCCAGACTCCTGGACCTGCAGGGCCTGTTTGGCCGTGGTGCCCTTGTTTACTGTCCCAGGAGAGGCTCTGTGCACGTGCACTCCGTGTGTGTGCACTGTGCTGGGCCGAGCACACGCCGAGGGAGGAGGGCAGCCCCAGCAGCTCCGTCGTGCTTGGCTGGCCAGTGAGGTGCTAGACCATCTCAGCATTTCTGCTGCTCAGCTGAGGCAAAGCCTCTGCTGCTTGGCTGTTGGCAAGCCTGGTGGTTGCTCTGCTTCCTGCCTCCCCCATATGGTGGCTTGTTTAAAAATAAGACATTTACAAGGAGCGTAAGTTGTAAAAGTAGGCTAACCGGAGGGGGATTTGCAATACGTGCTTAGAAGGCAGCTTGAAGAAGTGAGGAGGGACCCAATACTGGCAGCTGCACCTGTACCATGTTCATTCTTGCTGCTGCTCTGACATCTGATCATCTTTGGGAACTGCACTGAGAGAAGACAGGATCTTCCAGCTGCCCTTCCTGTGCCCTGGGGCTATTCAACCCCACATACCCTCAAACACCAAAACTGGACACTACACCCACTATTCATTCCTCAGTGCCACTCATCCAGTATCCCCTGGCACTCACAGTGGGATGTGATGGAAGGATGCAGATAGCAGTTAACAGAGGCCTCAGGAAAAGGTGGCACGATGCCAGCATCTGGGTGCTGCGTCCTCACATCAACCTCCTACTCTGCTGAGCCATTCCAGGCTCAGATCCCATCAGGGCTTGTAGGCCATGACATTTCCTGTATTCCCACTTGGAGCAAAGCTGCCTGCTGGTCACCTTGTTGCTCAGGTGGTCCCACCTTCTCCTAGCACGTGCAGCCCCTACTGTTTGAAGGGAATGTCAAAGGACATTTGGGGAAGGCAGGTGGCTGTTTGTGGCCAAGTGGTCCTGCTTCAAAGTACATCAGTATCATGCCTATGAAATGTTGGACATGGAAACAGCAGAAAGGAACAAGGTAAGTCCTATTCTACTCTGTTGAAATAAAATGAAATGCTCATTTCAGAAGGCCAGAAAAGTTACTTTAAAAAGTTACTTGTAAGTTTTCTATATGAGCTGTTCAATTGCCAAGGCTCACAGTCCAATTCCTCTGAAGCAGCTGCTCTGAGATTTGTAGAAACCTTGAATCATCAGAATTAACTACATCAAATTTAATAAACTTCACAATAAAGACAGTTAATCAATTGCCACTGTTTTCATCTGCCATAGGGGTTCTGCAGCTGTTTTTATTTTAAAACAATCCACTTCTGAACCAGAATATGCAACTGGAATGAAGCATATTAAATCAAGATGAACATTTTGTGTGTAGACAAATCAATCCTTAATTTTACCAGGATGATGAACTGCCTGTTGTCTCAAGCCTGAAAGCACAGCACAATCCTCTCAGTGGCGCTGGCCTGCGAGTGACTCCACAGCCCAGGCTGCTGATGAGCACGTGCCAGACCCTTCTTTAGCAGTAGGGAAGTATTGTTTGCAGCACTGTACTTTGCATAAACAATGCCTATTTGTAGGATGGTAGCTTTCCTGCTCTGGTTTTCAACTTCACTAAATCTTTACGATGACAATGCATTGTACACAGGGATTTCAATTGCTTTTCTGTAAGCAAAATCAATCAATCATTACATTTTAAATACCTCTGGCTTGTTTTTTGTTGGCTTCTTTTTTCATTAGAAAGTGTGAAAAAAATTGTATTGCAAATGATTCAAAGCTTAAGTAATTTCAAAAATTACATATGACAAGAAATCAATGCTTAATATGTACTGCTTGGTAGTGCAGTTTGTGTGAGGAGGAGGGAAAAGAAAAAACCCTGCACCTGTGGTTTGCCTTGTGTGAAAGGGATGATTATTCTGATGCTTTCCTACCTAAAAACAGGATAAGGATTTAGAACATCATTAGCTGAACTCTTAATCGTCCCAGTCAACAGCTGTCCCTGTCGACAAGACAGGAGTTTGTTTTTTTGTGCCTTATTTTGATTTTTTTTTTAAATCCTGGAAGTCCAGAATCTGTGACCTAAAAAACAAACAAACTTTTTTTTCAGCCTTTAAGAACAGTTAATTGGCTGTTTTGAACTCAATACAGCCTCCTCTCTGCTTTTCACCTAACTGCTTCAGCTACTAAAAAATGCTGGAGTGGATTGTCCACAAGTGTTTTAGAAACTATCCAGACAAATATAATCCACACCAAATTTAGCAACCACAGACTTGCTTGAAGTTGCAAGAATCTGTTTAATGATTTTGTGGTAACCCAGCTGGGCTGAAGAGCAGCCTGGCTCTCCCTCGAGCGCCTGACACTAACATTTGTGGCATTGCAGATAATTACAGCTTGGGATGAAGAGGATTTTGGGCAGTCTCTGTTATGAGTACAAACTAGCACTCCTAAATGTAAGTGCAACCCAGAGTAAACTTTAGGTATTTCCCAGTTAATCCCCTTTGTAGATGTCTTATTTACTGCCAGAACTGCAGCCCCAAGTTGTGAATTCAGCCCCCTCCTAGTGCTCAAGAAAGTTAGAGAGTGCAGAAAAGGCAGCTCACTGAGCAAGGAGCTGCCAGTACTGAAGAGTAGCAAATACCATGCAAGGAACCAAGTTTTACCTTCAGAAAGAACACAGCATTGACATCAGATTCCAGGTCTTACATGCCTCAGGGCCCCAGCTGGGCTGTGGACTGTGAGAAGAGAAGATCAGACCATCTTCACCCATTAGACATGAAATCCACTGCTAAGCATCTGAAGAACTTCTCTGGCAACAACTGAAGTACTTTGACACTTCCAGGTTATGGGATGGGATAATGAACATGACAGTTTGAACAGGGGTGTTTAAAGCTTGCTGAGGGTTGAGCCTGATGAACTCTGGCCAGTCCAACCTCACATCCACTGCTAGCATGTGGCTTTTTAGATAGGAGGCACCAAATCCACATTACTGTTGCTCAGTGCACACACATCCAACAATGTTCTGCTGCACTCAAGAAGAAGTTGCCCAATTCAGTGAACTTGTACATTTATATAGTTATTTTCAGGTACTTAGTTACCTATTAGACCATGAAGCAGGGATTAACTGAGTGTACAGATAATTGGCTGTGAAATGCACGCTTCACCAACGTAAAAGGAAAATCAAGCAAATAAAAAAAGCCTGAATATAATAATTTGTAAAGCAGGTCCTATACAGTAGGTAGAGCTTGTGATCTTAACTGGCTACTGACACATCCTCAGGGTGCACCAGGGGATGTCCAGGTTGGACAACGGGAAGAATTTCTCCACTAAAGGGGTGGTCAGGCATTGGAATGGGCTGCCCAGGAAGGTGGTGGAGTCACCATGCCTGGAAGTGTTCAGAAGACAACCAGACATAGCAACTGAGGGCTGTGGTTTAGCTGGCAGGGGAACTGTTTGTTCCAAGGTTGGACTCAGTAGTCTAGGAGGCCATTTCCAACCATTAAGATTCTATGAGCTTTTTCTCCTTCTTTTGCAGGAAAGCAAAGGGACACCACATTGAATTCAAATTTTCTCACTGTCCTTCCTTCTGGATTACTATTCAGAAACAAAGAGTTCAGTTCTGTCTACAAACTGGTCATCTTTTATCTTCAGATGCTTGTTATGTATCAATTCAACAGCACAACAGCATTCCAGTGGGAATAAAGTTGTGGTTTTTGTCCAAATCATTTTATTAAAGAGTTAATGTCACAACAAGCTTAAAATAACACATGCTTCAGAAATAAACTGGATGAAAAATTCTCAGAACAGAAACAGAAATGGATTGAACGCATGGTAAAGCATCAGTTCCAAGAACCTTCTGCAAATAGGTGCAAATTCTGTTGGTGCAATGGAGAAAAAACTCAGAAAAAGAAGCCTCCTGGGCACGACTTCTCTTTATGTAGTGCAGTTTGTCAAATAAGTTAGATTGGAAAGGGCACAATTTCGATGTCTGCACAGACCCAAATTTACTTCTTCAATAATTAGCTCCAGTACAGGTTTTTCAACTGTGAGTACTAACAAAACAAATTTAGTTGACATCTTAACATAGCAGTAATAGATATATTATATACATGATAGATGTTTGACTCATGCAGCCTCTTCAGTTACATGATTTTTTTTTAATTTACTCAAGAAACATTATAAAAAAATAGGTTTGCAATTTGTGTTTCACTCCGGTGTTAGCTCCACATCACCCCAGGCAAAGACAGTGTTTCAGCAGACAATCTAATTTGGCAAGAAATCTGCCCTAATTCTTAACCTCATTTTTGTAAGTCCACATAGAAAATAAATGCGAACTCTTTATACAAAACAAGAGCAAATAACTGTACCTATAGAAAAGGGGATTAATTCCCTTTAGTTTTATTATCATGGCACATACTTTATAGTTTCACAACAGCATACTAATTTTCATTTAGTTTTTTTAAACTCCAAAATAGTGTTGATGAAGGGAAGAATGTGAGTTACCAGAGGCAGCTGACTCATGCATTAAGCAATTCATGTTCTTTATCAGTTTTCCCAACAGCATCAGGATTGGATAATGGGTCAAGGTCAGCAAAGAGACTGAACCAAGCAGTCAAGTCTTTAGGATTCTTTGTAGATTCTGGTAAAAAAAAGAAAAAAAGAAATAAAAAAGAAATGCACAGACTTGTCAGCTATTTTAAAACAAAACTGACTGAATGTTTGACTGAGGTCAAGCAAATGCCATGCTATCGTTTAATTTATTACCAAGGGCACTTCTGACAAGAAAATCAGAATAAGTGATTGCATTTTAAAACACTACCTTTGTCAGAATACAGAACTTTAGTAAGAATGAGTGTTTTACATGTCTGCTATGTATTTTATATGGCTCCTGCCATGATAAGTACAGGAACACTTTAACTAGAAATAGAAACAATCATGCTCTGTCTAGCTTTGTTTCAGGAAAGGTATTTGAGTGTGCCCCTGCATGCCTGCAAACAAGCAAAAGGAAAGTGAAGGCAAATTTTACTTTCAAGCTCTCTTACAGGACTAAATTCCTTTGCCTAAATCCAATTCATGTGACTGTTCTGTCTCCCCTGTATGCAACCAACAAGGTCATTACTCATCTGGAATGAAGTTTTAATGGGAAGGCACTGGCTGGAGAGAGAGAGAGGGGTTGTGTTTGATAGGCAGTCCCCAGTACAGCTTCTAGTTTAATTCTGATGGATATAGACAAAATGTGAATAGGGAATGTATCCAGTAGCAGCCGAGCTATGGCACCTTTGTGTCCACATTGATATATGTATTTCACAGAGGTCTCCTGCCTGCTTTTATTCCAGCTGGGCAGACGTTCAGGTTAAAGCAGTAACAACTTTGGCTGCTATGAAGAAGGTACATCTCCACTTGCTTTGTCTTAGTGGCCCTATGCCCAACGTGTATTATACTGATAGTGAAATAAGATATGCTCTTTTCTCAGAGAGATAATGGCACACAAAAGCTTTCTTTGTGACACAAAGAATTTACAGACAAAATAGGCTCTGCCTGGAAGGACACTCCTCTTGGTACGTGCCACTTTCAGAACCACAGATTTCCAAATAGCTGAAGGCCTTTTGCTGGTGCCAGTCCTGTGGCTGCATAATCGCACTGATTTCCAAAACAGCTTCCAAAACACCTTAACCCTCTTTTTGATTTTTCTGCTGAGCTGAAAAATCTCAGGGGAAAGAATACATGTCACCCCTTTCTTCTGTATCATCAAACATGAATGCACAGAATTGGCTACAAACTGGCAACAGAATTCAACAGAATTCTGGTTCACTTATCCAGAAAATCCTAGTCAAAAATCAGCAGGCCTTTGACTCAGTAGATGACAGGACTATGCACTCTTGGCTCAGTTGCAACAACTGAATTAAGTTTTAAACAGATGATTACTGATATCATGTATGTGTATCAAAAAATTTTGGAATTAGGGCTCTTCTACCTTATGAGCAGCCTGTATTTTAGCCACAATGCTCTAATCTTAGAGCTTAAAAACATTGTTTAGCTCAGACAAAGTGCATGCAGATGCTATTCTATGTGAATAAAAATTGAAGTAGGTAAAAGAAACTGTAGCTTCAACTTCATTGTTATATAGTAAATTACTCTTTTGATATGCTATTAGCAGTAAGCCTACCAAAAATATACATACACACATACATTATACACCTCATCAAGGTGAAACAGAGTAATCAGAAAGCACAAGACTGAGCTGTAGCTACTACAAAAATAAGTTTTGTTACCACAGTAACTGAGAAGACATGAGATACTATACAAGGTACAAGAGCTAAATAGGAAAAGCCAAGTAACTGAAAAAAATACATAACTATCACCTTTCACAGGCGTCTTGTCATCATTCACATTCAGGCTGTGTGGTTTTTGTGCTGGCTGTGGTATTGATGGTGAGCTCACACTGCTGGCTGCCCATCCTAAAATTCAGTAATACAGCAGCATTAGCATGAGGAGTTACTTTGTTAACTCCAACACCCCAGTGTCTGGCAGCATCAGACAGAGGAGCAGAGTATTAAGTTTATGGCCATTCGTATCTGTCCTTGTACACACAAAGTCAGCAGTCAGACCTGCATGGGAGCAACATCCTTTACAAGAGAGTGTCTGTAGGTCACTTTCATCATCTCCAGCTTGAGGCAACTATACTCTTTTCAAGCCTTCCACCTGGCTAGAAAAGATTTTTGTTAGTCTCACTGAATCACAGTTAATACTCATTCACAGAAAGGCCAGTTCAGTACTCAAGTTGAACACAGCTGTAGGGAAGAGAATCACTTATATTTGGGTGGAAATGCCACACATAATAAACATTTTTTCGAAGTCCAAACATTTTAATTTCATCCATTGTTCCAGACAAAACCTTATTTAGAGACCCTAGATTTTTTAGTTAATTTTGAAGTAATTCTGGAAAAAAAGATAATTCATTGCAAAACACTGAAGAATTAAGTTCAAGATTAATTATTTCAAGTTAATTTAAAACTATGTTTTAATGGAGTATTTCTTTTCGCTCTTTATTTGAAAGGAGATTCTCAGCAAGAAGAGACCAGATATGCAGAAAAAAGTGAAAAAATTTCTTGTTCTTGCATGCAT
The DNA here is from genome assembly GCA_013398275.1 of Promerops cafer. Taxonomy (NCBI): domain Eukaryota; kingdom Metazoa; phylum Chordata; class Aves; order Passeriformes; family Nectariniidae; genus Promerops; species Promerops cafer. Next base: position 3,060,690 of record VZSE01009779.1, read on the forward strand.
ATTCTATATCCACAAAAGAGTAATGAGAAATACACTTAATGAGGCCAGATGAACAGGCTGGCAAAATCAACTAGGGGTAGTATACTGCAGAAATGTATTAGGAAAAAAACAATTTTTGTCCCTTGCTTAAGATACTTAAATTCATGTGCTTTATTACATTTAGAGGGCTGGAGATAGTATTTCTAATTTAGTTAATATATCCTTTGAGTTTGGCCTGGTCAATTATCCGTCTAATTTGGCAGTATCACGAACAGGATGCTCATCTGTGCACCCAGTTACCATTTCTGTATTCAGTCTCTTTTTTCTACAAGTTCGTGCTTTTGCATCCTTTTTTACTCTTTTTGTCCTTCCTCCCCTTACTTTCTGCTCTTTTGGGAGCCCTGTAAGACATTGCACCCAGCATCCTGACAGGTAATGCAACAACCACATCAGTCACATCAACCCTTCCTCTCTCAGTACATTATTCTCATCACTCTCTGATCTTGCCTATAAAAGGTCTAAAGCCCAAGCTGCGTTATAAAAAGAGGCAAAAAGAGTTTTCCTGTAAAATCACATGAATTAGGAAGGAAATTTAAAGCCACAAACATCCTCTGTATCTCTAAGGAAACTAAGTAAAAACTTCAAAATCTGGATGCAGAGTGCTCACACATATTTGCTCTAGACAAAGGTGATAAAGGCTTGTGAGGCAGCCTCTGCCCTCTGAAAGAGAGGTCTTAAGAGTTTAATCTTTCAAAGAAGCAAATCTGAATTATAAATAATGGAAAGCATGGCATTACCCCTTCAGAATGACATACTTTTCCAGGCATTTTCTCTGCTTGTGTTACAAACAAGAATGGCAGAGGACATTATACACAACTACAGTAGACTGCAATGCTTTTGTGTGCTTGGAGATGCACTATGAGAAAGTGTTTGATATGGCAATGAATGACAACAGGTAAATTCAGCTGCTTAAACAAAGAGGGCCGAATCCTGATCTGATAGAAATGAATGGGAGCCAGAAACTTTCTGTGCAAGTCCCAGTGACTTTAGAAAGATCAGGAACTGGCTCCCTGCGATGTCACTTTACACTGGGGTGCTTGGCAGGTCAGGGAGTGAAACTCTTCAGACCAGTGAACTCCTTTGGAGCCCTCCCTCTTTTTGAGTCCCTGGACTAAGGCCTGGTAGGCAGCACATCCATGAGGGATGCTGTGGCCTGGCTGTCATTTAATGAAACGCAGGTAGCTCAAGAGCCACTTAGAAAACAAGAAGAACCTAACAACAGCAACAAAAAACCCAACCAAATACACCCCAGAAAATATAATAATGAAATTACTGATCTGTGAAGGTACTGGGAAAGACTGACACAGAATTTTTATTAAATACTTTTATGAATTATATTTTTAGTGAGCTGCAGAGAGCAACTTTGCCTTTCAAAACCAAACCACAGCCTATCAGTTTGAAAGCAGTTGTTGGCCCTAAGCCTGTTTTGGTTTGCCTGTTCACAGGATGGCTTTGTTACATGACCAGAGAAAAAGGTTATTGCCAAGGCAGCAAGGAAACCGAACAGCTTGCTGTTCAGCAAGCGTCTTCACCAACATTGCAATGATTAAATTTAGAAAAGGAAATGGTGAGCTGTGCATTTTCTTACCAACTAGAATATGCACATGTAGGGAAGATAAAGAGGAGCCCTTAATGGTATGAATGAGTAAGTAAATGAGGCCATAAACATCATGAAGAGAGAAATCCAGTGCTCTCTTTGAAAGAGCAGAAATGCAACTGAACTACAGAGCTGTATCTGGAGGAGAATCTAAAAGATATGCTGGGAGCACGCTTTATTTCTATTATATACACACACACACATACATTTATATGTATTTTAAACCAGCACCTGGTAGCCCCATAGCAGTTCAGAGTCCTATTGTGCTGGATCCTGCCTATAAATACAGCCAGAGAAAACTCTGAGCTGGGAATTCCTGACCATAACAGTTTATAACCTGCATAGCATTGTGCCTGTTTTACAGATTAAGATCTGAGGCAGAGAGAAAAAAAAGCCCCAAAGATTTATGAGCGTGCTTAACGTAAAATAAGTAAGTAATCCCACTGAAGTTAATAGAAAAGTTAATGTGCTTAAAGTTAAGCATGTGAGTTTTAAGAATCTTTATGGTCTTAAGGCCAAATTCACACAGGAAGTATGCAACATTGAGGCTACAGTGTAGCACCTCACACTGAATAATTATTAAGCAACCCTACCAGTTAGGGAAATAAAAAATGCAGGAGATGTATCACAGGTCCTCAGTAAGAATATAATTCATATATTCTAATATTTCCAACTTGGAAATATGTCTGGATATGCTTACACTCCAGTTAGTATTTTAAAAAAAAAGTCTGTCTTCCCATATTTAATCCTAAGGTCAAATTCTGAAAGTTGTGAAATGAAATGTAGTTTAAGATTAAAGCTGAGTTTTTACAAGATATAAAATAGACCAAACTTCATTGTCTGTTAAAAAATAGGAAACAAAAAACTTGGAAATATTTAGAAAGATAAAACAAGAAACAAAACACTTAGAAAGATTATGTTCAGATACAGCCACTCAGTTGATTAGCCCTGACTTTTCAAATGCCAGTACATCAATTAACACCATGTTCTGCCAAACCTTGGAAACCCATTAGAAAACATCCACATATTTTACCCTTTATTATTTTTTTTACTCAGAAAGGTTTTGGGTTAAATGTTGACTGGAATGGATTTTCCATTTCTAGTATTCCTTGAACGCAACATTAATGAATTCTGATTTTCAAGTCTCTTAACGCTGCACCCAATGCCAGTGCAAATGAAAGCTAACAGCCACATCAGAAAAGATACATAACTCTGCTTGCTATTTATACCTAAAAAACACTTTTCCTTTAAAAACACATTTATATTTAAAATGGAAATTGCACTGAAATGTAAAATATATTTAAAAATATGTAAAGCTGTGGAAAAAAAAAAATCAATCTTATAATATTTCTGTTGCTATTTTTAGTAATTTTCTTAAAAATAATGTACCTTATAAAAAGACATCTAAACCTGTGCATCAATTCAAATGTCATTCTCCCATTTTTCATCTAAGTGCTGAAGCCAATGAACCGAGGTATCTTGCTCTAGGGGTGCTGGTAGTAACTGTACTAATTATAAAGTAAATCTGACTTTCTTATTCCTGCCAAAATGTCATTTTACATCATGTATGACTCTTCCAGTTGCATGGGTTCCAAGAAATAGTCTCCAGGACAGGATCAGCCTGCTACTCTTTCCTATATTGCTCTTCCCCAAGTGAGATTTAAATGACTTGGGACAGAGCCCAAAAAGGCAAGGTCCCTTCCAGCTTACAAGGCCCTATAGAAGATCCAGCCAGACTGCAAGGAGGACAAAGGTAGGTGCTGTTGGCTGTTTATCACCAGCCTGCCTTCCTCCCTCCCTTCCTTCCCCAAGGCCAAAGCAGCAGCAGGAAAACTCTGCCCTAGCTCCCCTCTTTTCTTTTCCCCAGCAGTAGCCTGGAAAAGCCAAGAGAATTAACTGCACAGAAGAAAGAGGAGAGAAGGAGTTGCATCAGTAACCAGCCTGCAAGAGAAATCCACCTATATGGTTGCTAGGATGAGACAAGCCATTCCACCTGACCCAAATCCCTACATGCAATGGTATAGGATGCTTGGGGAAAAAAAAAAAAAATGCAACTGATTTCCACTACATGGTTTAAAAATAGTATCCCCAGACAAAATACAGTAATTAGTTTTTGGTTCCTTGGCCCCTTAACAGAGACAGCAGTTGTGATTAAATCAGTAAAACCCACTCAAACATATTTTCTGTTTCAGGAAAAAAAATTATCTCAAAGTTCTACAGAACATTTCAAGAAATTAAATGAAAACATTCAAGACAGTAATCTTGACTTCAGGTTTTGGGTACTTCATTCAAACACTGAATGAGAAGGGCTAGAAAAACAAGTTACTCATGTGTTTCTTCTCCAGGCCATACTCTGCTTTAATTTCAGGCACAATTTCTGCAGCCATGGCACAATATAAACTTTCACCACACTTCTAAATACCAGAAAACCATATTCTAAACCCTAACCCCAACATACTGATAGAACAAGATGAGCTCTCACCATGTAAGGATGACTGCAAGTCGTTCATGTTTTGGTCTAGCAGCTGTGAGGGTAAGTAGCCTGATGGTGCTGGTACTGCAGACAATGAAGTGCTCTCCCCATCTCTAGCTGAAGAGTTCATAGTGAGATCAGCCTGTCCAAAAACAGCTGTCCATTCTTTGCTGAATTCCCCCTCATCCAGGGAGGAGGCGTTGAGGATCTCATTTAGTAATACCATGTCATCCTTATCACCAGGTTCTGGCTCCAAGGATCTCACAAACTTTTCCTTTGAAGCTGTCTCAGAACAAGAGAGTCAAGATAAATAAATTTTTTTAGACAAAGTAAATAAAGAACTTTTTGAAACATAGCCAATCTAGGCTAGGTATGTTAAGTGAGATGGAATATTTTTGCATGAATATTTGTCTTCTTTTTTAGACTCAATTCTCTTAGACATCTGGGTTTATACCTTATGCAACAAATAATTCCTTCATTATCTTAGATAACCTCACTGCTGTTAAGACTCGCTTCTCAATAAAAATAATACCATAAGTATGCTTAAAAATCTATTAAACACACCAAAATCATTACACAGTCAAATATTTAAATAATTGAAAAATACTACTTTTATGTTGCTTCTTGAAACATTATATGAAAGTCTCAAAAAAACCCCAGAGTGGTATAAACTAAAAAAAAAAAAGTAAGACTTGGGGATTTAAGATCTCCCTTATGACTTTCTGATCAATGCTTGAATTATTGGGGTATTTCCCCATAAAAAAGGTTAGTCTATCACACAGAGTTAGATTTCTACACTGATCAATGCTGTAGTATTTTTTTTTTCTTCTCATAAGCTGCTGAGAAATAACTGGGGCTCACTTTCCTTCTCATTCCCTGTGCTAGTTTTTCCAGCACCAGAACTGCAGCTGAAGAAGCTCTTAGAACACTTGCGCCACTGCTCCTTAAAAACAATTTTTTCCTACTTTAGCAATGTTAAATAGTTATGTAAAATATGTGAAACTGGTAACCAAGATCATTATCCTTTTCCAAAATATTCTGAGAGTTAAAGAACTATCAAGGACCCCCAAGAGTTATTTTATTTGGAAGCATTTGGAGCTCCACTGTGGAAGTCTGTAGATCACAAAAATGGTGGTTAACACGGCTGATAACGTTATGTTCCTGAAATCCAGATCAGTTTATCTTAATTATGCTTGTTTTAAAGTTGTGCTAAAGCAAAGAAGCAACTTCAGTTTTCCAAAGTTTCGGTAGATCAGCTGAACTGTCCAATTTGCATTTAACTTACAAAATGCTTTAAACCCTTTTGGTTTTAACCCTTTTGTGTTGGGATAAAAGATTGACAGTAGCAAGTGTTTGCAACAGGCCATTTTACTGAAACTCAACAGCCTTCTCAGGAAAGTTTCCTGGTAACAGCTGTAATAATTTATAAGTAAATGGTTGAAGTTGAGTCAGAGGAGGAAAAAAAGCACAAAACTGTGTTTTAAAATAGGCTCATGCGTCAGTGCACACACCTACGTACTAAGAAACAAATAAACCAACATACAATAAAATGATTTTATGATATTACTGAAATCAGCTGTGAGATTCAACTCCTTTCTAACTCACATTTTGATATACCTCTGTACTCCCTGACAGGGCCTAAAATCAGAAATAGAAACATTAGAAACACGTCAATTCTCCTGATGTTCTCCCTAGACTATAACTAAAATACCACAGAAAACAATTTGTTCTTATGAATTTTCAGGCTGTTTTCCCATCTTCAGATAAAGAGCAAAGAATATTAACATTGTCCAAGTACCTCCAACTCCCCCAAGTTATTCAGCAGGTAAGACAGAGGGGTAAATCCTCCCATAGGGGAAACACACCTGCTATTTCAAAAGGCCCTTAAGTACTCAGAGCTCTAGGGGGCATCACCACTTCAAAGGTGCTCTCAGGAAGCCCCTTCATGAACTTGTGGGGGAGATGCAAAGGGAGCAGCATTTGTAGCAGATCTGCTACGACACAGCACCAACACCACACGTAACCACAAGTGCCCTGAACGGAACAAATGCAGCAGCACAGCTCAGAGCCAAGCTCTGCCTCATCTGGGGAACCATTGCAGGAGCTCCATCTTGACTTTAGGAGCAAGTACAACATGAAGCAGTTAGGTGTTGCTGCAGGGCGTATGGCCACCAGAAATCTGAGGAGTGACACATTTTGTGGCTCAGCAATCTTCCTGATCTTCCTTTGGGGACTGTGCATCCGTGGCAGGGCAGGATAGGGTGTGTTCAGGCTCAGGCTGCCCCTGAGTAAGCAGCAGCAGCAGGTTTTACTCTTGTTTGCAATAAAGGTTATCTAGAAACCAGTCTTGCTTACCGAGATACTACTCATGTGGTATCTCTGCTAGATTACTAGAATGATAGGGACTTTCTCACTTTACCCGTAAATCTTCTATTACTCCTTTTCCTGTTTCTGTTTTCACTGCCCATTTTCAGTCAAAATCCTTTTTTCTGTCTGCACATGCTGCCCCAACCCTATAAATGCCCATGAAAAAAATCCAAACCTTCCAATAAAACACTGAGAGAACAATGTGACTATATTCTTTTTGTAGTTTTTTGAACAAGCCTCTAGCAATGCTCACAATTCCTTTGTAAACTTACCTCATTTTGCTGCTATTAAAAAAAAAAGGAAGAGAAACTAAAAATATTTACAACAGTGCATGATTGGCAACATATGATAAAGACTTCCTTCTGAAACACACATGAAAGTGTACCTCTACCTATACTGCTTCACTTAAAATAGTACAATATTCATTAGCCTAAAGCTAGCTAATGTGTAAAATTAGGGCAAATGGCTGATATTTTAACAGTGCCATAGCCATCCTTAGCCGATGCAGACACCCCACAGCAGTTTCTGTATTAATTTAACTGTTTAAGTAAAGAAAAAAGTGTTCTAAGTGACACAGCTAAGCTTGTATGAGCAATAATTGTACGTATATCTCCACGAGGAAGGCCCAACAATGAACAGAACTGAGTAAGAAGAAAACCAGAAGAAAAAAAATGCCACTAGCAGATATGCATCGATCTTTTTTATTAGCCACAGAAAAGAAGTCATTGTTACCTTATCTATTCACAGATTAGGGCTGCTTCTGCAGACAGCTGAGGAACTTTCCTGGTGCCTGCCTTCATGGGTGATTCCCCACATGGGTAATTTTCCCCCCAGTGCAAGACACTGACCATGGCAAATCCAAAGTCAAGGTGTTTGCAAATGTCCTTACCTACCATGAAGGCAGTGTTTAAAATACCCGCAACGCTCTCAGTCTGACTGACTAAACCACACAAAGGGATTTTTTTCTTTGCTTCATTTGCTTTTTGAGTTGCCACAATTGTTTTGGTTGTTGAAGTTTTTTTTACTCATTCTTCTGAGATATATGAGTGAAAAGCAATTGGAAAATTATAGACAACACTCTAACTTCTTACGAAAACTTACGATAATTTAACCCACGTATTTCATATGTTATCTGGTAAAACAGCACACCCCCTTGAGCTGCCAGGGATCTCACAGAAGTATAAGGACAGCACAGTGGATTTAATTAACTCTCTGAGAGAAGTCACCAGTTCTTACATGGTTTTAAGAAGACTACATTATTTGTTTCTGATATGTACATTTTTAACACAAAATCTTGTGGTTACTAGTGTATTGCCAAGATTTGTAGCACAACAACTAAAAACCAAAATGAAAAACTTGTGAAATGTTATAGGAGGGGTAAGGTTTATGATATAGTCCAGTCTGCCTAATCTTGAATTACCTGGTATAAACATTTTATCCCCAATAAGGTTTACTTCATATTGTAACATCAGGAATAGTGCCTCTGCTGAGTTTCCTTTACCATTACTTAAATACTGCAGCTGAATAATTTCCTTCTGCCTTTCAGACTGTGAAAGAAATTAAGATCTAAAATTAAAAGTATACTTTGCTACTATGATTGAAAAGCAAATGAAACAGATGAAACATGCACAATCATATCATACCATTTTCTTCAGGTTGCAGGTCTAATAACTCATCTATAGCACCTAAAAAAAAAAGGAACAAATAAAGAAAAATTAAAAGCCACAAAGGAAGATCTGCAGTACACTGACAATCAGTATGTAAACATGCAAAGATAGCTTTCTGAAGTGTCTTCACCTGAGTTCTGCTTGTTGTTACAAAGTCCTTGTAACGTGGAGATGACATCCTTGCCATTGTCAGCTGTAATCGAGATGCATAAACATGTCAAATTGCACTTGGCAGGAGACCATACTTATAAACAACGCCACTATAAGAGCAACGTGCAATGGTTGTTGGGATTCACGTTTTAAATGAGTCATGTTTAAAATGAGCCTGGTCACAATGAATGAAAGATCCAAGGTACAAGCATTTCAAAGTGAGGCAAATTTCTGAATAACAACCTGAGGGAGATCTTCCTTTGAGTCCCTGCCTGCTACCTCTCCAGGCTGAGTGCACCCAACTAAAGCGACTGCAACAATCAGTCCTCCAGAAGCAGAGAAATTTCTTTTAGAAGCTTGTACTTAGGCCAGGAGAGTGCAAAAAAGTGCCGGGACCTTGTCACTCTCTAAACTACCTTACTTACAATGTATTCTTCCTCATGACACAAACTCTGGGAACAGGGAGGAGTACCCAAGGTACTCCCAGTCAGGATATAAGTAACAGCATCTCCTCTGCAGGGAAATAAATGGACTAAGACCAATAGGGAGTAAAATGCAGAACTGAGAGTTATAGGCCAGTAGAGGTGACAGAACACGGCTTAAATTCTCAGCAAGTTTCTTAGATGAGACATGGAATCAAAACAATCATCTAGATTCTGTTTATCAGTGAAGAGAAAGATACCTCCCTCACATGATTAACCCCATTGAAGACATGTAGCAAAACATGAGGGATGAGTTACTGCTGAATATGCCTTTTTCTCCCTTATTAACTGTTGAGAAAATCTAGCTCCTAGACAACTAAGTTGTCTAGTTGTTTCTCCAAAGGCAATGGAAGGGTTTGGCCACAGTATTGCCAGAACTGGAAGGCCCATCTGCTTGAAACCTCGAACAAGAGGCTGGAAAGGTGAAATAGAATTCTCTATTTGAGAAATGAAAACTGAATCCCAAACTCTTTCATGAGAATTGCCAATTTCTTCCAAAAGAAACTTCAAGGTGCGTTCAGAACTAAAAGAAACATAACAGCTTGCTGCTTGTATCATTATCTTCGTAAGGCTTTGCTAGGACAGAAATGTGCTCCTAGCACAAGAATCAGCTGGTCATTTAAGAACCCATGAGCACATCTGATTGCCCTCTATATAGACATAGACAGGAGAGGGATAAACACACATGAACAAATATACATGATGCTTTCATAAAAGCACAATGCACAAAGCTAAAGGGGAAAATCCCAACCCTAAACTATCTGGCAGAAGGGAAAAGAAAGTCACAAAGAAGTTCATGACAGCTGGGATATGGATGGCCACAATTCTGTAATGAAAAAGGTACAACTGTTGCCCAAAGCCTGCCTTAGTTGAGTGGTAAACATGATGGAGCCAATCTTAAAGGCATCTGTAGTACATAATGGAAAATGCAGAGCAAATGATAAAAAAATGGAAGTTATGAAGTAAAAGCAGTTGGTGAGGAAAGCTTAGAAGCAACATAGTTCCTTCACTAGAAGCACTGTATCTGTTGACTTTAGAATATACAGGGAAATTTAAGAAAAAAAATCTTAGCAATGGCACAGACCTGCTGGTGTATGAAGATGGAAAAATTTAGAAGACCAGTTAGAAATATTTTAAAACACCTCAGTTCCTTTTAGGGGTGATGAAGAAAGAGACAGAACAAGGTATTTACATGATGGTGAAATATTTTACAGTGCGTAAGTAACTGAGATTCTAGCAAACATCTGCTAAGAAAATGTAAGTCAGATTTTGTACCCATATATATTAAAATACCTTGTCAAAGATATATCTGATCTAATTAATTGCAAAATGGGTGAAACTTCAAAACACTGGAATAGTCCTAATATTGTGTCTTTATTACAAAAAAACACCCAAACAACCATAATTAAAAAGAGTGACTCAAAGAACTCTAAGTTACTACAGGCTGGTAGATCACCATTACTCCCAGTTAAAAGATTAACGGAATGCCATTCAGTATGGCATCCAGCAAAAGAACGTGAGCATAATAAATGCTCCTCCAATAATTTACTCTTGATTTTATGGAAAGCAGACCTAGTTGGAAAAAAACAGCTAATTTAATTCTTCAATAAAATTGTGAGCTTTTTTCAGTAAAGATATTTGTTTAGAAACAACTTGACTTTACCACTGCACAGCCTTCCAGCTAAAAAGTTAGCACTGCGTAACATCTATAACGAACATATTGAATGGATTAGGAATGTGACAACTAACAGATGTCAAAAACACGTTGTTAGGAGAAATAATTGCAAAGCAGAAGTGTTTCTAGTTCAGATCTGCAAGGCTTACTGTTTTATCCATTGCTAGTCAATGGCTTTAGCGGTCATCTGGAAGTAAACACAAAATCACTCTTGAAAAAAGAGGTGCAAAAAACTAACAGACTATTAGTGGTGGTCAGTCAGTCCACTTTTTCAGTTTCTGTAGTAAGAGCTGGGAGAATTTAATACCACCAGTGGTAAGTTACATCTCCAGGACTAAGGAATATAAGCCATGCTGTAGAAAGGACAAATGAATCCTGGAAAGCTATGACTAAAAGGAACTGAGTCTTGGTAAATAATGCATTCAGATACGAGCTTCAAACTTGATGTTGCAGCAAAATGGGATGCTCTTCTTGGATATAAAAACATGAATGTGATTTTACCTTCTAGAAACATGACAAGTGAGAACAACATCAGAAATCTCTTGTCCAGCGACGTATTTCATATTTGAAAAGGGATGTTATAAAGTGGAATGGAAACAAAAACTTCAAAAATAAAGATGAGATGATGAGTTCAAGACATCAATATGATGAACCCACTGAAATAAAGATATGAGAGTAGTCTTGACTTTTATGTAGTACCTTTTAAGTATCTTAATGAAGGATAAAATATATTCTCCATTAATTTAGTAGAAAAAGTTAGATTGTTTTGAAGAATCCCATGGATGAAGATTCCACTTTTTACAGTACTTCACCACCCTCACTGCAAGCACTTGCTTCTTGGTATGTACTCAGAATTTCCCTTTCTGTCACTTGTATCTATTCCCTCCTTTCTTTCTCAGTGCACTTCCAATTGGAGCCTGGCTGTGTCACTGGGTAATAACAACACATAAGGTCATTGGCAGCAGCTGAGTATGATCTTGCCTGGCTTTTGGGCAGAAGTTCCACTGAATTCATCAAGTTTTTCACAGACTACAGTTTAATGACTGGAACAAACTAGTGAGCTAAGTGACACATTTCCCTTGTCTCACCTACTAACCTGCAGATCCCTCTCTTGAAGGGTTCATGCCCCATGTAAGAATTAGGCTTTGGAACACAAGCTATTTGACCTGAGAATGACTGAACGGAATGCAGTGGGACATAACATGTAAGACATTAACAGATTCTCCTGGCCTTTGGTTTTATGCATTTGTAGGGATTTGCTGGGTGAAGCTGATACAGGAAATAAACCAAACCAGACAAAAAACCCCAAGTGTTACAGCACTTATGGAGTTATGATAACATGAAATATAATACCTGAATAGTTCGATTCCTTGGTATGGCTCTCCTCATCTAATGAAATCAACCTTATTTGAAAGAATAAGAAAAAAATTGGAAAAACAATTCTAAGGCTCTAAAATAACAACACATTTTCCTCTTTTTGGTCAAATCATTACAGATTCATATCATTAACAAGTAAACAGTAATAACAGATGGACTCTTGCATTTGCTGGTTTGTTGTTACCTTTTATTGTTTCATTGGCAGGTCTGTGGAAAACGAAAATTGGATTGAACTAGCAAATCCTATCAGCTTCCATTTTTAGTTTGACTCAATCTCTACTGAAAAGTATTGTGTATTCTGTGTTTGCATATTTGGTCTTTCATAGCTATCACGAAGGAGCTACAACTGTTCTCCAGCCCCCTCCCCCTCCTTTTCCCCAAAAATGGCAACCAACCACTTTGTGCTTCTCTTTTTAACAGCAACTAATTAAAAATCAACAGTCAGGACAGTTTTGCCCCGTGTCAGCACATTTCTAAAATAACAGATCAGCAGTGCTGATGAAAAAAGCTCTCAACATGGAAAAAAAAGGTGAAAAGGTGTAGTTTACATGCAATTCTTATACAAAGGTGATCTCTTCAATGAAGAATACATACTTTCAAACTGCTATTACTTTGTGTAAAGCCATTCAAGGAGTAGGGACTGCAGCAGCCACAAGGCTGATGTGGTGGTGAAAAGGACTGTGAGGGCACATTCCTCCTATCCTCTAGTGATGGGACAGAAAAAGACACCTCCCCTGCTCTTGGGGGTAGGCCTGTGGTAGAGGAAAATTAGATTCAGGCCAAATTCTAGTATAATGAATGTTTACTGTGAATGGAAAGTTCAAGAGGATTTAAAAAGCTTTGTCTTGTGTAATTCTTCTTGAATCTGAGATGTTTGTTTATGGTTTTAGACAGCAAAAGGGTGACATATTTTTTTACTCACTTTTATGCCAGACGAGGACAAAGATAATCCATAAATAAACACAAGTACAACCATGACATGGCATCTGATGCATTTCCTGGTAGGTGCCAACGCACACATCTTGCATAAATCACACATTCATCCTAGAACCTTATATTCAACACTGCCAAGAGAGCTATTTATTAAACTCTATTACTGTCACATGAGATGCAACAGATGGGAGTGAGTGCTGTGGAGACAACTGCCTACCAAACAGTACTTGGTCAAGTCCTTTCTAATATCAACAGCACCAAATCTGACCAATTCACAAAGTGGTATTGGTCAGTGGTTCTGGATCTGAACCAGAAAAATGACTGAAAACCTGAACTCCTTTAAAATCCATTATTATAAATAGCCAAGCAAAATCCACTAATCAGTCAAGCTGTTCTCTGCTTTTTGACAACTGATCCTTTGCTGGGTGCTTCATTTAAGCAGGGATAGTCAAAACAACAGGTGGCAGCAGGATTATACCAACACTGCATCTCCTGGCAACTGAATCCTGATGGTCAGGTAGGGGAGGGATCACATCTCTTCCTCCTGTTCTCCTCTCCCCACAGCAGTCCATTCATAAGTCTCTCTCAGCTCAGAGCTACAGGTAACTCAAAACTTGACAGCATCAGCTCACTTAGATGTACTTTATACTAAGTACCTACTGCTTCATTGGATTACTAACTGATGCTGTATACATTACAAAAACTAATTGCTACTCAGAGCAATCAGTAATCTATATCCTATTTCCAGGTGAAAGGAGATGCTACTGAAAGGAGAAATATGATGCTTATATATCTTCTCCCATGTATAGTTGTTTACCATTTCTTTTATTAAAGAAAAAATGAAGGAAAAAAATAAAAAGAAAACTAGGAAAGATGAAAAACACCTAAGGGTTTTATGGGCCTTTTTAAAGCTCTTAATTTCACCATAAAGTTTATTAGTTTTCCTGTACACATCACAACATTTCAGGAATTTTTGTGTTGAGGTAACCAGTAGAATTAGACTAGCTGTGTCTGTTATCTCTACTTATGTCTGGTGACTTTAGCAACCAGGAAGCAGGTTATAGACAAAAATACTTATTATTTTGATATACAGGACACGTGACTTACTGACTCTGCTGATCTTCCACTGAATTGGTGCTCTCAATCTGCTGGTCCTCCTTTTCTGCTTTTTCTGTTAGTTTATTCACAGGATCTTGCAAGCTCTAGATCATAACCATAATATGAATGTAAAGAAGAAAACCAGTTAGAATCAGGGAAGTTGAAGTGTGTCATTTGAGACCAAACCTGATTCTAGAACCAACAGAAATCAAGCAAGAATGGTTTTACACTGTATCAAAACTATATCCGACTCAAACAAGCAGAATTAAAAGTGTTAGAAGATATTCATTCAAATTGAGTCTGTGAACACACTTTATATAAGAAGGTGGCACATGGCAACTTCTAAACTCATGTTCTAATATTTCTAAATGATTATTTCTAGGTAAATATTTCCAATATTTCTAAATAAATCTATCTATACCATGTGCAAAGCAGGCACAGATGACATGTTCCTTTGCTATTTTGTGGATTTGCTTATTTTTTCCCTTCTTCTTTTACTTTTCTTAAGAAAAATGGATTCTTTACATCTGTTTGTTCCGCATATACTGCTTCTTTTCTTATTTATTCTGTTTTTCTCCCTCCACAACTATTCACACAAACTTGGCAACTGCAGTGGTAGTGGGAAGATACTGCTTGTATCCTGAATCTGAAAACAAGGGTTAAAACCTTGGATGATAGTTTGATGAAGGCCAGGAGTGGTATTATGAAACCCTACTGTCCCTTTGCAGTCTGAAAGGCTGCACTACAACATAATGGTGTGCAGTTTCATTGTCAGCATTTTATTACCAAAATTTGGAGATGAGAACCAGCCAACACAAGCATTACAGACTGACTCTGAAGTGATAAATATACTACTAGTTGTCACTCTTATGTATCAATTAGAAATTCTGTCTAAAAAAACTAAATAAAGGAACACAGTAATTAGGTAAAGCAGATGTTAGCAATGTAAGTATTTCTATCTCCATCAAATGGTTTTGATGTGAAGGTGAAAAAAAATTCCTCTTTTTAAAGTCCAGCTCAGTTTCTGAAAAATTAAACCATGTTACATGTGAATAGTCTTGACCATTTGTAATTAAATTTATTAATGTTGCCCTGATAGTCACAGTAGTGCATCTCACCCCAACTTATCCTCATGCCCACCCTCAAAAAGCTAAGGGTAAAACAGAGAAGTCACCTTCCACACAAACTTAAAACCCACAAAAAATGTAGTGGTTTTGCATCTGGAATTTGAACAAAACATGAATGTGTTTCATGAGAAAGGTAAAACAAAAACCATGGCCTAAAAGACTGAAAAAAAGTTAGGGTGCCCAGCCCATCTGTCACAATAAAAGCATTCCCAGACATGGCACAGGTCTTGTTTGCACTGCCCTGTTAACCAGGACAGAGAAGGCCCCAGAAGGAGCATTCCAGTTTCTGCTTCATTCAGTATTTGTCTGTATAATGAATCTACACTTCAGTATTTTAGAAACTAAACTTCTAGATTTGTCATGTGCTGCAGTTGCTTTCTTTTTTCTCTCAATAAGTTAATTCTACATAGAACTGCTGATTAATTTGTCATAAGCAGCCTCAGCACTGCACATGTGGTCAAAAGATGAAGGTCACAAAAACAGCAATAATAAAAAAAGCCTTAAAGAAATGAACCTTATTCTGTGGTTGCCACTTTATTTGACACTGTTGTTACCCAGGATCACATGTAAGTGTACTTCTTGGAGGCTGAATAAGGACACTAGCCAGTTCAGCTAGATAACCTATGTATGAATGTCAGCCTTTATGTGCATTTGTACTGGGTATTGATTAGACTGCACTTCTTGTCCTATTAAAATTGATGGGAATTACTCCATTGACTCCAAGAAGTACTGGACTAGAGTTCAAGAACATACAAATATCAACTATACTGCACAAAAGTGCAGTGTAGAGAAGAAAGCAGCTCTGCATTATGGGGACTGTGCTGCTTTGGGCACTTGAACCACTTGGACATCTTCACAACAGGACACACAGGCCCCTGAATCAGGAGGTGATGGTGAAACAGTTGTGGTGCTCTGCCTGCCACAACGTACAGCACTCAGAGCTTGCTCCAGAACGGCTGTAAAGGTTTTGGACAAAAAACAGAACTACTTTAACCACTGCCTAGCTGCACAAGTTAAAGAAAATTATTAGAAGTAAAGTCTGCATATTCACAAAAAAATCCCAGGGAAAAAAGCTTTCTTTTAGGTTCTTCAAGGACCTATATTTTAAGAAGCTTCCTTTGTCAGTGTTTCAGGAAATCCATATTTAAAGAACTGTGATCAAACCACGGAAACAGCATATAGAAATGGAGTTCACAAGTACCTTGGGAAGGAAACAGCATGATAATAATGGCAGTTACTATTTCCTGTATCAGAAAAATAAACACAGCTCTGAAACACAGCTTTGGTTTCAATGGCGATTATGATAAAAATTGTTAAAAATCAGAAGCTGTATTTTGATGCAATAATTCCATGTAACAACTTTATTCAGACTCAAAATTGGATACCACATAATGAAATTATTTTCCTCACCCCTGCCCCCCTCTACTCTGCATTCTGAGGTTCACTACAAACTGAGGTATGTTTTCAAAAAGATTTCAAAAAGCTAGAGAATGAGTGTGAAATGAAAGTGAATGTTAAAAAAGCCACAGTCAACCATTTTCTAAACATGAACCCACAATTATGTCATCACTGCTGTCAGCAGGCATAGAAATAAAACCATGATATTCTCTTAATTGTTTCAGGTTACATTAGAAGAAAGGGAAGAAGCCTCACCATCTAGAAAGTGTAGTGATTAAACAGAGTTATGACAACACAGACTGAGTTCAGACCAAAGTGAGCACATTTCAGCTGGATGTACCCTGGACTTGGCTGCTCAGAGCACACAGATGTGTAACTTGACAGCACTCTTCTGGCTGCTCATGTGGACTAGAATGGATTTTGTTGTGAGCTACAGCACATATGTGGCTTGAAGTAGGATCCCTGTATATTTAGAAACCTATCTTCCTAGCTTCTTAGATCTTTTACTACAAAAATCAGAGTAAGACCTTACACACTCGCAGAGCAAGTTCACAATCATTCAATCTGCCTGATGTGTCCGTCCCCAACACCAAAAGTCACCCAGTGATATTTCACCTTCTCCCAGTACTCAGACTAAGTATCCAAGCTGACAAGGGATTCCTCCACTGTAGAGTTAACTCTGGTTCCAGCTCAGGCTCCATTTCTGACTACTACTCACTCACTAAATTCCTTCACCTGCATCTGGGCTGCTTTCAAGTCAAGCCAAGATCATCTGGATTGCACATAAAATCTGCCCTCTGCAGTTAAAACACCAGCGTTGACATTGAACTCCGCTCACCCACAGCTCCTCCCAAGTGCCTTGGACAACTAATGCACTTCTTGACAGAGAAAGAATCAAAGCAACACAGCTAAGGGCAGTTTCAGGAGCCAGGCATACATTCCAAGATGTCACAACATTTATGAAAAAGTGCAACAGCACTGAGGAGACAAAAACTTGAATATATTTCATTTGGGGGAAGAGCTGAAGAGGAAGAGGAAAAGCAGGTTGTCTCAGAATTTCCTCCCAGACATTCATCAAGAAAAGTAATACCACACCTCCCCAAAACCCTTACAGACAGAAAATCATAGGCAATCTTGTCTATGAGTAAAGAAACACGAGAGGATACCAGAGTACAGCAGAGGTCAGCAGAAGGCAACAGAGTTGTAGTACCTGTTTGGACAGAGTACTGCACGGGAGTACTGCATGTAAGGAGCTCAGGCAGCAGATTCCACTCCACACAGAAATAAACAGATGCACTGAGATTTATGCCTTTTGACTCCCTTACCAGGGCTACTACTATCTCTAAGTTAATACAAACTCTTCAGGAAGTTTGGTATTCTAGCATTTTAATTTTAAAAATGCAACTAAATATTATTTAAGTAAATAAGGCAAATAAAAGGTAACAGAAACTCGAAAAAGGTATTATTAATGAAAAGTAGCCGCTGAAATAAACTTGAATTCATTTGATATATGTTCATTTCAAGACAATGAAACCTTAATGGCTTTACCAAAACAGCAGCCCATCATCTGTAATATTAAAGCGATGGATACAGTAACAGATACTTTTACATCACTATATATGGAGTTGTTAGCACATTAATAATCATCTTTCATCAAGCATAAAACTCAAGAGTTAGGAAATGCAGCTGCAATAGCACAATTATACTGCTCTCTGCACATACCCTGAAGCAAAGAAAACAAATGGGCTGCTTTTCATTAAGGGAGTTTGGCAAACATCTCTAAAGACAATGTTTTCTTTCCAGAAACAATCCCGAGAGGCGTTTCAGAGTCTCTTTCCTGAGGTAAACCTGGTACACAAATATATATTTATACTACAAAACACAAATAGCAGTTTTGTAGTACATAGCACCTCTTAATTTCTCAGTAAAACAATTTATGTCTAAGTCAAATATTAGCTTGCATTAATTTCTTGTTTTAAAGTAAAACACTAATCCTACATTCACATATGCTTAGTTTAATTCCGTTTAATTTGTATGAGCAAGATTTTGTCTTTTATGAAATCATAAAAGACAAAAAGGATTTGCAAGCACCAAATTCAAAATTTTCATTTAAGAAAGACCCCTTTTATGGTATCAGGCAGAAAAAATCGTCTAAAAGAAGTAACTTCCAATTAAATGTAGAGACGGGCACACTGAAATATTTTATATATATTTTAATCCAGTATTTATTCTGATTTTATATTTTAATGCATAAAGTCAACAACAGACATGGCATCTCCATTGGGCACATTTTTGGACCAAAAGTTTCTCCATCAGAAACTACACTACCTTAGATCAACTGTAGCTATCTACCATACTTCATTAAAAAAAAATACCTCATAATCTCAATGTAAAATTAGTTTGCAGCTCCTTTTTAATATATAGTTACTCTGGCATGAACATATGATATGACTGGAAGGGATCAGTTCCCTAACCATAATCACCTATTGTTATTCCACACCCAGGTGTAGCAGAGGTGAGATGGGACTCACCACACCCTTCAGAAGTGACAAGCAAAGCTCACTTACCCTAGTAATGCAACTAAAGTAGCAGCAGACATCTATTTTCTTAGGCAACATAATCTCACCTGATGCAATCACCAGATTTTGATTTAATCACCTTAGCAATCATTTAATGTCAACAATCAGAAACTAATAGCTGGGGACAAGAGGTCACAGAGAAGACTTTCCTATAGAAAATAACCCCACACTTTAGAGACCAAAAGAAAAAGACCTTGATACTAAAAGCCAGTAACACAGTCTTACTCCCAAGCAGCTGTTTTCTGAAAGCACAGAATTACATGAAATCCTACAGTTTTGAACTCCTAATTAGCATCATTTATCAGCACACATATTAGTGGAAAACCAGGAAATCACATCTTTTCAGTACAGGAGGTAAGCAATATAATTGGTTAAGATTTTCAGAACAAAGGCTGCATCCTAAACATGCTACAATATTCCCAACCATTTTTAAAGTTACTTTTTGCTTCAAGGGAGTGCTTGTTACATGTGTGGGTTCAATATAGATGGTATTTCTTTATCATAGGTTCCCAATCTAATTTCAAATTTAAATCATGGTGAAATGTTTCACAGGACGAAGTTCAAAAGGTACAAAGCATCCCCACATGGCTCTCATCCTCCATCACAAGAGTACACCAAAGTAGGTGCATTTTCTTTCCAAGTTCCTCTCCAAGGTGTCCGAATGTTATTACACATCTTGAAACATCCTATGTGTTGCTCAAATAATCACATTTTTAGATACAAAAGAGCATGAAGAATAAATATCCAGCAACAATATAGGCTACCTACACAAATTAGACTGAAATTGTTTTGGATCAAAGCAAAGATAAAACCATCCTCAGAAACCTTTTAACATCAGGAAGGTAAGAGAAGAGCCCACCAGCACGGCAGGTCAGAAGAACATTAAACAGAAAACTTGTATTTAAATGAAAAGACAAAACAGGGATATAAGTGTCAGAAAATATATGGAAAAATATCAACATGTGCTTTCTATGTCCTTGTATGATCTCTTACTGGTTATCACTGGGCAAACATATATATCTATATATTCCTTACCTTTAACATAGTGAATTCATATGGCTGATAACCTTTGAAACTTTCATGGATGGCTGCCATCGTGTGTGAAGTTTTTTCCCAAAAATGAAGCAGTGTTGTCTGTAAGGCAGGGTAAAATTTCAGAGCCAATGTTAACACAAATCTGTTTTCAGTGCAAATTTCACATCTTCCCTCCAACACTAGCTACATATTCTTACAGCTGAATATTGCCATGGTAACCTCTTAAAAAGCCACATTAACAGGAAAAGGTCAACATTTTCCTTGGATACCTGATATGTTGTTAACACATGAGAGAGGAGGTTGCATCTGCTTGCTCCCAGAAGATCCACTTTTTGACAGACATCAGTCTTCAGTTTGTCAAAGTTGAGTTTTGCATGTCGCACTTGTGCTTGAACCTTCACACAAAGGGACAATTGTTTATGTAGCGATTTTTTTCTCCATTTTTAAGGAAAGAGCAAACTAATACAGCCTCTATGGAAATCAGACAACTGAACAGACTCAATTACAGTTTTATTTTCATCAATCCCACTGAAATTAAGATAAACTGGCTGATAAATGGTACTCTTACCATCTTCTCTGTTATTCCTTTTTGTAATATATCCAGTGAAGAATTTTTGTTTTCTAACCCCTGTTTTGTATGATGGACATTAGTATAAAACATACACTGAGAACAATTGGAAAAGATACTCATATTGGTATCTCTTTCATGAAAGAAATTCAAAGCCCAACCAACAAATTTGGAGCTAAAAGTTTACTACATAATATACAGGTGCATAGTCAGAGACATTTCCATGTACCTACAGTAAGAGACAGATTACACTGACAAAGTTTAAAGTCTGCCTCCAATGATTCAGCACTTCAGTATCTTTGGATTATTACAAAAATTTCACTCATAAAGTTCTTCTAATACAGGAGTGCCTTTTCTGTTTACTGCTATAAGAAAAATATCAAGTCCCCTTTTCCTAGGAACTAACAATTTCAGTTTCAAGGGGTTTTAAGTTTTCCAAATTATTTTTCTATCACCTATTAGGTACATACAAATGTACATTAAGTACATATACAACACCCTGTTCCACAAACTGCACATGCTTGACAACAACACTGACATGATTTGATATCAGGGTAGAAGGTTGATGTATGCATTTAGTATCCGGGATTTTCCATTTTTGTGACAGCTTTGCACACTACCCAAATATTATATTAATGAAAGCTTTAAAATTTGTATACAAGTTTTGTTATAGTTTTCTTCCAATGGAATGGGAAACAATCAAACCACAAAACATAATGAATCTCCTGTAACTCTTTCATAGTTAAGATAAAACATTTACCCAAAAATTAAAATGTTTCACAATGAAAACAATCTACTGAAGTAGATTTCTTTCCTTTTCTGGCCTAACTTGGAGACCAAACCCATTTTGTCCAGAATTCGCAAACTCAGTCAAAGATTTGTGAAACTTGTATGCTCCTGATTTTCAGAAGTGAATCTGGAACTTTGCAACAAGTGCCTTGTGCAGTAAGAATAAATACATACATCTCATAATGCAATATGAAATGTTATGGTTACTGTACTTCTGCTCTTATTTTCCCAAACTCAGGGTATACAAGACCTCCATTCAGGCAGAAAACCAGCCAGAGATCTGCATCACAAATTCATCAGATGACCCACTCACACAAATTGTGGGACTCCTGGATTGCTGGACACATGGCAACTTTGTTTCACTGATTAGATCAGTTCTGCTTAAGGAATACTGCACATCAGCCGAATCTATTCATAAGGCGAAACGATCACAATTCAGAATTTGTCATAAATGCAGAATCTTGCAGGTGAGATTTAGAAAATGATGATGCCAAAGGAAAAAAAACAAATACTTTTTCTTTTTTCATTAAAAAGCAGTGCTACTCTACCTTTACAAAATAGCTCTCTGGTTACTGCATTCATCCAGAAGAGGAAGTCTTCCAGGATAACTCCACCAAACCATTTGTTTGAACTCCAAACAAATATGGAGTTCTGGTAATAACAACAACTGAAACATCTGACTGGATCCAGCGCTCTAACCATGAGTAAAACGTCTTACTGATGACTTGCTTGTTGTCTTCGCATGTTGAAGAGTTAAAAAAAAAGAGGCATCTCCAGAAGATGGAAGACTTCTTAGGTAGTTAGATGTTTTATTGAGATAAAGACAGATTTGAATTTCCTCAGGAAGGAGGAAATGGCTCCAATGGCTTCCACTTCTTAGGCAAGAATGACAAATGCTAAGCTACAATATAAAAGGCAAAGAGCAGCTACTGCCAAGATACCTACTATAAGGCATGGAATTTCATGAAAAGCCCTACCCCATCAGAGTCACTAGCATGAACTGAGGCTGCTTCTTAGTTTGGGTTCCCCGAGGATTGCTACACTTCTAGCTTGTGCCTGATGGAAGCCCAAGCAAGGTATCATGCCATCCATGCCGGGAGTGCCATCCCAGGCACATCTGTCTAGTCAATACAGCACGTGGGTGAAGAGCTTATGGACCTCCAAAACTGAGCAGCAATGGAGGAAGATGGGAGCAGTGGCAGAAGTGTAGAAGCTTTATCCAATGCTGGATAAAGACATTTGTCCTGTGTTAGGTCCTCAAATCCTTTATTTGCTTTAGCTGCAAGTGCCTGAGAGCACAGTTACAACTTCAGTGTGAAAAGGAGAGCTGTGAAGAAAATCTTGCGCCGGTGCAAAAAGGAGCTTCTAACTGAAATCCAAAAATGGGATTACGCGCATCTTTTGCCATAAAGAATTGCTGCAATGGGCAGGGATTTAAGTAAGAGATGTAGGGCTTTGAAAAAACTAATCTCAGTTACAGCCATGAAAATCCAGAGAAAATCAACTGATGTAAATGGAAATGTGTCACAAATATAACTATATTTTACAGTGGTGCAGCTGAGAACAGAATCCCTTTCCTACATGGTATATCACAGCACTGGTGATAGCACAGTAAGAACAGCTGTGGCTTTGTAGACTGAAAGTTCAAGTAAGCAAAGAATGTTAGTTCTGGGGACTAAAAATACTCTGCCAGAGATGGTGAGCCACAATTAAAAAAAAAAAGAAGTACTACTAAATGTAATAATGAATTCCTACTTCAACTCCTTAAGAAAGGAGAAAAAAAATATCCATAAAACAATAGCACCTGTACAGTTTGAGTTGCAGTCTTTCTGCATAAATTCTTCAGGGACATTTAGCAAAGAAAAAGGTCGGCATTTATCTTAACAGAACATGTAATTAGTGTCTCTTTTAAAAACTAAAGCATTCATAAAGAGAAAGAGATGATCCACAACACAATGTGGAATACAAACCCTTATGTTAATCATGCTCATACAGATGATTCAAGATACTTAATGCTGCGTTGCCAAATGCGACACATTTCTCTTGCCAGCCAGGAAAGATGTGATATTATGAAAACTATTAAATTAAGGATGCCTTTAGATTTTTTGATATATTGAAAGCTTATTGAGCAGAAGTATTCTCCTCTCAGCAGCAGTGCAGGACAAACAAGAAAGAACACCACACACTACATCAGCATGACCTTTCACTTTTTATCTGTGCCAATAAATGCATTTTCAATTGAAATTATTATTAGACATCTTTTAAGATTACTTGTTGGCTTCAGGAATTAGGTATAAAACCTTAGTGCTTACAAAGCATAATCTACTTAATACCACACAAGTTATCAGAATGAACCTTTGGTTCTCTACTCAAGGGAAAGCTGATATAATACATACTAATCTTCTTCTCCTTTCTCTGCAATTACTCTCTAAGACATGAGAAACAGGACCTCATTGTAGTCTCAGTACTGCAGATTTTTATTCATATATTTAAGTTTATTAAAGCTGAACATACAAAATTTCTTGAAAATGCTGGTCTGAAAACTGTCAGGATTTTACTGACCTTAGGAGAGCCACCTTGATCCAAACACAACCTGAATATTTTATGATGAATAAGCTTCTAAGCAGCTGAAACTATAGGTGCTAAATGTGAGATTTTATTATACAAGAAAATCTTACAGTACTCATGATATTAGAAAGATTATTAGTCTTTGTCTTTTTCTAAGCAGCAGCCTGGAGCAACTTACTTTTAATTTCCCAATGCAAATATCTAAGTAAAATATTCATAGAGATCACACAAGAAAACATATATTTGGAAAGCAGTATCTTATTCAATCAACAGCTCAATAAACTATAAGATGCCAGACAAACCTGAAATAATTTCAAAGGACTGAAATGCTACAATCCTAAATCCTGGCAGCTCAAAAGTCAGATTCTAGAATGCTTGATTGTAAGGGCAAATATTTGCTAACACAGTCTCCTAAACAGTATCACAAAACGGATCAGGTTGGAAGGGACCACAATGGATCCTCTGGTTCAACCTCCCTGCTCAAGCAGTGCCATCCCAGAGCACACGGCACAGAATTGTGTCCAGACAGTTCTTGAATATCTCCAGTAATGGAGACTCCTCAGCCTCTCTGGGCAGCCTGTTCCAGGGCACGGTCACCTGCACAGTGAAGAAGCTCTTCCTCATGTTCAGGTGGAATTTCCTGTGCATCAGTTTCTGCCCAGTGCCTTTTGTCCTATTGCTTGGCACCATGAGAAGAGCGTGGTCCATCCTTTTGACACCCTTCCTTCAGATACTGATAGACATTGACAAGGTCCTTTCTCAGTCACCTCTTCCAGCATCTGAACAGGCCCAGCTCCCTCAGCCTTTCCCCGTAAGAGAGATGCTCCAGTCCCTAAATCATCTTTGTCACCCTCCACTAGACCCAGTCCAGCAGCTCCATGTCCCTTTTTCACTGAAGAGCCCAGAACTGGACACAGCACTCCAGGAGTGGCCTCATTAGGGCAGAGCAGAGGGCAGGATCATCTCCCTGAATGTGTTGTTGATGCTTTTCCTAGTGAACACCAGGATACCACTGGCCTTCTTGGTCACAAGGGCACTGCGGGCTCATGGACAGCTTGTTACCCACCAGTACCCCCAGGTCCTTCTCCACAGAGCTGCTTTCCAGCAAGGATGCTGGAAATCTTTATTCAAACAGAAAAAATTCCAATCTTCAAGCATACTAACATTAAAAAAGAAATAATCCTCAGACCCAGTTTAAAAAGCCTATTCAATATGTTCAGTTACTAAAATACAGATTTGCCATGTACTTTCAAGGAGTCTTTATATTGTCTACAGTACATCTGTGTTACTACTTTCTTTCAGTCTCCTATAAAATGCAAAATGCATTTTCAGTAGTAGCCTAATTTCAGGGACAATTCAGCTAGTGAAGCATCATCTCCAAAATTACATTGGATACATGTACTAACTCACTTTACATACAGTATATTTTTATCTCAGCATTTCCAGCATAGAAGGAGAAACAGATGCTTTTAGTCTAATTTGTCACCCAACCTCTCACTTACTCGATCTGAAAAGCATGCACAGTGTGTGTATAGGCTGGAAGGAGGGGTAAGCAAATCAAGGGGGAAAAAATGCCTGGAATATAGCAAACCTTCCTGTTCAGGGCTCTGGGTAAACTCCACTAGCAGATGGAATCAGCACAAATCTTTGCATTAAATAAGTATAGCACCTTCTGGCATACCTGATTGTTGTAAAGACTACATGAAAATGAAATCAAACTGTAGTTTGAGGACCAAGTATTTACCATAGAGCACAACTTACAGCATTTCTGCATATGGCACAGAAAACATTAGGAATTAGATTCTCAGTTCCCATAAACTCTAGTAATTTCATAGTTTGAGTGGTGTTTTGATAAGGAGCACCTATTACACTTTCACATAAGCATAACTAAGTACTTACTGGCTTGTTTTTCCCTTTCTTTTTAATTCAAGATTGATGATGCACAGTCAGAGAGCAGAAAAAGTAATGTTTTATACAAAATAATGCCTGTAACTAAATTCTTCCCCATGCAAGGTATGGACTTCCAATGCCTTGTGCAGTATAAAACCTGATTTCCATGTGCTTGGGTATATTCTACATTTTGCAGACTATACTTTGACTCAACTGCTCTCTTGGGTTGGAATAGTATTTATTGCATTCATTAATCTCTGCTCCATCATTTTCTAAGAATAACACATAAAAACAATGGTTAAAGAAGAGTGGGCATACTTCTGTTCGTCTGCTTCAACCCTGCTTATTAAAATCTTCATTTATGATCTGATGAGAAACACTGGTAGAAATTTAATTTGAGGAGATGAAATTTTTTAACTGAGCCACATCTAGCTTAAAGGGAAAACTACTTGGACAGTATAAACAGATCCAAGTGGTATCTTTAAGTCAGAAGCTGAGCAGATGTACATCACATTTGTTCAAGAAATTAAAATATTCTTGAAATTTGAATTAAGATCATTTTAGTGCAGAACAAGTTCCAATAATACATTTCTTAAATTTGCCATTTTGGACTTAATGATGATTGTCTGTGCTTGTGCAAAAGCCCTATGCACCTCACTCCATTAAGCTTGATTAAACAAATTTGCAGCCATGTTGCAATTCATATAAAGGACTTAGTTATCATTGCATATCTACCAGTCTCACTCTGGAAAACAACCAAAGACCTTCTATGGAAGGTGTCCCTGCCCATGACAGAGGAGTTGGAACTAGATGATCTTTAAGGTCCCTCCCAACCAAACCACTCTATGATTCTAGGAAAAGTACTGTCTGCCTTTCTGCCACAAAAGAATAACTGTCATGTCAGCTTTGAAAAAGTACTTAATGTTTGTGTTTTGAGGTACCTTGAATATATTGGCAAATTCATGTGGAGAGACAGCAAGCAAGTGAAAGCTGAATTGAAGATGTATTAGGTCAGTTGCACTGGAAGAGAAAGATTCTGGAAAGGAAGATGATACAAATTTCTGATATCCTGAAGTGGTAGAAATCTCCCATTATATACAGACTTGAACAAGGCAAGTCTATCACAAGATAAAAGACAATACAAAACTTTTAAGCCACCAAAGACCATTTTTCTAATGGCTGAAACATTCATGGTGAGAAACAAATAAAATATTCCACTAAAACACAGTGATATCCAACATAAGCCAATGACACCAATGCCAACTGAAATAACTGCAAATGCCTACTAAAATATTACCTGCCATAATTACCCAGAGATTTTCGATTTAATTGTTCATGACAGTCCTGGAACTCAGTGTAAGCAATAATAAAGTACAGAAAAGAAAATTAAGACAAAAAAAGAAAAAAGGCAGAAGCAATGCTATATTGCTGCATAACAGAATACAGACAAATGCATCTTAACATGGATTAGCATAACAGTTGGTGCATTTCCTTGTATTTTCTGGGACCAGATCATGTTTCTCTGCCCGAAAACTCAATATGAAACATCAACTGTCTACAAACAGAACGACCACAAAGTCAGTATAAGTTGATTAAAAGGTTTTCTTTATTTAATACCGACATTTTTGATTCTAGTCAGAACTATCAAATCTCCACGGCTTAAACATATATTTTGCACTCCTTATGCTACAATGAAGAAGCCTAGAGAAAAAAATAGTAAGTCACATTATAACCAAAATGTTTTTCCCCCAAACCCAGCAGCTTTCGTGCAAACTTTGTCATTCAAACCTGCTACAATTTACTTAATTTACTTTTTTCAGTATGTTAAAAGCATTTTTTAGAAAAATTTGCTATCTGTGGATGACAAAATTTTAAACTCCAAGAAGCACCAAAAAGTGTATAATATTTTCTCCAATTTTGTGATTTTCAAATGTCCTCTTAGGACATGGTCTATGGCAGTTCTTGAGGAGAGCCATTATTACTCTTCAAAATTGTCATCACTATTTTGGCTCAGTTTTTACCAGAATTTGTCCCTGTGCACACACCTATCCCCTTGGTCATTCATACCTAATCCAGCTTTGGGAAGCTCCACAGGTTCTCTAGAAAAGCCCTGCTGAAGAGTTGCTGTGTATTTCACCAGAGAGGTTAAAGGCAGTACAAATCAGCAGATGAACATCACAAAATACTACTTTTGCACTTACCCTCAGGCACACATTCCACCCATTAGGCATGCTAGGTGTGCCTAGCTCAGGCCTTGTTACCTTGTGGCCTGTGTTAGTGGATGGAGATCCAGCAAACACAAACAACTGACACTAGAATTCACTTCATATCACTCTGTTTCTCTCTACTGGACTATAAAGGGAACTCTCATTGATCAATTTAGGTGTAGACTTCTACAAAGCACAAGTCTGAAGTTATGTTTGATAAATCCTAACCTAAATGATATCCAGAAAATTATTTCCTTTATTGCTAATAATAACCATAGGCATTTGAATGTGTGCCTTATTTACCCTTTTAAGTCATCCAGTATAAGCTTCTGAGCCATGATTCTTGATAAACTCCTGATGAAAAGACTGAGGAGTCTCAGCAGCTTATGTATTGTGGCCTAACCAACTTTTCATCTTGTCTTTGTTAAATGAGACAGATTGACTTAGAAACACCTCATCTTAAGTAGCCTCCCCTAGTCCCTGTATTACTATTATTATTATTATTATTTAAAACTCTCCTCTCCGGGTTTTAAATCCAGAGATGTGGACTGTGATCTGTGCTTGCTCAAACTGCACCAAGAGACACCACTGGCTTACAGCTAAGCTACATCTTTACATAACATCTTCACAAAAACTCTTGCAAAAAGCTTTCAGCTGTAGTTGTAGAGCTGCAATTAGTAGCTTGCTGCTGAGAGAAAATAATTAAATATACAAAAGAGAGGAAATTGTGATTAAATACACAACAGAACTCTTTAATCTAGAACTTCAAACATACACTGTTTTGTTGTTTGTATCTCCAGTCACTGAAGATGAGGCCATTGTGGTCAGGATACAAATATATCACTGATGAAATACAACTACCATTCTCTGTTCTCTTCTTTGACCATAGACCCTCATGCTTTTATTTTCTCTTGCCTGTGCAACTTTGCCCTAATTTCTAGCTCTGTTATTATCCTCTCATTACTTTGGGTCAGAGGCATGAGTTTTTCTTCCTGTTTGAAATTCATGTCTATGGTCTGTGTCAAGGAGAATGCCATGTTAAAGCACAATGTGCTTAATGAGCTTTGCTGCAATTTTTACTTTAACAGCAATAGAAAAACCTAAGGTAGGAAAATGTGTTGTTAGGTGCACTCAACTAACTACTATTATTTTTAAATCCCGACAAAAGATTTTTTTCTAAAAGACATACAAATATCTACCAAAGCACCAGATCATGGATATACAACCAGGACTTCTCTGTGGATTTTTTTTTCAGTAGTATATGAAATTTGGTGTTTGTGTCCCATTTATGCCACATTTCCCTCTTCAGTTTTTCAGTATTTGGCCTGTAAACATTTTACTGCCTTCAGCCTGTTGGCTCACACACCATGCAACTCCAGCCTGGCAGTAATGAGTAAACCATGGCCAGAACTGCTTACTTCACAACCACTGACAGTCAGCAGATGTGAGCAATTTTCTGAACCCTGTGAGGATATAAGGTTATGGCTGGCTTTAATATTCTTCCCTTTTTCCCCTGCAAAAAAACAAAGGTTGGTTGTACCATCTTCTGATATATTCAGTGATGGCTATCACGGAAATTGAATAGCTCTCCCTCTCCCCTTTATGGAAACACATAGACATTTATCTTACTCCTTTCTCTCTTTTTTTTCCCTACTGCCTCACTTCCTTCCCAGCCTTGTGTTTATTCCTGCTGTTTTATAATGTACCGTTTTCAACTCTCTTGTGTCTCTTTAAGGATGGGGAAAAATGAGAACCTCCTCACACTTTATGAGTGTGATTCCATAAATATTATACAGGGACATGACTTTTCACTCTGTATTTTTCTTCAGTCGAAAGCCAAGTTGGATTTGCAAACACAGATTAGTTCAGGCTTAGCAATGGGGAAAAAAGGCAGGCAACAACAAAATATCTGACCAAATATGTAAATTAGTTTCTGTAAAAAGAATGATAGATGAAGGTTTGCCAGGCCAGAAAAAAAACCATGAGTAAGGAGGACTATGACGGAAGGCCATCATACCACAGAAACAAAACTTGTACAAGATGAGACTTCAGCCAACACAGGAACCAGAGGGCATTATACTGAACAAGCCATTTGAACACAACATGAGGCGAGGGGATCTTTACACAACACCTAAGTCTGCAGGCCAGGCCTGTGATCACAGCCATGCATTGGGGATGGCCAGAAATTATATTGGTTCAAAAGGCATCTGGACAATTCTACAGGAAAACAAACCCTATGTCCTGTGATGTCTCCACTGGTCACAGTACTAAAAGAAAACACCACTGTGTATTTGCTCTATGCAACTCCCTAGCTGCTACCCATTGGATACCAACGAAGGAAAATGATGCACAGACAGTGGATTTTTGTCTGGAGAATGAAGTAACCCTGAGGCACATTTGCAGGTTAAGGGGAGTTTGAGAGTTTGCTCTGCTGGATTCAGACCAGCACAGCATCTTCTTATGCCAAAAGAACTCTCTGTTCTGCGGTCTAAGGTAGCACAGATACTTCAAATGAGCTTTTCCAACATAACACCTGTGTAACTGCAGATTTTCCACTACAAAAATTTAAAATCATGAGTTACATAATTTTATAACTGTTAGAGGTGCCAGAGTGCATTCAAGCACTGACTATGCCCGAACATGCTTAAGTAACAAAAATCACATGGAAATGCTTCACATATTATAACTGTATGACAGAATCTAAGCTTTACATTCACACAGATTCACCTGGAGAAGGGATGGGAGCAATTTTGAGGTGCTCCAACATTTCTACAATTACAACTGCAGTACAGAGAGAAGACCAGATCTCAGTCCTTTCAAATAATTTTGTACCCCCTTGCAAGAAGTCTACACATACATTAAGACTTGAGCTTTGCATTTTGGAAATCAATTGCCAAAACCTACAGGATGTACCTGGACAGGCCTAGCTTATCTTTCAGTATACACCACAAATCTCCTCTCTTCTTTCAAGTCCCAGAGAGTTGTCTGCCCAGTGAAATCTTTACTCATGGTATTTAGGTGGGGGCTAGAATACTAAACAGTGCTATTGTCTTCATGAAACCTGTGGGAAATGTATATCTAACTAATTTTTTCCCTCTATTTTTTAGAGGGAAGTTTGCTAAAAATAAATACTGTTGAAACAGCCCTGCTTCTGGGTTAGGTATTTCATCAGAACAGGCCCATCAACTACATGTTCTCTAAATTCATATGAAAAAAGTTGTTCTGCTATTCAACCAACAAAATGTTCTAATTTTAGACATCTCAAGAGAATGTGTTTTTTCCTTGCCCGTTTTAACCTTTTTTGACGCTAATTTGGCATGTTTTCTTCCCTACTGTCACAACTATAGTAGTGCTAAGACATGGATCCAAACACCTCTTTGCAGCAGCAAAGTTTCGTTATATCCAAATTAAATTTTCTGAGACATGAAAACTATTTGTGGCAAGCAATACAGTGCTCTGTACTAAATAAGAACATTCTGAACAGCTGCCCTGAAGCAACAGAAACATACTTCCTCCTCCATTATTAAAAAGTAATTTAGTCCTTTCATAGGAAAAAAAAAACCCAAACACCACAGGTTGAAAGGTACAGCCCAACAGCAAAGCAAAACTCTGAAGTTTTTTTCTAAGGAATTTCCAGGAATTAAGGTGGTATTTTCCTCCTCCTTCCTGATTTTCACCCCTCTAGCATGGCAGAGTAGAGGCAGACACAGTGTGTCATTTGGGCAGAGCAACGCCTCTGCAGAATCCTTTCCACTTATCCAGCAGCTGGACACAGCCCTGATCAAAATTACATCCACAGTCCAGCCAAAAACCAAAGTCTTTATCTTAAAGCCTCACAACAGCTTTCACAAACAGAACACACAGTGCAGACCCAGAATGTGAATCCAATTGCTTAAAATAAAACAATTACAATGAAATATTCACAGAAAATACATCAGCTTAAAAAAAATTCTATCAAATACAGTAAGCAACTGACTCTCAAATACATGATGTGGACTGCTTCTGTAATTTCAACCACTATTTACTGTAAAATGAAGGAAAGTCTGTTAAATTTAAGAAGATGAAAGCAACAACAGTCTTCAATTTTTCAGAACCGCACTCAGAATCATTATAGAAATTATGATCACAGCACAACATAAAAATTCAGGCAAAGCAAAAAACCATTCCATTCACCCATTTCAAAACATTCAAGAGCTTTTGAGCTCACAGCCCAAAAAATTGAGATATGTTACTTTCCTGCAGGTTAGCTAAACTGTTTTAACAAAAATTTTGAATTAAACAGACGCTAAGTGTGTTTACACAAGACTTATTTCAAATTAGGAGTGGTTTACTTGAATTTAAGTTTGGGAAAATACATTTTTAAGCTAAATAGATAGATACTGTGCTCAAAACACAGTGTTTACACAGTTTTGCACCAGTTCAGCTTCATCTAGGCATCACCTTTCAGAAGAGCAGCAGCTCTGCGTAGCCATACATCTTCCCCAGAAAACAAGTATTTTGAAAAATCTTCCCCTACTCTTCAAATACATAACCCCATACTCCTTACATGTTGCCAAGCAACTTCTCCATCTCCTGTCTGTGCAGAAATAAACCAACTCAAAATGAATGTGTCCACATTTTATGCAGGATAGAATCTGGCCTCAGCAGCTTTGATCCAAAAAGCCGTAGCTTGTGTTCCCAAGAAAGGTTCATGGGGAAATCATGCAGCTGACACTACTGCTGGCTGCATGAGGCCTCTCCTATTTTATCCAGTATAATGAAAAACTAATGGTCAATATGTTTAACTTCACACTGTATCAAAGGAGGGAGTTTTAATGCAGTGAGATATGTGACAGCTGAGAGCTGGAGTCCACACAGCCTCTCCTCCCAGCTCATTCACACAGGGTCATTACAGGAATAAATGAAAGCAGCTCCACCTCTCAGAGCTTATACCTCTTGGCTACTCTCAGATTACCAGTGAGCAGAGAACACATCATGCTCCTGAAACTATTAGTATAGCTGGCTTCCTAACAGCCATTGTATTCATTTTTACAGCTTGGATCAATACGCAAATTGTTTTAAAAAGGGAACAAACATGAAATGACAATTTAAATGAAAGGAAGGCAATAAATATATAACTTCTAGCCTTGTTAAAACATCTACTTTTTTTCTACTTTAAGAAGCCTTTTAAATACATGCCTCAGCTTTCTGTTGCTAACAAGTTTCAGTACTGATCCAACCCAGAATGTGTGGTTTACTAGAA
This sequence comes from Promerops cafer, assembly GCA_013398275.1. Lineage (NCBI taxonomy): Eukaryota > Metazoa > Chordata > Aves > Passeriformes > Nectariniidae > Promerops > Promerops cafer. The sequence continues at coordinate 3,093,951 of VZSE01009779.1, forward strand.
TGAAAGAAAAAAAAGACCAAAAAACACTTGCTGACACTGACAGGGACCTTGAAGCAAGGACATACAAAGAAAATATCCATGATCGGCAGACTCTTAAATTGAATACAGAATGACATACATCCAAACAGCATTAGTTCAGAATTTGGGGATAGACTTTTACATTATGAGCCCCAAATGCAGTTCCAGTAGGGAACATACATCTGCCAGCCTGCAGACAGGAGTCATGACCACCACAGTGTGCCTGGAGGCACCCTCCCAATCTGCAAACAGGTGCATATTTTCATACATGGACACACATCCTCTTTAGGGAAAAATATGGTCCTGAAAACTGAGAACTACTGAATTCTCCTCTCCTGAAATGACTATAAGGGAGTTGATAAAACCCCAACAGTTCTTTGCATAGATGCAAATAACTATATATAGTCTGAAAACAAAGAGTCACATTTTATTAGTATAATCCAAGTCTATGAGTTGCTAAAAATTATTGCAAAGATTTGTAGCAAGAAGCAGGCCAACCGAGATAAATGGCAAAAATGAAGAAATAATATGATCTTTCAGGTTTGACAGATCAAATACAGGTCTAAGCAGGCATAACCAGGACTTAGTGTTAAAAGTGCTTAGAATTGCTGAGCTTGCCATAACTCAATTGGGTTAATCATATTAGACAACCTGAGAGCAAAAGATGGTTGCCACACCTGATACAGGGGAGAATGCTGGCAAGTGTAGGGAGCAATTAAACAGCCAGCCCCTGCAGGAAACTGAGACAGGTAATTACTGCTTTTGAACACTGAAGACCAGAGGTGATGTAAAGAATATTGTAATATAGCATAAAACTAACATGTCTACTATGACTATGACTGTATTCATCTAGTAATTATACAGTTCAGTTTATCTCAGATAATGCAGATAATTTGGAGGTCTTCTTGACTCCTTTAGGTACAGTGTCCTCATAGGGAAAAAATATAATTAATATCTTTAATTTCTTTGCATCCAAATTAATTCTTCAAGGCCTGAGCAAGATTGTTACTTGAATCTGGGTCTCCTCTGAGCAGGCAGATGGGAGGAGTGAATACACTGGAATTAGGTAAAGGGACTTGAAAAGCTCAAATTCAGGTGCAGTAACAATATCCCCACTGAAAGCTCACTGTAAAACTGTGTAAAGCTGGCCTGTATGATCCCCTTAGCCATTGCAAAGGGCAGTGGGATGAACAGATGTAGAAACTGCCAGGGAATGGCACTCACACATGTTGCAAATCCTAGCTAGGTGTGACGTCAACGCCTTAAGAAAGATACCTTTAAAAAAATCAACATGATTACCAAGTTCCCTTAATATTCAGTCCCCAGATGCTCTCACTGTCCTGAGAGCAAAGCCACTCTGTTTATGGTGCTAATGCAGAAGCCCTGTAAGTCGACGTTTTGTCTCATTTTCTATTTAACCTTTCAGCACAGAATATAAAATGGCACCCACAAATAATCATGATTCATTTGTAACACAAAGTCTGTTGTAAATAATCCCAAGCATTGTTATTGCTATTCCTGGTTGGCATTTAATGTATCAATAAGCATGGCTTGTTTCCATCAAAACAATTTAATTATTTTGTCAAGACACAAACTCTGAAAGAGTACAAATTTACAAAAAAGACACAAATCTTTTTGTGGTGCTCTTCAGACTTCACAGCGTGCTGTTACAGATGAAACACCATTTGAAATCTAAGCAGGGTTCAGGCAGAACCCTGAATCAGAGATGGTGGTGTATTTGCCATTTTTTTTGTTAGAACAGTACCTTTTTGTTTGTTGGCTTTTTTTAATCCTATCTAATTTTGTTTCATTATGTGAAGGAGAAAAATCAAACATAGCATCTTTTTAATCATTCAGAGCCTATGCAACATACAACTGAACAGCAAAGCCTTATGAAGTAAAAGCAGATGGACTACATTATGCATGTGCCCAAGCATTTTAGGAAAGTATAAGAAGAATTCCTGGGCAGTGGCGGCCATAGAAAAACTTGGTTCTCTTGTATAAACAATGTTTTCCCCAACAGCTGTATTCCCCTTCCTGTTTATTCTTCACTTTTGCAGAATTCTCTCAGTTCAGTCACATCTGTATTTAATTTATTTTTTAAAATATTTCTTTAGCTATCCTCCTAGCCTTTTCAGATTATTAAGGCTGAGGGAATTTTCCAAATCTCATTTCTCTTTTCGCAGCCTACTCTGGTCATATTTTTTACACTTCATTTAGGTTCTGAATTCACAAAATGATCCACATGGGTAACAGGCTTTGCCCACATAGACCAGCTTGCAGGGTTTGACTTTTCATGTGAGCAAAAGAAATTGTCTGGGCAATCATCTTTTCTTTCCCATTTTCAGAATAACATTTCAGAAAGTAGTGTTCAGTTGTTCCTATTTTTTTTAAATATTATATTTAATATTTACACATTTCTATAATTATTAGACATGAGAAAATCCCTGGAGCTTAATTTTTATCACCCCATGTTTGAGAGAGTCTTTTCAATACTGGTACCAAAACCAATTATTACATAAGACTATTGATTAAAATCACAGATTTTTTTTTAGAGTATTTGTTGTACTCTGTTGAAACATTTTATATTCTGTTATTTAGGTGAACAGAAATTTTTAGGATGCATCTAACTTTTCTCAACATAAATACAAGTCTGAAAATGTACATATAACCCAAATCTACCTTTTTGGATTTCAGCAAGGTTACATGAAACAAAGTTTTTTAAAACTATATTGTATCTGTAATCTAGCAGGCTAATTAGCAGACTAATTTTATTTTACTTTAAAGCCATTTTTCAGAGTCTCACCTCAAACTCTTCTTTTGTAAAAATAACTGAACAGATGATGAACCATTTCTCAAGGGTAAGCATTAATCTCTGGAAGCAACCATATTCTACAAGCGATACCTCTAAAGATGATGTAATCTGTTCCAAGAAGTCTGTTTCTATTTTTAAGTGGCATACTCTTATTATGCTTTTAAAAGGGCATCTCCATCACACATCGTTACTTTGCTTTTAACTCAGTAACAATCATCAGTGATATTTAATATACATGAAATGGCTTCAGAAAATAATTGATTTTGTATCATTATGTACTCTGAGTCTTACAAATGGTACTTGAAATGGTAATTTAAAGTTGTAAGACTGTAAAATGCTTTTACTGTGAAGAACGTTTCTCGTAAAGGTTACGTTTTCAATAGAGGTACATCTTTCCTAACTGCCTTAAAATGCTTGAGCATTTTGTATGTGAGACATCTTGTAATGCTTTCGTTTCCCTGCTTAATGTTACTAAATATATTGGAGAAGCCAGAAAGAACATTATAGCAGAAACTCCTCAAAGAAAACATGCTCAGCACTGGAACCCCATCTGCTTTTACAAAGAGATGTAATAATCACAAAGTAACAACTACAATTTTGATTGAGAAGCACTTTTTCGTCTGCTTTGTTTTTCACTACCCTAATTTCTAGGTAAATCACTAAATTTAGCATTTCCAACACCATATACTTTCATATTAAAAAACTTGACTTCAAAACCCATACTCTAACTGCTATTCCCTACCAGAATGAAACCAAACCTACTCTTGATGGCACAGGCGTGTCACAAGAATTGATATGTGTAGGTGTTCCTTATCATCATATCGTAAGAGCAGGCTGTTATCTCTATCTCTGCTATCACATTGCTACACTAAGATGTAGATCTCAGAGTGCAGTTTGACACCATCTTACTAATTTTAGAGGAGACACAGCTACCTTGCAGAGAGTATTATTGCACCTCCTGGAAGTTAACCTATTCTTCAAGCAAGCAGCAGCAGCAATCCAAATCACCTAATAGAATAGGTGGGGGTTTGTTTGTTTTTTTTTTTTAAAGGAAGATTTTGAACCAAGACTGATAAAAATCATATCTGTTAATGTGATAGGCTTTACCATCCCAGATTCCTAGGAGGTATTATGAAAGCCACCATTCTTTTTTCACATTACAGTGCCACACATCTCATTTCCAGCCTACAGTCTACTAAAGAAAATCAGGTCCTTCTGACACCTCCAGAGCACAAACCCCAGCATGTGCTCTCTCACATGCAGGAGACTATATTATTGTCACCTCAAGATAAATGTGCTTAAAGTTTTTCAGATGAAGTTGAAATTTAATGGCAAAATATCACCTAAAATCAAACAGAGACAACCGTTGTCTAAAACTTTTTTTTTAGAATTGTTTTTGTTAATTTTTAAAACCCAAGGTTGGTCAACAGTGACTACCCTAGCTGGCTCTAAACATCCATCCATTACCCTGCTATTTGTAACTATGACAATTTAGAGTCTTTTATTTACATCATTGTGACTGCCATGGCCAAAGACATTTTTCTTTAAGATGCTGGTGTACTTTGCTGTTGGAAAACCAAAAGACTTTCCAGCTTAATATCATCTGCAGATGCAAATAGCATTAGCTTATTTTCTCTTGGTTGGCTTTTAATAATTGAACAAGAACCTGACCAACAAACAGCACCACAAAGCTTCTAAGAGGGTCACCCTCAAATGTATTGTTTTATTAGATATAGAAAAACACTTGGAAAATATATTACAGATGTACAGATTTTGTCCTGGCAGGAAGAGAGTTTAGTTGATCTTTAAGTTGTTTTCCATCTTTAAATTTTATGATCCTCTGAAACTTTGTTTAGTGTTCCTTGGCCAATATTCTCAACTCTCAGCTCCTGAGAGCTCTTATTTTTCTAGTAAAGTTAAATTCACTTTTCCAGTAATCGCTCATAAGGAATCGCAACAGTACAGATTTGCAATTTGTTTTCCATTAAAAAACCAATTTGACTAAAAATGCAAAAATATAATGTAATGTTATTTACCAACCTGTGTTTTTACTTGCTCTTCACTTTGCTAGCTTTTAAATGCCTACAGATTTCCTTTCCACTTTATTTTTACCAGAAACTGAAATTTAGTTTCCAAGGATGGCAACTGCCAAGTCTGTTCTTATTTCAAAGATCAGCTTCATATTTGGTTTTTCTCCTTTCCTAGGCGTTTTGCATTTTCTGAACTCTCCAAGAGTTTTCAAAAGTAACAGAGAATTAAAAAAAAATTAAAACAGTACTCCAGCACATTTCCACAGTGCCTTGAGGTTTGCTGGGCTGTTGGCAGCTGATGTCAATGGAGAGGGGAGCAGCAGATGGTGCTGTAATGTGGTGCAGCACCTTCACCATCACACAAGCCAGAATGCCCTCGTGCCCAGCAGCGATAAGGCAAGGGGGCAGCAGGGGAACAGAGCTGTAGGTCCTGAGCCTTCCTGACAGGCTGCAGCAGATGTGTCTCAGCCATACTTGCTGCGACCTTTACACTGAATACATATAGTCAGTGTTTCCCTTCTGACCTTTTAATCAATAGATTTCTTTATACCGTCATTATTTCCCATCTATCCACAGAAGCTTTAATTTTTAAGAAATAAAAGATATTCAAGGAAAGCTTGCACAGGTCAGCCACTCCCTATATTGGTACATTTCTAACAACAGCAGTTTAAGTTATTGTTGTGTCATTTTGAGTTCTTGTTGAACTTTGCTTCTTCCCACTTTCCTTTTCTCCTGACAGATTTATTTTTAAAATGACATTTAAGGGCATTCATTTTGTTTCAAGTATATAAAGGGCTACAACTAGAAAGAAGTGGAGATAAAATGTATCCAAACAATTCAGCTGCTAGCTTTCAAGTTCTCAGCATCTGCATGCAAACCAAGAGCTGGGCACTAAGGTATGGTGCAGGTCGTCTCAGGGAGCCCAGCATAGCCACTGGGTATTTACAAAGATACTCCAGCTTTGGTTCAAGTCTCAGAATGAAGGGGAAGCAGAGGAGTACAAGAACAATGGAAGTGAAAAACAAATATAGAAAGGATTAATCTGCTTTATAAATGTAGCATGATAAACAATTATCATGCCACAGATGTAATTTTCTCATAGTTAGCCTAAAGGTCAGCACGACAATGGTTTTCAGCTCTCACTTTTTATTTGTTAAGGACGACACTGAAATGTGCAGGTTTGACGAGAAAGTCTATATTGACTTGTACATGCATCTGAGATAGCACAGCTAAGTAAAATTGAACAGCACACCCTCCTGTGCTCCTGTAGGCTGCACGTGGAAGGCTGTTGCCTGGTCTCATAGTTTATCACTACACACTGGCACATTCCTGCTCAGAAAATGCATGGAAAAGCTTAACCGTTTCAGAGCTGGAAGAAGGACACCAGCACTTGGGCCATTTGGTCTATATTTTTACAACATCACAGCACAGCTCATGTTATAGTGTACATTCTCCAGGCAGATAAAAAAGATTTAAGAACTTAAAAAACCTGATCAGTGTGGAGAATTTGGTAAAAGGATATTGGCTCATTAAAATTCTTCTATATATCACAGCACTGTTTAGATGCTCTCAAGGAACACTTCAAACCCTGAACTTGAGATGGAAGACCTCTGTAACAGAACAGCACTGGACTGTTCATAAAAACTGCTTATAGAAAAAAAAAGTTACATAGCATTTATAGAACTCTGCAGGGAAAAGTAAATACCTATTTCCTTAGTTTGATTCAAGTAGCTACAATTACATAGATATCTTCCAACAACAATGTAAAAAGGCTGCTCTGCAGTTTTCTGAGACACTCTGAAAGGGGTAGTGTTGCTGGGTCTTGCATACTTAGACTGACGCCTTAAGAACAGCATTAGAAAATTCTTTCAAGTACCTCATTGTTTTGAAAGAGAGCTACAAAAATGTCAGTGTTTTAACTCAGATTTTATCAGCTCTGAAAATACTGACTCAACTATTGATCTTTTAGCCTGAGCTATTCTGAGGGAAGGTATGAAAAACCCATCTGGATTGATTTAGCTTTGGTCTCCAAAAACAAGTACCATATCTGTATACATAATGATACATTAAAGATTACATTATGAAAGGCTACATACTTGAAAAACTGTCCTTTAACTAAATGATATAAATACTGCTGATGCACTAGGTGCATTAAAGATCATTAAACCAGTACTGTTTACTAGAAATAAAAAAAGTTTACTAAAGTAATACTTTGGATTTTTACAATCAGAAGTCTGAAGAAAACTTTCTTTCAAGTCCTCTGACAGGATCAGCTTAACTAACTACTTGGTGGTGTATCATTCAATATGCAGCTCCAGCTCAAAATGCTTCTTTCTGGTAATGGTATATTTAAGAACCAAAAGCCTTACACAAGTAATTATAACATCTTTCTCAACACAAAACCAGCATGACTTCTTAAATTGTTACAGATCCAAAATAAGCCCTAAAACCTCAGCATTACACTGCCACACTATGGCACAATTAAGATCTGCATGCTAAAACAGAAAAAAAATGACAATAAAAACTCCTCTACTTTAATTATTTAGAACTACAGTATCCACCATTAATTTTTGTAAAGCACTAAAAACAAATTTAGATCTTGCTCAGCAACAGCTACGTAGGAACATTACACTTGAGGATTTTATTTCAGTATTTTTTCCCCCAAATAAAAAAGAAAAAGTTTACTTTCTGAAAGTATTAAATCTTCAAAGACTAGTTTGATATGCCTGTTGCACAGATGGGATATGTGGGGAAGTGGATACCAGGGGCATTTCTTTACTTTGTTGGCTACAAAATGTAGGGCTTTTTGTTCTCTGCATTACAATGTGAACTGAAAGGTTTTCAGTTGACAGCCAGTTGCACAAGAGAAATGTTCAAAAGACTTTCAAGATTGGTTTTTTTTTAACTATTTGAGGTCATGCTACAGAATTTTAGAATCTACTTTTATTTTTTTATGTCAGAATTTAATTTATTTCAGATCTAGAAATATTAAAAAATACTTAGTATTTCCATATTTTTTGCGACTACATTTTGTAAGAACTTTAAAAAAAAATTCTTTTTTTTGCTGACCTTGAAGCCCAGCAACCCAAGATGTCCAAAATTTCACATCTAAATTTTTATCTACAGCAGTTCTGCACAAACCATGTTATTTTAATTACTTTGCCCTTTATATAATTTATGCTTTCCATAGCATTTGTTTTGCAAGAAAGCTATAAATCAGTTTTCTATGACCATTACCAGTATTGCTTTATTCATTCTAACATTCCATTTTTAAGTGTTTTCCTAATAAATCAATGTACATAAGCAATCAGCTGAGGCCAAGACCATACCAATTATTTTACCTGCAAGAACTTGCCATTACAAACATTTCCCATAGGGCATAATAAAATATATGTCTAGTGCCACAAGACTTACAGGAATACCCTGTACTGAAGCATTAAATAAAGATTAGATGACTAACCGGGGTACTATTTGTTCCATCTCTTTCTTAATTGCTATTGTCACTGCTTTGGTTTACAAAAACTGACACAGTTAGATGCATGCCAGTCCTTTCCTGTTAGGATGGCTTATTCAAGCTTTTAAAATCCCCAATTATGTATCTTTCATCTTCAAACACTTTCAGTTACAGACAGCTTAAGCCATCAATTAACAGGGTTTTCTTTTTTATACATTACCTATCTCTAAGCCATATACACATATACATGTACACTTCAATACAATTTCTGTTATTAGACCTCTGCTTTCAATTATGACACACTTTCTGTAAATTTTTTTACTGCCTTTACTCAAAGCATGAGCCATTTGGTTATACCTAAGATCCTAAGTCTTCCTGATAGAAAGCATCTATAAACAGCCAACTGTGAACATTACAGACTTTGAACAAACTTGGCTCTAGGGCCTCACTAGAAAATGTGAAGGTTTCGTGCATTCCTGAACTGTGACAGGATCAGCCTAAATAAATTCTATACTCTCACCTGGTAGCAAAATTGTAGCCTACGACCCAGGACTTGTGATTTTGCAAGTCTTTTGGGAGGGGAGGAGTTTAGCAAACTTGAGTGACACTGAATGAAGACTATTTATGGAGAGTGCCTCCTTAGCAGTTTTAGCATTTAGCAGCTGCCAAAGAATCACACTGAACTGCATTAGGAACCTAAAAATAAATTCCAGATTTGCAACTCCTCCTCAAAATCCAACAATAGTGAATTCTGAAATTATTGGTCTTTAACTGCCCTCAAAATTCAGCAGCAGATAGTGGAGCACTTCTGTTATTCTTTTTTTAGTTGCAAAAATCAATATTCCCTTCCCCCTCTGACAGCAGACGCATCTTCTTCTATTAGTCATTCAGGCATCACCACTAAGTATTCAAAATTAGATAACCTTCTTCAAAAATATATATTATTTAAATTATAGAGATCTATGCTGAAGTTGAATATACTACTAAAAAATGTCTTTCCTTACATCCCAGAAAGAAGAGATTAGTTAGGATAAGCGGCATCCTTACTGCTTCTCAATTATGCCCTCCTTGGAAGAATCAAAACCATGCTTCATTGTCATTCATTAGGCAACCTCTTCTGGGAAACTAGAGGAAACTTCATACCTTCCTGAACTTTTCCATCTGCTTATAAAGATCTGGATCCAGCTCCTGAGACACATCTTTCATCCAGAGCAGAGCTCCTCTGTATTCAGTGCGATACTGCTCCATTCTGTTCACCGTCAGCCAGGTGTCTGAGATGGCCCTGTATCGGAAAGTCTCCACTTCTTGGTACAATCTACTGAGAGGAGTGCGGAGTGCTAATCTGGGGGAAGGCATGAAGGAAACAGAGGAAGGAGAGGAACATGTTAAACATGTTGTTCCAGAGGACTAATACAACTCCTGACAGTTTACTAGCACTCAAAAAAACCACACACAGCCAACACAGTTCCATTAAGTGCTAGTGTACTTCAGATGATTATATCACATGGTTGGAGGTACACATGAAACAGAATAATTTTGAATGAATACTGTGTTTGCAACCCTTCTGTTCAAATAGCAACTTTTCAATTACACCTGGAGTGGAAAAGAAATCCCTTCTATTGTGCCTATGTATTTTAGTTTGACAACTTGTACGTTATTACCATTCCTCTTCACAAGTTTCATTTAACAACTATAAAAACAAATCCAAGGTAATTTATTACTGGAAAAGTACCACGGATGTATCAGGAACGTCATGCTAAAGATGACAAAAAGCACTTCCATTAGCCTTTCAGTCTTCAAATGTAAATGTAAATAAATAAGTCATCTGCCAGGTAGATAATTATCTGAGTTTTTTCTTTGTACTTGTTTTTTTAGTAACTGGAACAATTTCTTTGAAGGACATTACCTTTTGAAAGATTTAGACATTTACCTAACTGTTTCTTCTGACAACCACACTTTGGAAAGGCAGTAGGGGACACTGTTGTCCTCCCTATGCCATCACTTCAGCTCCTAATGGGATCTCAACTCTAGATGGAATTACTCCTTTTGCTTTGCTTCCTCCTGCTGCTTCTGCTTTCCTCTTGGTTTCCAGCAGCACCTCACTGGAATGGGTTCAATCAGTTCCACACCAGCAGAGAGATAGTTTAATGTGCTAGGAAGTCCCTTGGCATGACAGAATTTCTAATTTTGGCTCCAGTACCCAAGTAATGTCTTCTTGATCTTCAGCTGCTGAGCTAGCTATGAGCATGAAACATAAATAAAAGCAGTCCCAACTTCAACAAGAATTTGAGGATAGCTCAAAAGAAGAAAAACAAATGGTTTTATTTTTATGTGAATTTATTTTAAAAGATGCCTTAAAAATGGACTGATCAAGAGCTATAATAATATGTGAATTTATTGTGACTTGGTTTTTTCCACTGTGTTTTTTCTCATTCCACAAATTCTTACCCAAATATCCAAAAGAAAGTTTAGTTTATGTAGATATGCACTGAGATTTGTATTAACAGTTAAGCTTCATAAAGAAGTAAGTCATCAGCACTTTTGCTCAAAGGTGCCTTACAAGTGTCTTAAAGGTCCCAGTCACAGCTGTTACTGGAAGTGCTAATGACCAAACTCTAGCCCAAGGTAAACATATGAAACTCTCAGTGCTCTGTATGCTATGCTTTATTTTGAGCCAAACAACTGCACTGTTGAGATAAAGCCAGAAAGTACCACAGTAGTTAAAAGCCCTCCAAAATCCTGTGAAACATAATGGAGTAGAATTTTCCTTTGTGAGTGATGGCAAATTTCATACTTTCATAGTCCTAATGCTGTGAAAAAGAACATCACAATACTTATAATGCCATCAGGTAATGTTACTTTTAAACTTCTAGAGCAAACACTGGGTCAGTGAGACATCAAGGACTTTGGTTAACAGCAGGTTTTAGAGTGCTTGTGTGTCCATCTGGATTCCTTACCTTTTACTTTCAACCTACATGAGCTCTGTAGGGATCTAGGATCTTCTCTCAGGGGGACTTTACACTGAAGTTCAAGCAGAAGATGGCATTCAGACTCCTCCTTTCTCCTCTGTATAGTTGCAGTATGAGACTCGATGGCCCAGAAATAAGTATTCCCTTACTCATTCCCTCCCTCACAGGACCCAGACACCTCCACTTTTGAGCCTGCTGCAGCATTTCTCTGCAGAGTAGGAACTGCCACCAAACCAGAGAGGGACCTGGCATCAGCTCCTTTACAACCCTGCTGCTGGAGAGGCCATGGAGATGCTCCAGTACAGCTTTAGAACTACTGAGCTGAACAGGCACAGGCAGGGGATCTGAAGATACAGACATAGCAGGTCCATAAGACAAAAAAGCAGCATCAGGCAAAATTCAAGAAGTCACTAATACTGCCATTACTACAGCAGATCTTGTCAATAATTTTCCTATCAATTGGTGCCTCTAACATTTCAAATGGCCAAATGAATTATGACATTGTGAACCAACTACCATTATCACAAGTACTATGGAAATCAGACAGCAATGTTGACCCATATACCTTTGCTGAGAAGAAAAGCAGAGGGCCTTTCCTGTAGCTTGCATCATTTTTCCTGCTCTTGTTTTATCCTGAGAACCCTGTGATCGAAGAAATTTCCCCAATTCATTTTCTTCCTGAGACAGAACTAACAAAAAATAAATGAGTTGTCAAATATGTTATTAAATTGGTTCCTAACAGCTTTAAAACTGGCCTACCATCAAACAGTTTGTCACTTTAGGTCCAAGCAGCAAAGCAAAAATAAATAATTTCACAGAATTCCTGCATTTAGTAAACAGAAGACCTGATTAATTTGAGACATTTGCTGATATATTTAACAAGAATCACAAAATTCCAGCAGCACCAAAAGACAACAGGAAAAATGTGCTATTTCTTTCTTAAAAAGAAAGTTAGGTTGGTTATACTACAAAATGGGCCATCTTGATTGCAGTAACTTTCAGTGTTGGGTTTTTTGGGTTCTGTCTGGTTTGGTAGGTTGGTTTTTAGTTCTTTTTTTTACCACTTGGACTGCCTCAGCTGACAGCATACTTTCACTGAAGCTAATTCCAAGTTGTACTAACCAAAACTCATTCACTTGCTTTTCTGTTGCTCACCATTTTTCATGCTTGACTACATAAACCTTCACATGAAAAATCTAGTCCTTCATTTTAAAGAACATTTACTTTGAAATTACTTGGCAAGATTACTTGACAACTTCAACATTCTATAATTCAAATACTATATTTCAACTATCTGAAACACATCTACCTCAAAGTAACTGATCATTTTTTAAACAGGAAGATGGAGTGGTTTTACACTGAATTGTCGACTGCTTCTAAACTGGGACCATGGACCTCAAAGAACCTTCCAAAAACATTTCATGATGCCCTCACCTCTTTGTCTTTTAAAGTGGCTATCTCCTATAGTACCAATGTCAATGGACTATCAAGAGGGAGAATGGCCTAAAACAATGTCATCAGATCTCTTGAAGTCCTCTTGCCATTTTTCAAAATGGCAATGGTCAACTCCAATGCAGACTCAGCACTCTTTGGCAGAAGATGCCTATCTGCATCTGATGCAAATCTTTCCATCAGATTTCATCTGCCACTTCTTTAAGCTGATACACTACTATTCTGTATTTCAATTTTACCTCCTGATTCTGAAACATTGTCTTTGATTTTCTTTGGATAAAGAAAAATGAAAGGCTCGATAAAATATGGGTAACATTCAACAAAAGACAGTAAATTGGAAGATGACTTCATAGCTGGAGTCTCTCCTTCAGGCCAGAAATCAAACAATATGGGCAGTAGAGAACCTTTAGAGGATATCTAATACAACTTGCTGTTTGAAACTTCCCAAATTAGGTCCCCATCTCTCGCTAATGACTGTCACTAATTCCTGTATGATTTTTACAATCAAGTCAGCATTATCAAATCCATCATAATAGCATAAATTACTTAATTATAAAACTAGTAATAAGCCAAAAGTTCTTCATCAGCAATCCTGATTAGAAAAAACCAAACAAAATAAAACATGAAAACAGTTTAGAAAGGAGTTATGATTCCTAGACAATATACTTCTGAATTTAAACAAGCCAACCAAGTAATGGGAAAAACAAATTAAAGAAAGCTTTCTCCAGTCATTATGACTATCACTGCATTATATCAATATATAAAACTTCAGAACAGGGAAATCTTCAAACAAATAAGCAAATCTGCATTCAGCTGTCTGCAAGGAACATGATCTTTACTTTTGAATAGGATGAAACTAGTAGCTTCCCGCTTTCATTTTTACCTTTTCACTTGTTCAATGATTCCATAATGTAGACCTTCTTATCATTTTAACTACTGTATCTCATCATACTTACAACAAATCCTTTTTTGATACAGTTCAATTGCTTTCAGCAACTCCATACACGTTCTCTGAATAGAATGGAACAGCTGATATCAAAACAAAATACACAAAAATTTGTCAAGTGAGGAATAAAATACAAGAAAGAACATAATTTTTTGTACAAATTATTAGGGAACATTATTTTCTTCTTGAACAATGAGCAATATTTCTGGTATTTCCCTTATCAATCGTGCTCTTCTCTCAATGAAGTTTTCACTAAAGCTAAAGACTGACCAATCATAACTTTACAGAAGGAAAATAAAGAAAAAATAACTTTGGAAACAGATCTATAATAAACAGTAGTTAATCAACTACTTGTGCTGGTTTTTTTTTTTTTAGGTGATATCTTTGTATAGATATGAAGATGTACAAATCTGTTTCTAAAAACCTCGTGGTAGAACAGAGTTATCAAAATATCTATCAATCAATCATTCTTACATGTGGGAATATGCATACTGAATTTTTCATATACACTGTGAAGTCTAGTGGAATAAACTTGCATAGGTATGGCCAACACAGAAAGTTGTTGATTTAAACTGAAAGTTTTACTTGCATAAGCAAATTTCTAAAGCAGCAGCTTCCAATGGAAGTAGAGGTAAAAAAAGTCAGTCTTTACTATATTTGGAGATTGTTTCTAGGAAATTAAAAAATTACTACTCTTTCTGTCTGTCCATCTAAAACCTCCAGCCTGCAACTTAAATCTAAACTCTACCATATCAGGCATTACACTAGCTAGAAGTAAAATAGAACACTGGCACAGTTAGTGCCTTCTTTCAATGCTGCTTGGCTACAAATTTACACAGGTCTTGTCTTTTAAACTGCGAGTACGACTAGCAGGTGAGAAATTTGTCTAAAACATGCTTATTTCACTTGTGTGAATACATGTTTCCCTATTTCCAATCCCACTTGAGCTGACAAAGTATCCTTCCTGATGAGTCTGCCACACAGTAGACATGGTAAAAACTCAGGTATGTATTTATAAAATATTGTCCCATACTTCCAGCTTGTTTTACATCAATACACTTGTTTTATAACCCATTGTGAAGACTCCGTAGGTAGAACCACTGGGTGGTAAGTTATTGCTATTCTTGCATTTGTTGTACTACAGCCTCCTGTATTTCAGCTAAAACCTAAATAAACTGAGAATCCTAAGTCAATATTTTCTTTAAGAAACTGCAAGAAAGCCAGTAAAGCAAAACATTTACCCTCACGTAAGAAAATAACACAAACAAAACTTCCATGGACGTTAACTGGGTTATTACACTTCCATAGTACAGCCTCAATTTTTTGCTTTGTCTCAAAGACATTCTAGGTCTTCATTTTCTAGAACTTTAACCTCTTTTTTTTTCATCAGTGGGGTTGAGGATACTGACAGTAGGACTGTATTTGTCACACAGCAGGATTCCTTCTCTTGGTTTTATTTTACAGACTTTCAGAAGTTTCTTTTGCCATGTCAGAACCCACTGATCTGCTTGAAACCTCCAGGGCAGAGTGCACTGTGCACCTTGCTCCTGGGCATATTGCATGTTTTTCTGGCATATGTGGTATTTTATACTTGTATGAAAAAATGTCATTTGTACGCTCAATAAAATACTATTAGGAAAAAAAAGCCAAAACAAGTCACCTTAAACTGACATAGGCAAAGGATAAGGATCTCCTGACTCCCCTGCTAACAGAAGGAGAAAATTTGCCCCTAAAACATGAAAATAAATCTGAGATATGTTAAGTTCCAAATAAAGTTAGAGGGACATGGGGTTTTGTGTTACAAAATTCCTCTATATTCCCTGAATGTACATAGATACTCTTGTCAAAATTTGGAAGAGATGTTACATGAAAATTATAAAAATGTATGTATGTTATTATATCCTATGTGCACACATATTAAAGGCCTGGTGGAAATGGAAACACTTTAAAAATTAAAAATTAACAGAGGACACACATTATGCAAACATTACAAACCTCTAGTTTTGCATCCAGATCTGCATCTGAAGCCACAACATGTTCATCTTCCTTTTTTCCTGTAACTTTTATAAGGGTTTGTTTTGTTTTCCAGTATTTCTGTTGCATTTTATTGACCACAGATTTTTCTTGGCTTTGAGCATATTGATCATAAAATTCTCTTGGATAGTTGCTAGAATATTAACAAACAAAATGTAAAACTTCAATTGGATGCTTGAAAAATAAGTCTAACACACTCGATTAATACATTTCCGTTAAGAATATTGCATCTGCATGCCAACACATATATTCTAACATGCAGTTCCTCATTATGCATTAATAACAAAGCAACTAAACTCCTGTATTTCCCATAATACTCTGAAAAATAATACACTGATTTCAACTTGAGTATCTTAATCTATGCAGTACTGCGTAATAAACAGCTTCAGAGAATTCTTCCCAATGCATTATAAAATGATTTATAGCCCACGGAATTAACTTTTTATTTTGTATAATTAATAGGAGAGTTTCAAGTGAACTAGCAGAGTTGCTTGAGCAGGTAGCAATTTTCATGCCATTTCAGCACTGCTGGGATTTGACACAGCTCATTTTATGAATGGGATTAGACTACTTCTTGCCCTCCTTTTTTGTAATTGAATAAAAAAAAGAATTAGAAGAACACTCATCTCTTTTGAGCATGCTATGTGAAAGACTGATTATCTCACACCTCTCTTTATACAACTGACTACATGACAACTCTGGGTGTGTAACACGCAACCATTTCTTTCAAGGATTAGTTTTCACTGACAAATAATTCTGCATTCCTGTAATAAATCATAATAATAAAAAGTGCAATATATAAATTCCATATTCCACAGTATTTAAGCCATACCCAGACAGCTTAATAGAAAATATAGCCTTACAGTGAAACCTTGGTGTCTTTCAGGAAGTGTTATTCCATTATTAATATGTGCAGAAGTACATGCATTTTCCCCTATGTGCATATATAAAAAATTTCAGCTTTTTAGAAGTACATGGTTGCTAAAAATTGCTATATTGGATACTTCATGAAACTTAAATAGGTTGAGTTTATTTTGAGAATATACCTTCCACCTGTGGAGTGACAAACTGTGGTTCATTAGTGAGATATTGACCCCTAGTTCTGCTCACAACACGCAGATTGCTCAGAGATGCTACCCCAAGAGGTCTTCAGATCCAACATACACATCAAGCCATGTATTGAGACATGTGTCCCTGCCCATGGCAGAGGGGTTAGAACCAGATCAGCTATAAGGCCCCTTCCAACCCAGGTCATTCGATCATCTTATGATCCTCTGATTATATGTATCTATATCTACATATTTGCTGTGCAGTAATACAGCCATTCTGAAAAAGCAAGCCATTGATAAATGTTCCCTAAATGGGTACCACATCTACCCTACATAGTTACTAGTGATACAGTTTAACCTGAAAAAGAAATTTTTTTAACATGGTTATATTACTTGCTTTAGTTACTTTTAATCAGCAAGTTAGGCAACACTGCCTTAATTACCAAAGAGATGGTAAGAAATTAAACTGCAAGTGAGCAGGGACATAATTTTAAAAAGCACTTGTACAGAGCACTTCATGCCTTCTTCACCAAACTTTAAAAGCAAAGATATTTACCCATTTAATTGTACACAAATATTAGTTCCAAGAGTTTAATTTATTAATTAAAGGTCTTCTGGTGCTACAGCAGAAAATAAAAAACATGTACGAAACATACCATTTTGTTTGGAATTCTGTACAAACAAGCCATTACACACACTGACAACAGACAGCCTGTCAAGTTGGGTGAAGATTATATTGACTTGATACATGCTGCAACTTTAAAATACAAAATTTACAGCCTTCAATGAACAAAAAAAATCCTCCTGCATTACGAGAAAACATAATATGAGAATTTAATAAAAATAGAATTACTCTAATAATAATTAAAAATACCCATCAAACTTCTCACAAAGTATTATAAAGGCCTTAGGTGCCTGGCTAATTGCGTGCTTTGACTTCTGCTACAGGGAAAATAACAGATCTCATTTCAGCAGTCAAGTGAAGAAAACACCATAACTCATCTTATGTTAACCAGCTTCAAGAGCTACCTCAACTGAAGTCACCAGAAGTTCTGGGGGCAATGGTGCAAGGTCTAAAAATTAGCTACTAATATAAGGTCACAAAAAGATTAGAAAAAGTGCTGGGATTAATACAGATTCCTGAATTATGAGACTGATAAACCAACTGAACAAATCAACATACCAAACACTATTAGCTGTTTTGAATTAAAAAAAAAAATCAAGATGCTTACTATTTATGACCTTCCATGATTCTTGTTTTCTTCAGACACCTAAACAAGAAATTATCAGTTAATACAAGTATCTGCAATTTTTAAGTAAAACACTAGTAATCCTATATCTTTTCCCTCAGAAAATTACTATGCTGCAGCATGTTTACCACATTCCAACAAAAACTTTTCAATCTGTGAGCCAAATGCCTTCCTTGTGTAACACGCAATTCTCATGAAAATCCATTACAAATGGATTTAAGTGCTGCCATCAGTGATGCCAATCCTTCTATGTTAGCAAGTTTTTCAAGCAAAAGCAAATACACCAGGCATAAATTCAGTGACTTTTGATGAGGCATGCCAAAATTGTCCATGCTAGACATCACCCTCAGTCAAGTTTTTTTCTCCAAATTTTAGCCACAACAAAATTCAATTGCTTTTCACCTTTTTTTTTGCCTATATCCCACTGACCTATTTTTTTAAAAACACTAGTTACATCATATCTTGAGTCAGAGATGTGAAATTTAACGACCAGATGGTTTTTCTATGAGGGACACCACAGTTCCTGAGGATAGAATACGATTTGTATGCATTAGAACTTCAGATTTTATAAGTTACTATCTCCAGCTTGGATACCCAAGTTTCCCACTATACTTTGAGCTGGCCAGATGCAGGCACATCACTTCCCTCCAGTACCTGAGCACACTCCTTCCAGGCCAAATTTAACAGCCAAGTCAGATACTCATAAACAACAAGCACCCGGCTTCTCCTCTGCTGCTTTCAGAGAGGACTGGTCAGCACATGGTTAACATGGGAATGGAGGCACTCCAGCAGGATCTGGATGAGACCAAAATGAAGCTGGTGAGATGGATGGTGCTGCTGAGGAATGGACTTCAGCAAGCAGAGTCACAGAATAAACACACCAACAGGCTCCACTAAGGTATGAAGCTGACTGACTGGGAAAACAGTAATGGAAAAAGTAGCTAGAGAGGTAACAGTGCTGAAACAAAACAGTGCTGAACTTTGACACTAAGTAAGAAAAAAAAGGGGCTACAAAGGGGAGTCATGATGTTGGAAACGTATCTAGCACAGTACTGCATACAGACAGTGTGGTTATCACTAGAGAGGCAAAGGGACTGGAACAGATTGCAGGAACCCAAACAAAGCTATGCAAACAACCTGAATGGTTCCTGCAAGCGTGAAGCACATGCACTTCCATTTGGAGCTGAATGGAGCCAAATCCCAGATTTCTGAGTCTAACCTCTCTGCTGTCAATACCTGTGAAACTTCCCGGCAAAGTTCCATGAAGTACTGCAAGATTATATCAGAGCAGAATTTTGCCTGAATTGGAATTTTTGTGAAATGTTCCTAAGCACTGCAGGAAAATTAGTAACTCTGTCTTCAGACCAGAGTTTAAATGTAAGGGTCAACAGCTAAAAAAGGAGGAAGAAAGAATCTTTTCAGATTGTTGTTTGTGTTACAGAACCATTTAGTCAGACAAGATACAGAATGGACTGCTTTGCTGTTCTTTCCAGAGCCATAGGCACAGACACTATTAACTCATTTCTTAATACCTTTACATTATTGACTTCACTGTTTTCACACTGGTCCTCCTTCAGTCAACTGTGGGGGTGTGTGAGTGAGATAAGACCACAGGATTTAGCTTGTATACACATCCATGACTCAGCTATTCAGCAGCACACTTGGTTTGACAGGAAGGAAAGAACAGCCTACCTAGGTGGAATAACATGTACACTACTTGGAATGAAGTATAAGCAACCAGTATGGGGAAAAGGTGCAAGGCACTGACCTTATTCACTGTACACGTCCACTTGCTTCTCCTGGAAATCAATGTCCCTATGAAAAATAAATAGGGTCATGGTGAAACAGCTGTCATTTACAAGTACAGCTCATGCTCTTTCTTCCTACACATCTGACCTCACCTTTTGATTCTGAAATATTCTTGGTTATACCATTCCAGGTCCTACATAGCACCCTTCTGCCCTGAAGATATTCTTTGTGGGAATTTTTACATGACAGGATGGCATTTGAGGTGTTNATGCCCTGAAGATATTCTTCGTGGGAATTTTTACATTCAAAGTGGACAATATTTTCATGGTATGAAAATGAGGGCATGTGTTCCCTTGTTCTGCTGTGTGACAGGATGGCATTTGAGGTGTTTGAGGCCACAAGACCTGCTGGAATGGTGTCCTATGGCCAATCAGGGTGGAAGGAAACAGAAGTGGAGCCTTACCTACACTGCCTGCTGGAAATGGCTCCTGGTATGTGATATCACCCAAAACATCCCAGGAGGGAAAAAGGTCCCAGAGTTTTCTAGGTAGTATAGATAAAAACCATGCTAAGGAGATTGCTGTAATTAAGCAGTGGCAACAAGCAGCAGCCCAGGACACAAACTCAATCCCTGGGTCCATTTTATTTCCAGTATGGAGCTAACTTTTGGTCCTAAATGAGAATTCAGTTTGCAAAGACAGCTTAGTAAGTACTAGCATTGAAAAAACAGAAATGTAGTTGCTAAAAAATAATGTGCAGTAAATTGTCTCTGCAGCAATTTAACAGGGCCCTAATTTATTTATATAATCTCTTACTTCATGTGTTGTTACTGTCTGTTTCAAGTCCAGGAAGCAAAAAGGGTTAAGATACTGGTTCAGCTCTAACAAAGGACACTATTAGAAAGCATATGGCTTAGCTGAAAGCAGTGAGATTTTTAAAAAGAAATACCAAAATCTAAGTCTGGTCTCAAAAAGTGAGAGATACTAGTAAGAGAGGACTGGAAACACCCCAGGGAAGTGTCTAAGAATTAAAAGGAACATTTCATAGCCATGTAAAGAAGAATCCCTACAGTCAGAAAATGCTGGCCCTGAGGCTGCAGAGAGAGACCAAGAACGAGCACATAACCTCTCACTACTTTAAGTTTTGAACTCTCTTATGCTTTCGAAGAACAAGACAAATGTCCTGAACAGAAGTAACAAACCAGTCTTTGCCAAAATTGATTACAATAGAAGCACATGACACTAACTTGAATCTACCAATATTCTCTCCAAAAATTTCAGTCAAATTCAAAACTAACCCATGTTATCATACAGTTTTAGATATAAAAATAAGCTTTATTTGCCACAAGGAGTTGATGTAAAGGACTTTTTTCACTTGTTTTTCTTCTCAGTGTATTAAAACAAAACAAAAAAGTTTCAATAACTAGTATTATACTGACAATGATTAAGAAAAGAAAAAAATATCATCACCCTATAGGAAGGCATTTGTATTGGGAAGTTTCCATGATATTTGACAATAAAGAGTTATATAACACTTGTGATCTCCGTGACAGACTTTATCTTGACAAACAAAAGGGAGGGATACTCTAGATGAGGGGGTGGGTGTTAGAAGCAAGCACACCTGCTTTATTCACACCAGAGAAAGCAGTGCCACATTACAGACGACTGTACACAAAACCACATTTAATACTGCACAGTGATGGATTCACGGCTCCAGTAATTTTGCAAGTGCTTTTGAGTGTTTTGAGAGAGACTAATCCTACCTCAGTTTAAACATTAAACCTGAGCTGGCCCTATTCATAACAAGTCTGCTTGGAACACAAGGGACCACAGAGCTGAAAGACCCATTCCCATACAGAACCAGCTGGGGTCACAAGCCCTGCCAAAACCTTGAAAATGCCTAGCAGGTGGTTTTGAGGCACCAAGAAGCCTCAGCATCACTTTCCGCAAACCATCCTCTTTGCAGACTGAGGCCAGAGAAGACAGGCACAGCCTGGACACTGAAATACATCAGAAGTGTTTCTAGACTCAGCCTGGCTTCAGGTGTAATACAGCTGAATTAAGGCAGTGCTCTGCCACTGACGACAAGAAATGCTGAAACCAAGGACCATTCCTGTAAACAGGCAACTATGGCAGAGTTTCTCAGGGTGGTAGACTATTTACCCACTAATTATTTCCACAGGAAGCCATAACAGCTGGAATGCACACAGAGCTTCATGTTATTTCTGCCAT
This sequence comes from Promerops cafer, assembly GCA_013398275.1. Classification (NCBI taxonomy): domain Eukaryota; kingdom Metazoa; phylum Chordata; class Aves; order Passeriformes; family Nectariniidae; genus Promerops; species Promerops cafer. The sequence goes on from VZSE01009779.1 coordinate 3,115,948, forward strand.
ACTCATCATCCTACTGAGAAATTTTATTAGCTGTGACACTGGAATGAAACTTGATGAAGGACACTTGTCATTAGCAAGTGGCATTTCTATTCCTACGGAAAATCCTCTGATTCTCTATATTCACCAAGACCACTTGAATAAACATGTAAATTTTTCTGTGCAAATAGGAAAACGCTTTCATGGTGTTTTGTGTGATTTGAAGTGCAGCCTACACTAGGATTACCCTCCAGCTCATGCTCTGTACAACATTTGTACAAGCTTGCTTCTCTTTTTTAGCTTTAGTACATTTTGTTGCAGCATAAGTTGTCTGGTTTCCCAAGAGCTAAACAGCTTTATGAATAATCTTTAGATTCTACTTGTATAAGAAAAAGATGGTATGTGTGCCTTCTCTCTAACATTGATAATAAACAAGTCTATATATCAGTGTTATTCACATTACTTCTCTTTTTCAGTAAGCCGAAATGTTAAGAAGTGTCACATGGCATGGTAAAGTTCAGATCTTAGTACTCCCCTAGGTTATGAGGAAATCAGTTTAAAACCCAACAAACAAAAGCTTTACCCGAAATTCAAGTATCTCTTCTTCTCTGAGCATTGGTTACATAGCTCTTACCGTGCTCTTAGCTCAGACAACAGATCACATAGAAAAATATCAGGATGCAACCAGAGGCATCAAACAGGAATCTTTTCAGCTCTGAAAACTGTATGTAAAACAAACTGTTGATCTAAACACAGCTTCTCAGAACAAAAAGATGAGCTGAAATCCTTGCAAAAACATTAAAATGCTGATGTACAGAGCAAATCTAACATCCAAAGATGACCTAGCAGTTATGTAGGAAGGCAGTAGATTGAACAACACATTCTCTTGAGACACATCCAGAAACAATGAAAGGAAACTGAACAAGTAGCATAGCAGAATTCAGCAACCCTTACGTGAAGGCAATATGTTCATCAAAACACACAGAAGAGTCTGCACTTTCACTGACAGAACTGTCTTCTGAGTCTACTGCTCTTTCAAAGCAGATAATACGTTCTGTGGCTCCTCAAATCCCAACAGACTCTCCATATCCTGAAACTCTTGCAACTTATAACCTCAAATATGGCAGAATCATGCATTGCAGTTGACTTACTTATGTCAACAGTGTTATTAAAATGAATACTCTTCCAAGAAACTTTTAATACAGTAATAGTACAGTGGTGGTAAGTAACAAAAGAAAAAAAGGAATTCTATATATAAAATATAAGACTGATAGTTTCATTTTTGTAAAATACTTTGAAGGGAAGAAAATGTGCCTAGGTGAGGGAATCAAGGCCATCTGTGCCTCCAACAGCTCTTGGCTGACAACTTATCTCCTCCACTCTGCCCCCTGGAAGCTGTCATCAAACTGAACCAAGTAAATGGGTCGCAAAACAAGCAACAGTCTCACTGCAAGATGAAGACTAGACAGGGAGCAGTTTTATCTTCTCTGGTGTGTCCAGAAACACACAGACCAGGAGCTTCAAATGGTGTTTGCCTTTCCCAAGCAAAAGAGAATATAATAGACTGTAGATCTGAATTATCCATGTTGCCAATGCAGGAAAAGAATGAAAGCTGAAGTCTGGATCTTTCAGCATCAAGATTATACACACACTTAGAAGTATTCCTACTCTTATAGACAATAATAGCTAACACTCTAATTCAGCTAAAACGAATCTAGAGTTCAAGCTATATCTATGACAAACGACAAGATTTAATTTTTCCTCTAAAGCTCTTAATTCTCAATATTGATGCTTTAATCCTGCAGAATCATCCATGCTTAGCTTTAAATCCAGGAGTCTTTTCATTCTGTTCAACTACTCACTGATGCACTTGTTTATTAATTCAAAAAGTTTTCAAATTGGTCTGTAAGTGCTGCATTAGCAGTTCCTTCCATCCATTACAACTTTTTGTCTAATCCTTTGTCTCAGACTGATCCACAGCTTTGCTACTTATCCTGGAAAGTGACTATCTTGGAGATTACCCAGAAGTTCTCAGGAGAAGAAATACAAGATTGCAGTATCAACAGAATTACTCTGTCAACCTATTTCAGGAGTTGACACCTAGAAGGAAATTTCACACATCCCTAAAAGAAGCACAGGATAAATGGCATCTGTTACACAGTGAAGGCTTGTGCTATATTCATACACCTGGGAAGTGCTGAGAGGGGAAAAAAATCATCCTGACTGCAATTATCTAACTTTAGTGCCTAAATTACCATACAAGCCTCTCAAGACTAAGTCCCTGTACAGATAGTAAATAGAACCTCTAAGGAGCAATGCTGAGCACCTCAACCAGAGCCTCACCGCTGTACTCTGTGCACACAGAAATTATGCTTTTTGCATTAGGTACCTGAACTACAAAGATAAATCATGCAGTGAGAGCACTGCTCTATTCCCCTTCTTTTAGAACTAGGATTTCATGGCGGTCTGTTGAACTACTGTGGGAAAAAAAAAAGCCAGCAGCATACTGAGTAACACCGTCCTTGGGACATGGCCACATCCCGTTAAGGTCCCTGGAACCAATTCTCTCTTTCACTAAAACACTTCTGGAACTAACATTTCTACACACAGTTTCTACCATATCCTTCTCCTCTCTACTAAGGCCTATGAGACAACACAGAAAATTACTCATTTATTCAATTTCATTTATTCATCTTGATCCTTCAAAGAATTAAAAAAAATTCCAAAGAATTACCCTACTCTACCATGCCCCCTACTCCTGCCAAATTTGACGTGCAAAAAAATTCCAAGCACATACTTAAAACAACAGAAGTATCAGAGAAACTGGAGGCTGTTCTCCAAGGAGGTAGTTTGACCCAACACAACACACCTTTCTTTTTCAAGCTAGTAAACTGTGTGGAGAAGAAACCACAGTAATACCAGCAGGTATCTTAAATGACTAAGACTGTGTGATTAGAGATTTGCACACTATGAAACCATGTACAAGGCATGAAGAAATCTGAATGTTTTGGGTCTTCTTTCTGTCATTTTGTAGCACTATCTAGGCACCTGTCTGCCCACAGTACATCCAACGAAATGAGGAGCAGTACTATTGACACCTGTCTTTCACTCAATTTTACACTGACTCTATTTAATACTCTGTGTAGGGCATATATGGGTCACATCTATTGCAGAGAGTACTGTCAGGAGTTCCTTTCTTCCAAAACACAATTGTCGTACTTTTAATTTCAATATACACAATTAATGTGGGAAATCAGTCTACTTAAGTTCCAGGTGCAGTCTAAAAAAAGGATGACATCTGGGGCCATGTTTCTTATGCTATCATTTAGTCTTTATTTTTCTATTCCCAACTCTGATATATACAAGTTAATAGAAGTGGCAGACAAACTGCAAATTTACACTTTGAGAGTTTATTGCTCACTTACACCAAGAACTAAAGAGTATCAATCCATCGGAACCACTCTGGTTTTCAGCACTTGAGTGGTTACAAGTAATTTTTAGCCAACGTGAAAAAGCAGAAATTTGGCATTGTCAACATGGTTTTTAAAACTTGTTTTTGCCCCCACAAAGTGCAAGGACCAACTCAACAGTTAGCATTCCTCTCTAAAAAATAATTTTTTGTCTACTTGGTACTATATATCTATCATATTATTCCAAAAACTATCAGGTCAAACTTACAGGCATAAGTGATCTCCTTTCTAGAGCATAAAATGCATTGAAATAATACTTGGAGCTGGGTTGGGGGTTTTTTGGTTGTTTTTTAAACAGTTGAGAATGAAAAATTCCTAAACCCAGTGGATTATCTCAAAAACACTGATAAGAATGGCACAAGAAGTCACAACACAGTACATGTAGCCTCACTACAAAATATTTCCAATAAATGCTGGCAGACTGCAAAATTGACGAGCAAACAATAGCACTTTCTAGATAAGCTCATTTGCACACAGAACTTTATCATTTGCACAGAGATATTTAATCACACAAAAAAAAATTTAAATTATTTTTTCAGATTATACTGATTTTTCATCTGCTTATTGTGGAATTACGTAGGGACAGTACATAGTATCAGTTTCCCCTCAGGGAACATCTTCTGCTTCACTAGTAAAGTGTTCCACTTATATTTGTGGAGAACAGTGAGACAACCAAGTAAGCATTGCAAGTACTACATGCATTTTATGGAAGAATAATGTGAGTATAAGTCATTGAATGGCAGGTCTAAGCTCACTGCAAATGAGCAAAACTGGGGATATTTACTATACAGTATTTAATCATTTTCTAAATGTAGACTTGCTTTGTTTCTTCAAAATGACTATCAAATTGTTTTGTAATACACATTTGTTCTCTTAGTTTAAGAACCACTATTTATAAACTTAATAGCTGAGTATTATTAAACAAAATATCATATGGAACATGCACTGTACATAGATTATAAGAGACAAGATTGTTTTTCTGATGCACTCTACCTGTAGTCAGTCTAGAGTCTTAATATTGGGAAACTTTCCTTTTGGGAAACTATGGGAAAAGTAGTGAATGAACAAAAAAAATCACTAAACTCTTTCTGCATGTACATATTACATACAAACATACAAGGCTTTAGAACTTCAAACTGATGGCTCTCTTATTTAGATACCCTATTTGCTGGCACAGTCAACCCTCTCACATTTCTGCCTCCCTCCTGCCTTTTCAGCCATTCAGAAGCCAGGAGGCAATGCCATTTATACCCAAGGGGAAACAATGCTGGAGGAGGGAACACGAGAAAATAATTTTGTCCAGATTCCCTTGGAGATTATTTCACATCTGTGGATAAGAGGTTTGAACAAAACAGCCTTATCATGCACAGCAACAACAATACAGGGTGATCTTGCACCGCCCTTTGAGTAAACACCATCAGTACAGGCTATACAGTCTCAGCAAACACATAGTCCACCCAACTTTTATCCTACTACTCTCAGTAATATCCTGGCACACCAGCTGACTGTTCCTAGAGCAGGGGTGATCCCTATGAAGCTACTAGCAAGATGGACCCAAGTACTGTTTCAGTGACTTGGTACAGACAGTTCTCAAGGCTGACGTAAGCAATTGCATAACCGGTCAAAATGCCCCTCAGTTTGCCGTGGCTAACAATAGCCACAGGAAAAAGTACTGTGAGACTGTTATTGCTAGCAACACTTAAAAGGTCATATGTTTCTACTGTTCTTGACTGTTTGGTTCTTTCTCTAACAAACTTCAGTCTCTGGGCTTTTGTATTTTTAATGCTGCTTCATCACGTGGCATAGTTTTGCCTCCAGAGTGATTTTACGGTTGAGAAGCAGCAACACACCTTGAAGAATAAACTACGGAGCTATACTCTTGGAGGTGATTTTGAAAAAAAAGTATCAAAAAGTCTTTGAGAGCATTTTTTGTCTTCTTGTTTAGATATTAGCACGTTTTTTTCTGCCAGCTTGTACCAACAGCTTTCAACACTAGTTTAAGGCTGAAAAGACCTGTTATTATTAATTTCTTCAAGAAAAGGTTATGTGAGAAATCATCAGAACAATTTAACAACCATATAAAGTACGGATAACAGAGAAGAATTGGCAAGATGGCTGGGCTTGAAACTCCACTAAGCCAGGACAAAACCCCCTAACCCTGTAGTAGGGTTCAGCAGGAATTTTACTTTGCACTGTGTGATCCCCTTCACTCCTCACTAATATAAACTTCTTAAAGAAAAATGTTAATGAAACCCCCTTCCACAAAGCCCTAACTGGTCTTCTTGAACCTGCAAATCTGCAGTAAAATTTATATTTGAATCTCAACTCCAACAAGCACAATAGAAGAAAGCACCATTATCTAAAATGCATTTAATTTTTTTTCCTCAACTGAAAAGGAAGCAAATTCGACTGGCCAGCATCTAGATTCTTGAGTAAAGTGCTGCAACCTTTCTGGAAACAATGATGTTTCATGCATGAAGTTCTGACAGTCAAGAAACTTTAGAAACTCATTTAGACTGAGATTTGGCACTATTTAACCACCACATTATCTTCCAGTAGAGTTTGTCATGTGCAAAATGTGACTGGTTATACCAGTTATGGCAGTTCACTACTCAAAAGATCTCTGTGGCTTGACACTGAATTACTCCTTCAGTGGTATTAACATTAATCTTAAACTATTACATTACTAAGTTTAAGCCAATAGGCTGTTCAAACAGCAGTTCAAAAAATTGCTAAAGTCTAAATGAGGTGTTGCTAGTCATCATGCTAAGTACCAGTAAGAACTGCAACTTGTAGATCTGTGCCAGACAGCACTGTCAAGGGGCTCTTCCTTTTTGAGAACACTGAATAGACAAAGTGGAAAGAGTGGATTACCAGAAAAACCAGCTAAAAGATCATAACCAAACGCCACCTGCACTGCAGACACCAAAATCCAGTTTTCTCTGTCCAACACTTTGGAAAAGTGATCAAACGGTTTTGTCCTTACAAGAGACTTGCTAGAGCAAAACACAAGAACAGTTTATTTCCAAGAAGTCTACTCTGAAACAAGAGTCACAGCTGCTTTCTGAGACCCAAATTAAATAAAATCTATCCAGAAACCAAAAGAAAGAGGATAACACAATTAAACATGGGGAGAACAAAAGCCAACAAACAGGTGCTTCAAGGAAATAAGAGGTCATGTCGGTTTAAAGTAAGGCTTGTAGGCAGGGAGAAAATATAACAAACAACCAAACAGAAGAACAATTGCAATGCCAAGCTTCCAAAATACTACCACAATGTAACTTGGTAGTAGGGGGTTAAAGGATGTAACTGCGAGATTACCAGTCAGTTTCACATTTACACCTCTGAACTAAGGCAAGCCTGAATTACTGCTTTAAGAGGGGGTCACACAGATCCTTGAGGCTATCAGCTTTACCCAAAACAAGGGTGGATCAGGAGACTTATTTACATATGGAACTGAACGTATACAAAAGCATATCGACAAATAAAAGAGCACACTGCCCTTCACCCCTTTCACCTACTAAAAACTGACCTGATGTTTCAAGTAACATTCGATTTTCCTTTTTTCTTCTAAAAGACTAGGGCATCTTTCATGGGTCAGGTGGATGGATGTAAAATAACTCTGATTACCAAGATGAACCTTTCACAAATTTTAAGCTTTAAATCGTAAGTGTGGGGCTCTTGAATTACCATTTCACTAGCTGTTACTGCCTCGGTGCTGGTCCGAGATCTGACATTACCTGACCAGAGGATGCCCTGCCACCTCTCTCCANACTCTGCCTCAGGGGGTCCCAATCATCCAAAGCCCTGGGTCTGTAGGAACACTCCTGTTCTCCTGCAGGGTGTGCTGAGAATTTCAAAAGCACAATGTCAGCTCCTTTCCCCTCTGGCACACAGTGCCTGTGGACGTGGAGTATCAGAGGACCCAGCTGGCAGAAAGCACAATGTATAATTTACTGCTAATCGTAGGATTAGGTAGATAAGCAGAGTCTGCTGCCTAACGGTGTTATTTCGTTAATCAGCTGTAATCTTAGAGCATTACTAACTCGAGCCCACGCCCATTGTGTTCCCAGGCTCACAGATCAGCAGCACGATTGCCTGCAGTGCAGTGCAGTGCAGTGCAGTACCGGCCCTGCCCGGCCCGGCCCGGCCCGGCCCGGCCCCCGAGCCGGGAGGGCGCGGCCGGACGGTCTGCGGCGCTCGGGCTGGCCACTGCCCGGTCGTGGTCAGGCTAGGGACGCGTTTCCTCCTGATTTCTCTGCCGCTCTGTGAGGGAAGCGGCGGGAGAGTGACCCGGGTTGGGGCCCTTCTGGGGCTCTGATCACCGCCTCGACCAAAGCCCTAAGCCCCCTGCCTCAGCCCCAGCCTGCTGGGGACCGCAGGTGTCCCGCAAGGAGCAGCAAGGAAATACTAAAATGTTCTGGTTGTCATAAACAGTTGCCATCGAGGGAGTGGAAACGTGGAGGAAAAGGCTCTTTAACGTAGCAGGCAGGTGGCAGCGTCAGGTGTGTGTGTGTGGGGTGGGGGGGGTCAGGAGAGCGTTGGTTTTGAGCTCATGTCGGAATTGGGTCATTGGGGTTGTGTGAGAGCTTTTCGAGTAAAGGAGGTGGATTTGAAGCTGATTTCAGAGCTTCAAATGAGGAGAAGAGTTCACAGATAGCATTTGAAAATGAAGTAAAAGGAGAAATGGAGAGCAGCAAGATCGGGTGAAAAATGATCCCACTTAATGGGGCAGTGTTAACTTACCGGTGTGAGCAGAGCAGAGGTGTAAACACAACAGGGCAGGGCATGAAAGCAGGAATGGAGAAGAGGTTGGGTTGGTAGGGCCCCAGAAAAGGGTTGAAGAGGAGTGGACAGGAAGAAACTGTAGAAAATGAAGAGAGGAGAAGAATGGTAGTGAGGCATCATTTTCTGAACCTTACAGAGGTCCCAAGCACTCACGTCAGTGTCCCCATGTTTCTGTGAGGCAGAGCTGAGCTACTTCGCTGGAAGTCACAAATCCAAGAGTAAAAATGCAAGATGTTTTCAGCAACAGGGACTGTGCTGTGAGGCAGTGACTGTGAAAAAGACTTGGGATCCTAATGGGTAGAGAGCTAGGCATGCACTCCCTGAGCTCTGAAGAAATCAACAGGGATAATTTAACACTGTATGATCTGAGGAGTTTCAGGTATCATATTGGAGGTTGCTTACTTTCCCTGTTTGGCATTGGTGTGACCACTAACAGCAGGTCATACCCCCAATCATGGTGCATGTAGCACAGATGGTGTGTTGACAAACAAGAATGGTTTTATGGGAAGAAATACAGGATTGTTTCTCAGAACTACAGAAACCCTAATAGGATAGTTTTTGTGTTAAAGCAAAGTAACAGCAAGAAAATATTTTCATGGGAGACAAATCTCTTAATGGGGTCTTCAGTCTTGCAGAAAAAGGTATAACACAGCAGCTGAAAGCTTGGAATACAGGAAACCTGGTATAAAATATCTCATTTACTTTTGGATGTTATCCTGTAAACACCCTCCAGCTGCCTTGGTATTCTAGAGCTCTCTTTAGAGCAAATATAAAAAAGATGCATTTTAGGGTGTGGTTATCTGGTTTATTTTAGTTTCCAGTGAGATTAACCATTCTCTGGGCAGGGGTTCCCGTGACTGAAAGAGTAACAGGCTGAAGTGTAAATACTTGCATTAGACATATTGCCCCATTAGTCAAATAAATTCCAGGAATTACTGGTTTTGAGAGAAAACATATTCACGGAGTTCGTACCTTGCCAAAGGGAAGTGATGCTAATAAGTGACAAAAGGTTTCTCTGCAGTGGATGAGGATCTGGGATCTGTCCAGCCACGTCTGACGTTGGGCTTTGGTAGCTTTTAGTTTCTCAGTGAACATGAAGAATCCATTGTGTCCTTTAATGGTATTTACGTGTGCAAATTTCCTAGAGGAAGGTGTAAAAAGAAAATCTCACAGGATGTAAGGAATTACTTTAGCCATTTCAGGAGCAGAACCAAGACAAAATAATTTTTTTTGGTAAATTTGCAAGTGTTTTTTTCTTAATTGCTCCACAGCAAGGTAGGAGGGGAAATAGTCCTCAATAAACCTTGATTCTGCAAAACACTGTACTTTTGTAATCATGGAACTATTTTTATGCCAATATTTATTTATGTGTCTGAATATACCAAAAATCAGGACTTAGGCTAGCTCATTTCTCATGTACTTTAGGACTACATCCTGCAAATTACAGACAACTTTTCGCATCTTACTGTCTCAAATCATTAGCTGAGATTAGTATATAACCTCAAAAAATTACTTTTAAAGCTTTATTCCTCACTGAAGTGCGAACATTTCTTAATATTTTATCATGTTTCATGTAGCTTATCACCAGATGTAAATGCTATAAATATAAGCAAGTGCCATCTGGTTGTTCTAGCACCTCTGTTATCTCCTATGGAGATATTTTTAGGGCAGCAGAAATACAGAAATGTAACTAAAACAGTTATTGTAAGTGATATTTGAAATAAGGTGTACTTTCTACTTTTCACAAGCTCAGTTCTTTGATAAAGCTGACTGGATGCATGAAACACCTTGAAGCATGGTGCTTCATACTTTCTGCTACTAACAATTTTTCCCCATTTGAGCATCAAAGTACTCTAAGTTACTTAAATTAACTAAGCAGTTGGTTCCCTGACCTTAAAAAAGTTCACTTCTGCTGTTCCATAGAACACCCCATCCTCTTGCAAACTGAGGTTGTTAGAATGACATCATTAAAATTGTCATAAGATGCAAGGAAAGATAAAGTACAGCTCTCTGAGGTGGAACTATTGATCATAGTTGAAAACATCACTTTTTATGGTAGAGAAATGACTTCCCAAGCCCTCAATCACAGAAACCTAGAGCTTTGGAAAGACTGACCAATTAGTCTTAGCCCTCATCTTGTAAGCTCTTTTCTGTATCTAGCTTTGTGTTGCACTTTGCTCCAGCTGTATTTAATTCTCAAAAAGACAAATAAAGATTGGAATCCCATGTTGACTCAGTGAGACTCACCATCCAGTTGTGTTTACTGTACCACATGGCTACTATAGCATACTATGGGATATGCTACCCTTGTCACTTAAATTGATACATTCTCATGTGTTCTGTGCTGTCTATATAAAACAATCTTTTAAAAGTGTGTGATGGTTTTTAGCTTATTGTATTCCTTAGGTAATAACATTGAATTTCAAATAAGGAAATGGAAACCATCAGGGGCAAGAGAGAGAAAACTAGAAATTCAAGGATTTTGGAAGCCCAGTAGTAGTGCCCTGTTTTTCAGTAGAATCAATAGAAATTATATTTTTTCCATCTGTATATATTATTTTCTTAAGGTTTCTTAATGTGCTGTTATTCTGTCCCCCATTTATATGTATCTGGGAATTAGTAACTTCAGAAACATGCATAGCATTAGGTATCCTAGAAACAGCACTGAAGGTTTCTCATCTTCCCTTGACAGTAACATTATTTATTATTATTATTATTATTTATTATTATTACTATTATTATTATTAAAACTTTCACATATTAAAATGTTTTTTAATCCTCTCATGTCACTTGCCCTCTGTTTCTTGTCTACATAAGGAAGTAAAAACATTTAATGTTTTGTTTTATGGACACAGTCACTGCCTGCTTGAGTTTCTGCTCAAAATTTAGAAATCAAAGTGAGGGAAATGATGCTTCCCTTAAACTTCCTCAAGTCCCTCATATGAAAATTTGCAGTCTTTTTTGTCCTCTCATCTAACTGCTGTTCTTTTAATTTTCCTACCACACTGCTGTTTGTTTTCAAATTTCTTAGCAAAAATCTGTCTACTTTAAAGGTGTCTGTGTTCTGCTGTTTTGCATTTATTTTTATAGTTTCTATAATTTAGCTCTATAAGGCATGTAGTTTGTATTGTTTGTGTGACTGTTCCAGCTTAGTGATCTGCTGAAAACCTTTAGCCTATTGTCAGCTTCAGAGATTTACTTAATTAGTCATTTATTTCTCCTTTCAGAAGCTGGAACATACAGAATCGTGGGATGATTTGGGCTGGGATCGGAAGAGATCTCTGAGACATTCTGGTCCAGCCCCCCCTGCTAAAGCAGACTGCCCTAGAGCATGTTGCACAGGATTGTGTGCAGGTGGATTTTGAGTATGCCCAGAGAAGGAGACTCCAGAACCTTTCCATGCAGCCTGTTCTGGCGCTCAGTCACCCTCAAAGGGAAGTTTTACCTCATATTCTTACGGAACTTCTGTGTTTCAGTTTGTGCCTGTTGCCCCTGATACCTTCTATGATAGTGGAACCCCTGAAATGACAGCCAAGGGTAGAATTAGAGGGCTCCAGGTTGAAGTGGTGCCAGCATCTCTGACCATCAAGGTAGGACCAAAACTGCCAGATAGGACTCGGCCTGTAATTGTGGATTTCATGGTGTTCAGTCACCATTACTTTCCTATGGTTCTTAAGACAAAATGAAAACAGTCGTGAGTGGAAGGGCTTGCCTGGATTTTTCTTCATGCAGGTTTGTGTTCACTTTTAGATACTGTCTGAAGTCCAAACTTAATATTGCTGTCCAAGTGCTGGTTCATATACTCTTTTTGGCAAGTCTTGATCAGTGAGCTGTGCAATACTCTTCTTTCCTCTTGTCTGGTTTGCACTGAACATTTTTGCACATTCTTCTACTATTTGTCTCCTTTATTGTCATTATCCAGCTCCCTGGATACTCTTGCAAACAGCGCACAGGGTACTCTTTCCTGTCAGATACTTTTCATTTGAATGACAGGGATGGAGCATGTAGTGTGACTATCTATTTTTCATACCTGACATTTTGAATCAAAAGGACTGCGTTAGTTGATCTGTTGTTTAGATGGAGCTGGTATTTGTGGAATTCACCAGAGAATTAGCAAGGCATTCAAGAACCAGGTTTATCCTTAATAACGACAAGTAGACAGTCGGGAGAGGAGAATGGGCACGGTGGCAATTTGCACTGATTTTCATCTGAGAACAATAATATTTAAAACCATCTTCTTCTTAAGTATTTACATGAAAATATTAATTTGAATACACCCAACCTGCAGTCGTTGGTTGTATTCTGGAATGCATATGTACTTGAACTGAGGTTATCTTCATCTACTGGACTTGGATAAGCAATCCAATCCCTGCAGTAAACTATGAATTTATTTTATTATAGTCTGCAACAGTATTATTGAATAATCCCTGAACTTCTTTCCCAAAGGAGCTTACAGTCTGAAAGAAAATGCAAAATGGGAGAGAGACAGCAAGAATCATTGCTTTTGCTTTGTAAATGAGAAATTGAGACACAACAGATAAAACGATTTGTCAGCAAAAAACTATGACAGAACTGGCCAAGGGTTCTTATACTGATTTACCACTGCCTTTAGCCATCCCATCTTCCAGTGTTTTCAAAGGTTAGAGATTCATAAGATGTGCTTGCTTTTTCCACAGGTTTGGGAATGAGAAAAGAGCAGGGTACTGACAGAAGCCGTGCTTAATAAATACAACTTCTTTGAAAGATGGTATATCAATAAAATAGCTCTTCATTGAATAGATTTTCATAGTGGCAATATGAATACATTTTCTATTAAGTTCATTTCTTTAGAAGACAATAATATAGTAAATACAGGCTGAGGCTCACAGATGTTACCATGTTCTCCTTGATGCATTCATGAGAGTTGTTCCATATAAAGATAAACATTTTGAAACAGTCATTAAAATATTCTGGCCCATTAAGAATGAGTCACCTAACTTTTAAAGCTCTCCTGGAGATGTTTCATATCTTAGGAGTGTAAGTCTACTAAAAAAGAATCTGCCAGCTGTTGTCCTGTGTACTGTAGATACTGCTAATTCTCAAATGTGTGAGAAGAATTCTACTACATCAAAAAATAAATTTACAGCACAATAACTATTGCAAGCAACTACAGAGTTTGATTTGCTGTCAACTCCTCATGTATCACATAAACATTTCTTTCATAAAATGTATATTTACTGAATTTCCTGAATGTATGACTTTTAATGCTTAGAAAGCAATACTATGGCTTGGTATCTCCAGTTCCTATTGAACATTCTGAACAATCTATCTGCAGATAATTTAAAATACTTGATTTTTTCCCCCAAACCATGTTAATATTTGGGTTTGTAAAGTTTTTTGACATTTACTTGAAAAGAAACTATAAAGAAACTGAAGCCATTGTGCTCAATAAACCTTTGTAACATGTGCCGGAGTTCTTAGTGATAAGATGGACCTAAAATTGGGCATCTATTTAAATAATATGATTTAAAGAATCTCTGAGATTTCAACAGCTTGAATCAGATCCCCCAGTGCTGCCCTTCATGGCAGTATGCACTGGCTGTCCCAAGATAACTGTTTTGAGATAGACGATACTTTTCTGTTCCTTATGACACATGGACTTTATGTTATTTTTGCTGTTTAATAGAAAAAAGTGTGACATTGCTTGAGAAACAGAATGTTGGTGGAGTTTCATCTTCTAATATGCAGAGATATCTGACAAAAATACCTTTACCAATGTATTCTTTTTTCATTGTGCCAACAGGAGTCATGAAGGCTGCTATTCTGAAAATATGGCATAGTCCAACTTCAGTACATCTTTGCATTTGAAAAACTAGCCACTTAATTTTCTAAAGTGCACTTTTTTAAGCGATGGAAGGTATCAATTTGAAAATTTGATCTTCCAACCCTTTTCATACTATGCTTTTGAAAAAACACCTCACCTCATCATAAATTAAATTACTGAGCTGAACAGAGAAAAAAATTATAGAAGTACTGTTTTAAATGGAAAAAGTATTCATCATACTATTGCTGCGTCTCTCATTCAGCAATGACTTTTCTCGTTCCTCTTTTGTGAACAGCAGGGATCATTTGTCCCAGAAGACAAGCTATACTCTCACTGAGATTCAATGTTTTCTGTTTCTGCTGTTCTTTTTTTCCCATCCTATATAGGTATATTCCACAGAACTAAAAAGATGTGTATACTTCCTGCATGTGGCCATGAGATTGTTTCCAGTCTGGTTCTACGAGAAGTGTTCTGATATCTACAGAACATTTAACATAGGTGAAATTGTTGTGGGCAATAAACCAGTTTGCTCACTAGGTTGATGTGCTCAGCTCAATCCTGCTGAAGAGAGATAAACATTTACTTGGAGTATACACTAAAATTAAAGTCTTGAGGTTCAGCTTCTCTCTAAGGCAGGGTTTGAAAAAGGCTCTAAAACTCCATAGATACTGTTGGTATGAATGCTTTAAATATCCCATAATTTTTGAGCAATCATATTTTTTTATTGTGAAAGCACAGTAGATAGATTATTTGTCATTTTGAGTTATTGACAACATGGATCATCTTACTACTTTTAGAGGTAAAGCCTGCTAAAATTTGCTGTTTTCTCATGATCAGCTAGTGATTTGTACCACAGTAGATTTCTATCCTGAGCTGCTTTAGTAAAAGATCTGTCAGCTTTTCCATTATCACATCCTTTTTTTGGAGAGGATCCTAATTCATTCATGTCAATTTTCACCAGGATAAAACTTGGCTTAAAATACGTATTATTGGTAGTTTTCGATGTGTTAGCATTTGGAAATGCAAAATATGTTGTTTTCTCACAGCTCTACTTCTTATCTGTTGCCTCTACAGCTAAAGAATTCATTTGACTGAATTCTGGAAAATAAAATATTCAGGGCTAGACTGTTCCTTTCAGCACATCCTTGATCCATGGATTGTGTGCAATCTGTGCAGCTTGAAGACATTGTGCCTTTGAGATGCTCTCCTCTTGTGTAGTACAGTTGTGCTTCCCGCTGGTCTACACTGGCTCATTTTAATTTCCTTTTTAAGAGGTCATTCCTAAGCAGTGTAAAGAAGAGAAAACTCAATGTGTTCCCCCTCCCAATGAACCTGTGCAGTGAAAAGTATTGTGTTTGCTACTTCTGCGTACTAGAATACAAGGTTTAAGTAACTTGATCATTAGTGCAAAGGTAAACCTTTTACACACCTAGCTGCTCTAATAGAGGCACACAATGTTATCTTTCCTTGATGAAAATGCAATTTAAAAGTTTTTGGCTTGCTAGCTATCTTTTTATGTTTGATGATATGTGTTATAGGGATGAACAAGTAATAACAGTACAAAGTTTCACTGAATGTATTCATTGTGGCTAAGAAAAACATTAGCATTTGAGTCCCTTAAACTACGAGTTCAGTCTAAAGTCTCGATGACTTCAGTGACTGCTGGTTCAAGCTCTTATACTCCTTCTGTTTATGTGGGTTTAGAATTTCAGGTCCATTGAGATCACCTCTGTTCTTGAGCTATATTTTTTTCATGAGCTTCTTAAAACTGAAATAAATGAAATATAAACAGTCTAAACCAGACAGTAATATTCTAACTTTGACCAAATCAAGATGCATTTATGATGTCTGTAGCATCATCTCCCAGATTTACATGTCTCTTTTGAGCCAGTAAAAACAATGCATAACCAAATATTTAATTTGAGTAAAGCTGAAGACATTGAGCTATTCAGCCATGGCAAACACACACTACAAAACATGGCCAATTGAAAAACAAAGCAAAACCAAAGAAGCAATTAAAAATCTTTTTCTTTCCTATTGGTTTTATATCTACCTTTTATAAAGCGTTCTTGTGAGCTACAGAAGAATGTGTAAGATCATAAGTATCTGATGGTAATTGTTGGCAAGATCTGTTTGCAGACCTCCCAAGTACCTGCTCTTTATGGCAGAATCACAGTGAAGGAAGTGCTATCCATGCTAGAGAAGAGCTGGGTTAAGGACCCTTTAGGCATGCTGAACTTACACCAGTTCATTGGACAGGCTGGGATGCTGGCTGGTGTCATGGAGGGGCTGCCAGCTGTTGTCCTGGAGAGGCTGTGATGACTAGGGGATATTTCTGATGGCTGGGAAAAGACAAACACTATGCCTGTGTTTATGAAGGGCCGTCCATAAAGGTGGCTGGGGAGGTGCAGCCTGCTCTGCCTGGCCTCAGTCTCTAGGATGATTGTGGAGCAGATCCTTCTGGAGGCCGTTTCCATGCTCTTAAAGTCAAATAATGTAATTAGGAACCACCAGTATGGATTTGCCAGGGATAAGTCATCCCTGAGCAATTTGATATTTCTCTGTGATTAAATAGCTGTCCCTGTTAGTAACTGAGATAGAACAAGGGATGTTGTATGCTTTTACTGTAATAGGCTTTTGTTAAAGTCTGCCATAGCATCCTTATAAGCCAAATTAGATATGGATAGATTACAAGGTGGCTGGAAAACTGGTTTAATTGCTAGGCTCAAAGAGTCACTGGTTGGAAGTTCAATTAGCCACTAGTGTAGGTCTTCTGCAGTTGATCATGGGCTAACTTGTTTAATGTCTTCATTAATAACCTGGATGATGGGATGAAACACCCTCAGCAAGTTCATGGCTGCCACTAAATTGGAGAAAACAGCTGATACATTTGAGGGCAAAGCTGCTGCATGGGGGTTTCTTGAAAAACTGGACAAAGAGGCTGATGTGCTGCTTAATATGTGTCTTAAGCAGTAGACGCATATACCTAGGCTTACCTCAGGACAGATATTATACAGGAAAGGTTTATTATCTCTTCTGCAGTATGACTTAATTATGATGAAGTACTTTAAGTATTGGAACATTTTTCATGTTTAATAGAACTATTAATCAGTGACGTGGTTCAAATCTCTGAACAACAGTATGCCCTGTCTGGCACTCAAGATACGAAGCAGAACACTTACCACATAATGCATCCTAAAATGAAAACGCACAGAACAAGCTTTAGCATATAATTACATATATTTCTGTGTTGTACAAGTGTGTAAACACTGCTACTTGCTCTGTCTTTCATCACATCAATGTGAAATTCTGTTACATTACTACAAATGTGAAGTGAATAGACTTAATTGTTTCAGGTATATGTTTCTAACTGAAGTCAGAATTTGACCCATGAAGCTAGAATAATCAAACACCAAAATACTAGAAAAACATTAATTGATCTTTAATCTATCAAATAAGTGTGACAGTTTTGTGGATAATCACAATAGGAGCAGTAGGTTTTTCTTTAATAAAGCTTATACTCAAGTTCAGTAGGAATTGGATGAATGAAGTCCTGATATTTGGCATGGATGGGAGGCAAGATTAGGCACTCTGTTGTGGCAGTACAACCAGCATACCCTTGTAACATGAATTTTAATTTTTTAAAAATTAGCTTCTGTGACTGAGGAAGGGCCTTGTTACTAAGAAGAAATAGTACTGTTTTGTGGTGAGGAAATAATTTTGTATGTCTAGTTCTCTCCACTCTCTAAAAAAAGAAATGGCTTATTTAATTGCACATATAAAAGTGCTCTTTTCTATTTCAACATAGAAATAGGAGCTTACTGTTACCACCATTTTTAACTTATTATCTTGTATACTTTTCCAGAAAGATACCATTCTCTAGCCATATCCCTAGAAAGCAGTAATATATCAGTGTGAAAGAATTATTCAGTTTTCTGCATATTGTCTTTTTGAACAAAACTAAGCTTTGAGCATTTTGCATGAACATAGACTTACATTGTAGTAAACTTTTATGTATAGTGACAAACATCTCATCTTAGGTGTTTTCAACTAAGATTTAATCAATTGGAGCCATTTTTCCCCTGGGGTTGGTATTCATTAGTGCAGCTCATAATTTCTAAACTCCAGTCTGCTGAAAATAATGAAATTAGATCAATAGAGTAGTGTTTAATGGCTTGTGTTATACAGCTCATCTGCAAGGGCTCTAAACGTACATTTTCATAAGGTCTGCATTACTCAACTCATTGACCAGAGTGTGATGATGAGCTAATGCTGTTATTTTTAGTTCCTGCAGGTTTTATCCAAGGCATTTTGGAGATATGAAGGAATGACTGCACTGAACAGGGAAGCAGGATGCATTATCAATGATTATTAAGTTCTGGTTTTCAGGAATGAAAGTTAGAAAGTTAGTTGAGTAGTGTTGCAACTGCAATTTCCTTATTTTAATGACTCCAGTTTATAGCCTTTGGAATATGCCCATTTTCACGTTTTCATGGACTGTGTGCATTGGCTAAAGGAGCAAAGAAATTCCACTGCTGTATGAGACCTGTGTGCTGTCCTGTGTTGAACCACCGCCAGAACGAGGGGAAAATGCAAAGACCTGTCCAAGAGCTTGTTGCAGGTCACATATAAATCTCAGCCTAATCCCCACTCCCTGAATTAAGATCATAACCATGAATTTTCTTACTTCTGCCTGTTTGTCACTCATATTGACCCTTACAATCCTGATATCACTAGTATATAGACATGGTAAGGATTACTAAGAGGTAGGATTGAAGTGCCTTTGCTGTATCACATTTCTTTTCTAAGAAAAGCAATATCAATATTTTAAGTCTCCCTTTGTAAAACTCCTTCTCCCTTTTTTGGCTTCCATTCTTCTCTGGATCCCCTGTAATTCTAGAATGGACTTACTGAGACACTGTGTGTGAGCAGATGCACACCCAGTGCAGAGAGGGCTATTTCTGTGGCTTGTGTAACAGCCTCCTGATGTTTGGTGATTTCCCCTAGCCCTTTCCTCACACCACCTGCCAATTTGTCTGGTTTTTGGGAGAAGAGGTGCACATTAAGGTTATAAAATTAATTATCCTTGTTCCATTTCTGGTTGGATTTTTTTAATTCAGAGGAGATTGTGACTAATACAAAGGAAATCTGGTCTCTTAACACTCTTTGTCTTGCTGGCCACGTGTTTGTAAAGATGTTAGAAATTTACATGAAGAACCTGGTTGAGCGCCTGTTAATGAACCTTATTGGCTCAGATCCAAACTGTTTTAAATAATTAGAAAAGTAAATATGGGGCCCCACAGGATATTTTCAAAGGCACAAAGGACAGTTAGGTAACCAGCTCACAGGACAGATCTAAGGCTTTCTCCAACTAAGCCACTAAAAAAGCCCTATACCTATGTAACCTTACACAAGCTGAAAAACATGGTCCATAGATACTGGCATATTTCTGCAAACTAAATCTCAAAAAAATTCTAATTAAAAAGAAAAAAAAAAGAGTGATAAGAGATCTGGAACAGTAGGTTGTGTTGAGATATATGATTCATAATTACAGATAGGAAATGGCAGCAGATTATAAAAGATCTTTGTCCTGAAGTGATGGAGCAGAAATCTGTGAGGAGCTGCTTAAAGAGGCCTATCATCAAGTGCCTGAATTTCAACAAACCTTCTGTGTTCACTTATGTTGAACATTTTCAGCTGATAAGAACCAGCAAGTATGAGATGGCAACTTTGATTTTGCTTTTGATAAGCAGTAGGAAGTGCTAGTAATTGTCAGTTTGTATTGGTTAAGCAATTCCATGGCATCAACTCAGCAAAACCATTTTCTTTGAATATGCCTTGCAGACAGAATGGAGCTTACTAGAAATGCTCAGTTTTGTGCTGGCCTGTGCTTCTGTGCAATGTTTGTGTAATGCACCAAGCTGAGAGATATTTGTTGATGTCTGACCGTGCTGTCATGCTGTAGGCATGGCCTTGCTTCCAAGCTGATAATAGACAAGAGAGAGGCTGCATCTTGATACTGTTCTGATTCCCTTGAACTTAGCTATGCTG
The DNA here is from genome assembly GCA_013398275.1 of Promerops cafer. NCBI lineage: Eukaryota > Metazoa > Chordata > Aves > Passeriformes > Nectariniidae > Promerops > Promerops cafer. Next base: position 3,136,036 of record VZSE01009779.1, read on the forward strand.
CTGCCTTTGTGTTTCGTGACTTCAGACTGCAGGTGAAAATATGCCCAAAGAGCAATTAGAATTTGTGCATTTGTCCTCCAATTCATTAGTATGGATGCCAACATGACAGAAAAATACTTTATCTTCACCAAAATTGCTTATTTGATTTGATTCAACTTTCTTTAATTCTGATCTTATATCATGTACAAATCCAAATCAAGTTACATATGTTTGTAATGACCCACATAATAAAATATGCACAAATGTTTTATCATCATTGAAATCAACATCTTGCACTTCTAGTGTCCAAAAATTTAGACATGGTGAAACAGCATTGATGTTTAAATAAGACAGTTAATTTACTCCTTTATTGCATTCTAATGTACAAATAGGAATTACTTGCATGAAATCCCATTAGGATTATATTTTGAAATTATTTCTTTACAAATTAAACACATTCTATACCAGATTCTTTCAGTACACAAATGGAACTGAAAAGGAAACTTGGACAAACGTCTGATTTCAGGAAATGTTTCATGTAACATTGTAAGAAAAAAATTAAAATATCAATAAAGCATATGATGGATGGCCTTGCTTATGTCACCAGAATTGTCAAGCTATTTTCAGTGAGTTGACATTTGCCATGGTATCTATGATTTATTAATAATGTTGTTTAATGCAGGATAACTGCTATCCTTGAACACTCAGGTGTCCTGACAATATGTGGTCTCTGCTATGTAATCATTGTAATCACTGTAATCTCTGCTATATAAATAAAATGGAAAGCAATCTTTGTCTCTAAATAATCCTAGCAGGGAATACAGAAAAAGGACAGGGGGAAAAAAATTATAGTGAGAGGAAGTGCCTTATCTGTGTTTCCATCATACATAAGTAAAAAGGATGAAAACAGAAGGCAAGACTTCTGAGCCTTAGACATCTAAGTCTCCATCCAGTGGCTTGCTTGTTAGTCTGTCTCTTACATACCTTTGATCTCACCTAACTGCAATATCCACTAACTGAAATTTCACGGATCAGTTTTAAAGGCTATTTGTTATACTTGTGGTTGCACAGAAAGCCTTCCATATTCACAGAAGTGGGGTAAAAAGGAAGCACTGATACAAAGCCTCAAAGAAGACCACATTTTTCAGAAGTCATGTGCTGACACTGATTTACTCATGGGAGTATCAAACTTCATGCTGAGTATAAGCTTACTATGAACTTCCACTTTGACCATATCTTGTGTGACACAGGGTTTTGCTCTGCTAGGTGGTGGTGCTGTTTGGCTGACCTCAGAAGTATTGTTTGGTATGTATTACTACATTATCTCTGCTTTATTCTAAATGAGGAAACCATGGAATTTCCCTCATTCTAATAATAAACATAGCAGTACAAGCTAGTGTTAGGCTGGACAAGGCCCAAGTAGCTTTTTATCTGGGCAGCTGAAAGGACTTGCCTCAAAATTGACCACAAATTCAGGGACTGATGCATCAGTTTGGTGTCTGCCTAAAGATAAATGGGAATTGGAAAGTAAAAATAACTAGAGAACAAGGGGAACTGTGAATGTAGTCCTGGATGGAAGTCCTATGAGAGAGAGGGAAGATTATTCTGAACATATGATCAGGTGGAAATCCAGACTTGAAATTTATGAGTGGGAAAAGCTTCATGTCAGCTTCTGAGAAAATTATGCATGTTCTTTTTATGAGTTTTTTTATAAAAAAGTATAGAGGCTTTGGAAATAATTGAAGTAATGTGTTATATTTCTTTTTCAAATGGAAACAAAATGTCTTTGGTATCAACTAACATTTGAAGGTTTTTGCGGTTGAAGCAGATTAAAGTGTTTTAAAGTATGAGACCCAATGGGCACTTTCACATTCGTGTACACCAAAGAAATTATTTGGGGATCTCAGAAGAAAATACTACAAGTCCTTACATCAACTTATGGCACAACTTTGAGCAGACAGGAAAATGAAGAGTCAGGAGCCTTCCACAGACACATTTTGGCACTGTTCATTAGAGGTGCTTCCTGTGGTTTACACTGTACTGGGATGAGGGAGAGAGAGTTTAAAAGATTATCAGAAATAAACAGCGTTGCACCCATCAGAGTGACTGACAGCATCCCTGGGAATTCAGAGTGCTGTGGAAATTGCAGTGTCATAGGAGATAAGGAGCCTTTCAAAATCTGGATTGCACAAGGACTGGGTTTTTTTTTGCCCTTAGCCTACAGAACTTTGTCTTTATAAAATTTTAGATTAAAAGTGATATTATAAGCATTTTTAATAAAGGAAACACTATTTTGTTTGCATGTTGTTACACCAGCAGAGCAATCACTGGCATTACAAAACACTCCCTGCATGATGTGTGTGTTGAGCTAAAGCCCACACATCATTTCAGGAGGTAGAATTTTGTATAAAGGAAATAAGTGTGTTTCAGGCCTTGAAAACAGGCATACATATAAATGTGAGGGAAGCATAAAGGTATTATGGTCATCACTTCCCTTGTGGGAAAAAAACATCACATGTAAAATGTGACTGCCAACTCAGACAAATTGCTGTTTGGCTTCTGCGTACAAACACGGACATGTTAATTGAATTTCTCATTAGGAAGTTGTTCCAGTCTCCTTGTTCACCTGGTTATAATCCATCTGATGCAGTGGTTGCTATGGTAACAGCTGTTTCAACATTTTAACCTATATAAATATTGCTCAATATAGAATTCTGTGATAACACAGTTAACTTGTGTAACTATTACTCCTGAGAGGAAAATTATGGTCAAAAATCAGAGCAAACAAATTTGCAAGAATTTACTACCAAACCAGAGGCTGGTTGGATAAAGCAAGGCTGACACCTGCTGGCTTCTTTCACTCAGACACAAATGGATTTTCTGCATTCGAGACACGTCCAGCTTTATTTAAAATAGCCTTTAAATAGCCTAATTCCTTCTGCATTAGGAGAGTTTTGGTTTTCTAGTATCATCACCTATTTCTTATTTTATCCTTTTCTTTCTGAAGGTTGTGAACAATTTTTATATAGAGCTTGCAGCTCATATTACAGACTGTAAGCATGTCCTTAGTAAAAACAAGCTTCCAATTCTTACTACCTAGATTGCTTATTCATAAAGTTTGACATTTAAGACAAATTCAGTGGTGCTAATTGGCTAGTTAGGCATGCTGATGGACTTGATGTTTTGAGAGTGAATAAGGCTTCTTATATAACTTCTGAAATACTCTTTGTGATTTTTTTGAGGCAAAGAATGAATAAATATGTAACAAATAATCTCTTTCAGGCAGAGCTAGTGTCTTACTAAGCACCATGCATGTGGCCAGTGCTTAAAAATCATGAATAAATCCAGCAATAGGACATGCATAAATACTGTAAGATGTCTATTCTCCTGACACTGCCAAGGGCACAGCAAAATCATGGGGGAACTGCAGGTGCACTGCAGTGCTGGTAATTCCTGTAAGTGCTGTGCCTGTCAGCTCTCAAGGGCAGGCAGAAAGTCTCAGTGTCATGGGAAGGATTTCTTCAATGACAAGTAGTTTGTACGTCTCCTTTGTGGGGGTATAGCATAAACTCCCTCTGTTTAGTTTGGTAGCTAATGTGAGAGAAAGAGAGCAGAGCTTTAACTGCCCTCCCTTCTGCTCCACTTTCCTTTGAAAAGTGTTCTGCTGCTGGCATTATTAACTCTGAAACTCCCTATACAGCTGTGGACTGCAAGGACTGGCTCTCCTATGCAACTGTGGAAGAGGCACAAAGGTTTCCTTGTGACCACTCATTCTTTTTGTGTCCCCACAAAAGGCCAGTCACAATGTAGTATGCTGTTAATAGCTGAAGCACAAGATGTGGTAATGTTAATGAAGCCTGAGCAGCTGACGCTAAGGTTTGGGGGAAACTGGGGCCTAAATGACTGTGCTTTATCTTTCTTATTGAGTCACTGCCACATGACTCTTTTGGCTTAATCCCTTCACAGCATTTTATGCAGAGGCACTACATTCAGATGTTTAAACACAAATTCATTATATGCCATGTGTGCTCTGATGTCCTTGCATGTGAATATGACTTTGTTATTACTCTGTCCTCAAGTATATTTTCCACCTGCCCGTGTGAATACTGAGGTATTTTGGCAAAGTGCTTCATTGTGGAGCTGTACTTCCCACTCCTTGAGCTGACATTATGCTCTTCTCATTAGCATGTATGAAAACGTACTTTTTGGTTTAATAAGGAGCCATTAAGAATCTGTGAAATATCAATGTGGAAGCAAAGAAACTGAGCATCATTGAAACTAGAGATGCAGTAGAGATGCAAAGAGCTCTGGCTTTTCAAAGAGAGGAAAGGAGGGAGGGGGGAGGCTAAGGGTGTGCATTGCCATGAATGTCCCTTCTGTTTGTTAGCTCTACAGCAGAGTCAAAGAAGCTCCTATCTGTGACAGGCAGACCTGACAGACATTGTTTTTTCTGTTTTTATTCCTACCTCATCTTCTATTTGATGTTCTTAGATCCTAGTGTCAGGATAGTGTGGTACTTAATGAGTGGTCTCACAAGTCCTGCTCTTCTAGGGCTCAGAAGTCCACGATGTGACTACTGCAGGTAATTCATATTTTCCTGTCAGGGAGTCTGAGATGAAAGTGAAAGGTGAGATTTTTTTTTTTTTTTTTGGTTAGGATTCAGGCAAGCCAGTCTGAATATTTGAACATATTTCTAGATGCAAGATATGTGGCTCTTCATATAGTTCTAGTTTGTGTACTTTTGGTACACTTTTTGTACTTTTTGTGTACTTTTCTGTGACAGCTTGCAAGGTTGAGGGAATGGTAGGGGTACTGATTGATGCTATAGATAAACCTGTGAAAAAAGGTAAGGAGAAATTCAGCTCTTTTGGTGCTGTGCAAAGTCCCAATAGGTTAATCATCTGACATTGCAGAACTGTATAAGTTTAGGAAACCTGAAAAGCTTATTATTATTTCCTGGCAAAGAATTTCTGTTTGCTACCTGATACATGCTGTGAGCCTTTATGTCTGTGTCTCCTGAAATGGAGAGCTACTCTGAAGCATCTGGAGTGACAAGAACCACAGCAGATTATTGTTTTTACAGAATTGTGTAGCCTGTGAGGCTAATGTGGTGTCACATCACTGATGTTGTAGTTCTCATTGCAAGGAATCATACACAGCAAGGAATAAATATGGTGGGAAGCATTTCCCTCACCAGCCAAACAAAGAGATGTCTCAGGTCTCACTTTCTAGTGTAAGTAGTTTTCCTAAATCCCTCAGATGCCCTTGAAAACCTCACCCCCAAGTCATGCCCACCCCACCTACACCTCAGTGAACGTCTCTTGAGGCCAGTTTCCTGAGAAAGTCCGTACGTAACTTAACATAAAACTGGGGCATCACTAAAGACAGAGGAGCATATGGAAGTTCTCTAGTTCCAAGTTTCTGCAGCATTTCTTCCACTCAGGGACCCTTGCAAATCATTCTAGAACAGGCAGAAATACTAACTTGGAAGAAATCAATCCAGCACTGTATTCTGCATTTGCACATCCCTGTTAGCACATTCTGCCTTCCTTCAGAGAAGGAAAATATTTTGAGGCAAGCATCACAGATGCTGATAACTTTCAGTTACTCACAGCGAAATAGCCATCAAATTATTGTCTAGAAGGGTTCCTGACCTCAGAGTGGCTGAGTTTGTGAGGAACCTCTGTCTTGTCCAAGTCACTTGTCACATCAGGGTCAGCTGGAGCAGGCTGCTAAGGCTGTGTCCAGTTGGGTTTTGAGTATCTCCAAGGATGGAGACTTCACAACCTCTCTATTCCAATGTTCAACACTTCTTAACCATTAAAAAAAATGTTTTGCTTGCGTTAAAAGTGCAATCTCTTGTATTTCAGTTTGTGCCCCATTTGCTCTTACCCTGTCACTGGGTACTACAGAGAAGAGTGTTTACTCGTTCCTATCAGGTATTTACACAGTGACAACATCCCAGTGAGTGGTCTCTTCTCCGGGCTAGGCAGCCCCCACGCTAAAGAGCAGCATAAAGAAGGCAGACCGAGAACTCCTGACATCTGAAATAGTTCTGGAACTGACAGCTTTGAGCAAACCACAGTGAAATTCTGTGTCCTGTCCCTAGAGTAGAAGCACAGAAATCATGACCCAGTAGGAAGAGAGGTGAAAGTAGCTTCAAGATACTTCTGAGCTCCTTTAACCTTGAATTGCCCTGGGGTATGGTGAAAACTCTAGTGTAATCTGTTCAGTTCAAACTGTGGTTCCTCTTCAGTGTCCTATGGGAATGTGAAATAGGATTGCATGAAATAGAAATGTCATGGCTGGAATATCCGTAATACTGTTTCTTTTGTCCCCACTCCAAGCTGTAGCCTGCTTCTTTCACCAGACCTTGAGAAAGGATGTTAGGAACAAAGCATATTGGGTTCTTTCATAGTGCCTCTTCTAAAGAAGCCTTACTCAGTGTGAAGGGCTTTTAGAGCCCCTTTAGGCCTCCACGTTGCTTTTGCATGGAAAAGAGTGATGATGAGGATTTTCTGTTTAATCTCTATAGGTCTTTGGTATAAGGTGCCTGAGACTTGTCCCTAAATTGGGATCTCTTTGTGTTGGGGTTGGGTTTGAGTTGGGTTTGGACTTCATTCCATGCTTTTGGCCTCACAAAAAGCGTGCCATTTTTTTTTCCTGTGGTTTCCTGAAGTGCTGGAGAGTAATTCAATTAGGACAAGTAATTCAAAACCACAATATATGACTCTGCAATAGGCTATTTTACTTCTTGGGAGTGGAAAGGTCAGTGGGCCAACAGATGACTCCTATTTGCTAGGGTGACAAGTTGTGAGGACACCTTCCAGAAAGGTTACCACAATGACAATGTAAGTCCAGACTTTTGGAAAATTCTCCTTAGGAACTCTTGACAGGGTGGTAATGCTTCCCTCCTCACACTCCTCATATCAAGCTGGAGATGCATCACATTGACCTGGTAATTTTGATGCAGGTCATCTTGGCAGCTGCTGAGTTAAATAGTGGTAAAAGGTAGCTTCCTCTTGTTGGGAGACTTTTTGGTCTTTTTACCAACTGACTATTCCTTAAGTTGACTTATTTTAAACAGAGAAGCCCAATATCAAAGGTCTTTAAAACTTTTATGAAGTGATACACTTTAGTACCTGGAGTTTGCTTGTAAGAGAACTAATTAAAGATCATTATACAGGTAATGTGAAAATTGAGCTTTGTCCTTGACCTGGTGACATGTCTGTTCCCCTTCACTTTTTGACAGTGATCCATCTACCACACTACATGTCACACTTTCACACAACTACTCAATATTTGTCAATATTCTCATTGTTATTCAAATTGTATGTCCTACTCATGAATTCATGCAGCAGTTAAAATGGTGATTGCTGGATTATAGCAGCCTTTATCGTCATAACTGAATTTTGTACCTTTATTTAATTCAAAAACTTTTATGTTCCATTAATGTACGGTACATTGGATGTAAGACAGATGATGAGATTTAAGTGAGCTTTTGTCTGTTGATCTTTTCATCTCTGTGCATATGCATGGGATAAAAATATGGCCTTGAGGCCAACAAAAATTGGAAAGATAATGGAGAGTAAAAGAATTTTTGAAACTATTGACTTGAATATTGTGAAAGGAAAGTATTTATAAACAAAAGTATTAGGGAAATCCAATGTTGTCAAAAAACCAATGAACATTGATAGCAAAAAAGAAATAATTGGTTGGGAGTTCAGCTTGTGATCTTGCAACAAAAAAATTCATTAATTTCCAGTTAAATCAGAAAAAATAACTTTCTCAAATGACATTGCAGACAGGTGTTGGTTCTCCATCTCCGAATGAATTCTCTGGTTTTCCATAAGACGAGAAAAATCAAGAGTTGTTTAGTATCTATGTGAACTGTGACCATTTTGAATTTCATTTTTCTTTTGTAGCCTAAAATTCCTGGTCAGAATGAGAGAACCTGTAAATACAAGTAGAAATATTTCAGCTCTGCAAATCAGAGGTGACAAGTGCTGTCTCATTTCTCCATGATGATTATAAGCCACACTAAAAATTATCAAACTGCAATTATGTTACCTGCCTGACAAATTACCAGAATTATCATACAGGAAAATAAAATTATTTTGCATCTTTCCTCACTAAAATTTTTCACTAGACTGTAATGATTTGGAAGGCAAGCTTTATTCATGTTATTTCTCCTTTATCAAATCTCATGTTTTAGCTTTTGTACCTTTAACTCTTGGTGTGAAATCAAGTGACCCTTCTGCACTTTGACAGTGTCATTGTCTCCACTGGACAGTGACTAGCCTGAATTTAGTGGCTAGATCACTTCTAATCCAAGGTAATATAGCAGTTAGAGAAAAGGGTTTTAAAACAAGTCACTTAGCATCCCTGAAATAATGCTTTGTTTTCCTAAAAGCAGGCGGGCCAACCTTCTTCAACCACACCAGCCAATAACTGGTAAAACATACCCACATATTTCTAGCTGCCTTTTCCTTTCCTTGCTTGATCTCCTATGCTCCTGGAGGAAAATGTGTGGGCTGACTGGCAGTCTGAGAGAGCCTGCTATGGCTAGAGAACCTCCTCCTGTCATCCAGGTGTTTACAAAGAGGTGCCTTGTCCTCTCACTGACTGCCTTGCTCATTGTTGCATATTGTTGCAATACTCCTCCCTATCACAGTGGAAGTGTCTTGTGTCAAATGCCAAATTAAATATGTACAAATCAGGGCAGTTTTGACAATTTATTGCAGTTCATTGTCAATTTGATCAACACAAGTCATTCAGATAAACCGGATTTTTCTAAAAGATCAGGCTTTGCCACCTCTACAGTCTACTGATTTCTTTCCAAGTCATACCCTAAGAATCTGTTTTAAAATTCAAGGAGTGAAGATGACTCCTCATTTAATTTGTCCTCTCCAAGTGATCTGGTGTATAGTAGACAGCTGGCAGACCTGTAAGGAATTGCTTCAGTGCTCTCATTCTGATTTTTTCAGGCTTTTTTCAGAGATACTAGGACAGTCTTCATTTCCAGTTTATTCTTTTGGGGTTTTGTATTGAGCTCGTGACCAAAGCACCAGAGCGACATGCAGAAGAGCACGGAGCAGCATGAGGAACAGCTGGTGTATGTTTATGCTCTCACCCTCTCCTGAGGGGGACGAGTGTGCCCAGCTGAATATTTCCCTTTGGAATTACTTTAAATACTGTGCTAATAAGAGAGAATCGAGGGTAAAAGAAATGTGCTTGTTGTTCAGTGTATAAATAGTGAGTCTTGTTATGTCCCTATTTCCTTGCTTAGCCCAAGCACTGAGCAGGCTTCCAGAACCTGTCTGCTTCACAGACAGGCTTTACTCTTTGTAGAGGTTGTGTTATGGATATTCTCTTTCTGCTGCTTTAGGGAGAAAAAGCTGTTGTTTGTTTGGCTTTTTTTTTTTACTAGAATAATGTGAAGCTAAAAAAAAAATAATATGAAAGCTCAAAAAATTTGAATTTCTCTGTCTCCAGATCCATAGATGTCTGTTTTGCCAAGGAAAGTGGATGCTCCTAAATACAGAGAAATAGCACTGCTATTTCAGTGAAGCTGATGACAATTAGGCTTATGTATAGTACAACCTCTGTGTCTGGAACAAGATGAAAATTTGACAGGTGGCACCAGTGAGAATTATCCTATTGGAAATGAGTGTTGGAGCCATTATGAATTGTCTATGGCATCCTGTTTGGAGCAATAGAAATGAACGAGAATGACATTACTTTCATTTTATTCTCAGATATTTCTTTTTGTCAAAGGATATTTTCTAAGCGAAACCTTGTCTTTAATCAGGGAAAATTTAATTCTATTTTCCTTATATTGCTATGGCAACACAACACAAAAGGCATTCTGAGCTGGCTATCATAAAACTGCTTCCCCCACTTGTGTCCAGTGAGCAGCCTCCGTTAAGGGCTGCGCACTCCCCGGAGCGCAGGGTCTGGTGCCTCCTGTTCCCTTGAGCAATGCTAGCTCAGTTCTGTGGAGGAGTCTGTGATGAGTCAGAATAACACTGTGGACATTTTGACGTGTTTATACTTCCACAGGTACTGGGGCACATCAAGGACCTGTTAGTCTACAGCAGCAGCATGCACCACAGAGCAAATCATGTCGAGGAGCGGTGTCGCCCCGCACACATGAAGGCTCCTGGCTCACGGGGGCCGGGTGTTGCACTGCCCAGCTTGAGTATGAGCAACAATCCCCCTGCGACAGCTGAGCCTTCACAGCTCAGCACCTACCTACAGTTTTAGGCAAGGCAGTGCAGCCTGATGGAAGCTGTGCTGCTGCAGACGTGCTCCTGTTGTTGCCAGTGCTGGGCAGGTTATGCCTACCTGAGCTGCAGTCGTGCCTCTGTGTTGACTTACCCCTCAAGACTTCTGTTTTTCCAATGTCCCCTCTTCCCAGAGGGGGCCTGTTGTGCAGCACTGAGACAACACAGCCTGGCCTAATTTTACTTACTCCTCAATGAATGTTCTAGTAACCTGATGTTTCTATTCTAGAAGGGTAATAATGATTCTTTCTGGAGGGAAACTTTACCTGTAGCAGAATAATTACAGTGAATTATCTGGGGGAGTACAATTCCAAGGCAGCAGTTCCCAGGCACTTGCTTTGAAGAATATACCTCTGCAAATGTGAGAAGGACGATTTCTGACAGTCTGCTATTGATTACAGAAAATAGTTTAGTTCTAGTTTCACCCTCAAATATTTGTCTCTGCTGCCTTGTTTTGGAAGATGAAGCTTCTCAGAAACTGAACAGTAGGTCTTATTGATATCAACTCTATTTTACCTAACAGCTCATTTACCTCTTTCGTCTCTGCCTGCCTCCCTCCCTTTCCTTTCCATGCTGCTGCTGGCAAGCTAATTAGGCTGCTCCCTCAAGAAAAATTCATCCAAGGCCATAATAGCCATATCAGATGGAAGGCAGGATAAAACTCTCCACAGTATAGCTTTATAAGTGCCTCTCAGCTTCCCACAATGTTTCCCTGCCTGCTTTTGCTTTGTAGGGAGAATTCTCTCGTCATATGTTCTATGGAAGTATTAGGTAAATTAATTAAAAGAAATTATGATGTGTGTTTCCTGAAATATCCTCCTTGATTTCTTTTTATCCCACGTATTTATACATTTTAGGTGCTGAATCTCAAGCTTTGTCCAAAAAGCCCACATTGTATATTTCACTATCTTTCCTTTTGTAAATCCTTAACCTTCTGTTAGACTAATATATTAAAATTCTTCAGACATGGAGAAGCAATGTTCATAATCTCCAGTTCATTATCTTAATTAGATCTGTCTTATATTATCCCACAGTTTATTCTTGTTACTTTAAAGGTGATCAGCCTTAGAAGGGAATGTGAGCAGAATTTAGTGAATTCTATTGTGGCAACATTTCTCTGATCTGGCTTTGAATCTTTCAGGTGTAATAATGATAATGCTGCTGATGCTGTTAATTAAAAATTGCATTTGAATGGTATGAATATTCATTTTGGGGAATGAACACAGAATTAACTCAGGGGGTAAAATGTCTTTAATGGCCCAAGGATGTGAAGTGAACCTGGCTCCCCATTAAAACACAAATGAATCATTAAAAATGATGGAAATTCAAAATCCTCCCACCCTGCAAACTGTTAGTAAAGTATTACCCAGGTCGAGCCTGTCTTCTAAGGTGGCAACAGACATTAATGTTCATCCTTCAGTAACAAATTATATGGCATATACTTGACATATAGCTCTGTCCAGGAGCTAATACCTGATGCTAAATCGCTATTAAATAATTTAGAAGGGCTATTGCTTATTTAAAATTCTCAGGTTAAAGTGCTGTATCTGTTAGATCCAGGTTACTTTTAATAGCTTTCTGTGGAAGATCAAAATTGCTTTCCCAGAAAATGATTGTGACATCCAAGATGCTGTTGGGGAAGATACAGACAAGAAGAAGTGCTGAGACCTTTGATAATGAAGCTCTCTATACCCAAATTCTCTCTCTGGCAAAATTCAGGACTTTTATATTCTGAACAGGAATGTTAAAAATGTATCTTTGTCATGTGAATAGCACCACCAAAAATATGAAAGTGGTGTCTGTTTTTTTTTTTTTCCTGAATTTATTTGTTGTCATTTTTATCTGAACAAAAGAAACATCAAATAATGAGTACCTTTTTTAAAAGCTTATCTGGTACTGCAGGATGTTTAAAAAAATGAGACCACAAACTAGAGATAAAGCCTCTTTGGTGTAGAAACGTTATGTGAAGTTTAATGGGCATTTGGCAGGGAATATTTTGCTGGCTGTTAGCTAGTTGCCAAGGGGATTCACAGGATGCATGTTCTAGAATAAAATGCTCAGTGAATAAACTGGGGTCAGTTAAGGTAATTTGCATGGTGCTTTTGACTGGAGCACCCGGGTCTGGGCTTGCTGTGCAGTCATAGATAAGTGCACTGATGTGCGTCCTCTCCTTTCTTGCTCTGCATGTAAGTCCTTCTTAGGCAAGACACTTCTCAGCTGAAGTCTGCACCAGATATCTGCTTGGGAAAGCCCAAATCAACTCTTCATGTATCCCATGCAAGACAGAATTTGTCATTCCTTTGTGCTAGAGAGAAACAGAACTGTTGTGTCTTAGGGATTCAAGCCGTATCATGAAATGAAAGGAAAGAGGTTTCACAGTGAGAAGCCCTTCCTCCTGTGCTTCTAAAGGAGGATAGACAAAAGCAAAAGGATTCTGCTGACCCCTGTGTTTTCTTGTTTGTGGTGAAGAGGAGATATGGTAAGCTTTTCTCTGAGGAGGATGTAAGAGGGACGTGGAGATTATGTGATTAAGATTCTTTGTACAGTGGGGCGATCTCCCTATTAAGCTGCTCCTCTTCAACCCAGTGGTAGTAGAAGGGAGGTCTGTCCTTGGCCTTGCAGTTGTTTGTGGTCAAGAGGGCATATTTTTGCTGTCCTATATGGGCCTTTTGGAACTGAACTGTAATTTGCAAATAAAATCATAGGAGTAAATAAAGGAAATACTAAAAAGTAACAAAAAGCTATTACCAATATTTAATCTGATTTTTATTAGCAGTGTTATTTTCCTTCTTATTTTCTTATTAGGCTGAAGAAATGTGATAAATATTTTAGGGTCATTGTATCTGGATACAGCACACATAAAAGCCAAAAATCTCCTTGTTTGGCTTGTGGGGCACATTTAAGGTTCTTAACTATTGATGTCTTGTATCACTGAAGATGCTGTAGGGTGTGTATGCTTGGTAGGTCTGATTTGGGGACCACAGCGGATCTACTGCCTCCAGAACTACAGCTAGTTGATTCACTCTGGATTGTCTTTGTCATTTTAGTCCTTATACAGAGAATCTATATGTGTCAAGACACTCAGCCCTTTCTGAAATCATTCCTCAACATCTAAATAGTAGCAGAGAGTCACTCAAGAAAATCTCTACCACAGCACATCAGTGCAAATGTATGCCACTTGCAAACTCTGTTGAACAGAGTAACATGAAGGCTCAATTTGGGCTTCTAATTAGACTTGAGGAGGAGACTGTGGCTGGACAGCAGCTGTGAGAGGAAAGAATGAACAAACTCAGAGTTTTGTTTCATCTGATCAAGTTTTTCACCCTTGTTTAACTATCTGGCAATTATTGTGCATATGCCTGTGTTGTTCTTTAAAATTTATCCTGCAAGTGAGAAACTGCAGACAGTGAGAAACTGATGTTTCTTTCCTCCCCCATGGTTTTATCCCACTGTGAAGGCCAGGCTTAAGGTGATGTAGTACCTGGCCTTGCATTAGTGCCAGATGTTTTCCTTGGTATTTCTTTGGAGGAGCAATCACATTAATTTATTCATGGAATGTCATAGTGCTCAGTTTTGAGGAGGAGCATGTGCTTGCCTTTTGTAACCTGCTTCTGCTTTGTATATTTTGTGGACTCCATGTGTCTAGTGCGTGATAGCTAATCCCAAGGATAGTGTGATTTAATAAGAGGAAAGAACGATATGGCTGCATCCTGCCCATTATGCCCTTAGGAAAGAGATTTTTATTTGCTCTCAGATGTCATTGATGGTGCATTTGGCTTCCTTTCATCAAGTGACAATTGCAGTTTTAAGAGTACAGTACAGAGAGCCACTTTAAAGCCAAACATCTCAATTCACAAGTCAGGGAAGGAAAAAAAGTTGTGCAGCTGGAGGATGCTATTTCTTCTTGGCAGCCGTCATTGAAAAGGCATGTGAATGCTCTAGATGTCAGGTGTCATAAATGCTCCATCCAGAGTTTGTCATGTGCCTGGAAATATCATATGAAGTGTTGGAAAGAAGTTTCTGAACCTATTAGAAGTCGCTAGACAAGCTTGCCTTGGAATTTGCTAAATTGAAATTTTAGGGAATGAGGAATTAATATAAGTGAGACCTGCAGCAAAATCTCCCATGTTTTACCATAGCCACAGAGCCTTTTTATGTTACTTAGATCGAAATGTTTGACTTTGGTAGGAAAAATGTTCATGACAAATTCTCTGCCCTTGGCTCTCCAAATCGCTACATGTACCCACAAGGGGACATCTGCACATTTTAAGGACAGGTGCATGCATGCAGTGATGGTCATGAGGAAAAAGCACTCTTCCAATATAAGAAGAGGCTTGACATTAGGACAATATTGTATAGTGTGCCCACTATATACTCTATTAGCAACTCTCAAACTTTTTTATTTTATGCCTTTCTCTTTTCTTCCCCTTCTTCACTGAGAGCAGATGTCATCACTGGGATAGAAGAAAGGAAGAACAGCTGAAGCCATGAAGAATATCTTGGTCTTCTTACTGGATTAACACTTCTGTCATCTTCTAACAGGTCCTTGTTTGGAGGAGGTCAGTGCTTGAGAAAGCTGATGTGTGTAGGCTGGCTGGGAGCTTTGGCTATGTGCAGGATCCCAAGTCCCCATTGTGTGGTACATTAGGTACCCCAGATTGCCTGGGGAGTTGTTCCCAAATTTGCATATAGTTTGGTCTCCAGAAAGTACGTGGGTGCTGAGTTGTAGTCATTTTGCCCCTCTCTTTCTGCAATGTATTCAATGTGATCTGTGCCTGACAGCAGCTGCACTACCTATGTATAGGGGCACTTAGTCTGAGTCACTGTAAAAACCATGAACTTGAGAATTGGTTAGGTCTGATGCCTGGTGACAGCTGGGGCAAGGAAGGGGTGAGGTTTGAATCTGCTCTCTTTGGCCTTGGACTCTGGTGTTAACATACAGGTTTTCTGTAATGTCCTGTTCCTTTTCAGTTGTCACCGGCTGGTTTTCTCCGCATATCATTTCTGTCAACTATTGAAATCAGAGTGTCTCTTCCTATTCCAGCTGGCAGTTGCCAAAGCTATGTGAAACAGAACTGGATATACAGAAGAACACTTTCATTTGTTTTTATGTCAGGTGAAAATGTAACACTAGACACCTAGGGGTGTTTATTGATGCACTGAGTGCTGGAATTCTGCTCAAAGGGAGCAAGACAGATGGGAAGAGAAAAAAGTCTGCACCTGTCAAGTGTCACATCATCGCAGGTGAGTCTAAAGAATAAAAGTAGCATCTTCTTCCAGTATATTAGTGCCTCTGCACAAGAAATCCTTTGATAACACATGCCTGTTGTTCATTTAATAGATTTTTAAATGAAGATTATGAAAAAGTTACATATAGTGTGCCTCACTGCATTGAGTTAATACCAGATTTTATGAGGTAAGGAGTACTGGACCCCACTACACCAGTCTCCCTTCTGTACTTGTGGCCATGGGAGACTGAAAGAGTTGAGATCAAGGCCACCAAGGAGAGTAGAAGTACCCACATCATCTTACTCATTTTGCATTGCACTTGTCAAGTAAGTCCATAAATATTGTGGATTCCTGGAGAAATCATCTGCACAATAATCTCGTAAGGAAAACTTGTGATTTCACTTCATGCCTCACCAGGTGATGACTGATTCATGACTGCACATAGAGTCTTCCTTTTTATATTTCCAAGGGCTGTTCTATACCCCATAAATCTTAATATATTTGTAATGCTTGAAAAATATTGCATGTAGATTCAAGATTTGTTTCCCAATTTGTATGAACGCAAAGAAATACTCTGAACACTTCACTGCTCTTACAATTTTCTGTGACACATTTCTATTGTATGTTGAGCAAAATGTGACTTCTGAGATGAAAGCATTGTTTGATTTTTAAAGAGTAACAATGATAGGAAGAAAGGGATACACTGTTGTCTATCTTTAGAATATAATGAGAACAGGCTACATTTGTATTATTTCCTGGGCTTAAGTTTCATTACAGTTATTTTCCCAATGAATACATTGCATAGTATGCTATTTCCTCTTTTCATTACCATCTTTTTCATGCAAAGGCAGTTATAGAATCTTAATGATTCTGTTATTTAAACCTTTTTGATAATCTCTGTGTTTTGAATGACCTCTCTTTCACCTCTTCCCTAAGGTTGCTGAAGTTGAGACTAGGAGTTGCTTTCAAATCAAATTACTCACCAAAGAAAAGGGCAAGGTAGTTTAGATAGTTATTGTCACAATTACAGATATTATAAAAAGGATGAGAAAAAAAGAAAAAGAAGTCTGAAACTGCACTAGTTTTCCACCACAAAGCAGGGAAGATAATAATTATTGTATGCAAGTCTGATTCAAAATTCACTGAAGAACAGGGATCCCTACATATGAGATTATTCAGTCTTCAGAAACTATCAAATCAGGGTTAGTTCTGGATCTGGGGTAAAAAATCACTGTCTAAACCATTGGCAATCACTGACAATGTGCTCTTTAAAAGTTTTGTCATCTTGAAAAATGTATAAATGTCATTGGTCATGTGCATTTGAAATATTTTGGGAATGTTTATTTATAAGACTTCTTTGTATTCAAATGAGAGAAGAAGAACAGATCCCTCACGCTAGGATTCAAGGTGCTGGCTGGTGATATGGATTGAAATGGTCTGCACACTGCTTGGGATCTATAGTCTTTGTGGGAAAACTGGTATGTGGAAAGTACTTTTAAAACGCCAAATATTTGTGTACAGAAGCTAAGTATGTTACTACACAGTTTGACTGAATGGACTCTGCCAGCCAAACAACTTTCACCATTTAAAGACATGACGGAGTAGTCTGTACTGCTTCACAGACATCTGAGATAGTCAACCAAGACCACTAAATGATAAAAGTCAACATTAAGGATTCAGTACTTTTCAGTATCATTAAGACTTGTATGTGTGCACTGACCATTCTAAATGGTAAATACACTTCCTCCACATGCCCTGTACTTTCTATAAAGGTTGTTTTCCTACAGGGGGCAGGGAGATCGCATGACAGACTCGTGGGAGGTGCACAAAGGACAAATATAGGCAAAGGATTTACCTGCAAAGAAATTGTAGAGAGCAGGGTTGCTATATTTACTCACACTCTACAATATTAATCCGAATAAATAAAGTGGTGTCATGGGGCATGCTGCAATACTGATTATGAGTTTTATATTCATTCAGCCTAAGAAACTTCAACAGATATAGTTTGCCTGTCAAATGGGTTTAAAATTGTATTGTCTCTGCCTTGCTTTCTGCACTGATTGTTTTTGTATTGCAGCTCCATGCCTCAACAGACACTTTGATTGTCTGTATCTGTCACTTTGTTCACATGAGTCTCCCCATAATCTGTATTACGAAACTCTTTTAATACGAAAACTCAACATGTGCTCCTACGAAGATTATTAACTTAGGGATATGGTAACCAAAATGATATTTTGCTTTCTATCCTTGGTTTGTTTTTTTTTTTTTTCCTTTTTACATTGCATGGTAGGCAACAATCCACTTAGCTCAAGATCTCAGGTTAGTGACGGAACCATTTCAGAAGGGATGTTGTGGGTACAGCTGCAGACGCTTCCACAGGTTTGATTACTATGCTGCACACAGGTATAATAATAAACCTTGGCTACCCTTGGCTTAGCTTTTATTTTAAATTCATAAGATCTGAATCCTAACTTTCATCACAAAGTATGATTGCAATTTAACAAGTCTTTTAAGCATGTCTTCCATCTCAAATACATTACCTTAAGGCTGAATGATTTAATCCTGACACAATGATTGGGTATACATCCTATACCAAAGAATTGTGTGTTGTGGAAAAACCCCCATGTCTTCAGAGAACCCTGCTCTGAGGAAGCTTACTTGGGTACCAAAAGCATCACAATCATCCTAGTAAAATGGTCTTTCTAATATTAAATCACCTTCAGCAAGTGAGTTGAAACTGTTGTAAATATTATAGATATATTCTCAGTCAGGATGAGAATTTTCAGTCTGACTCCAGTATTTGTACCTTAGGTATATACCTTAATATACAGGTGTCACTCTGGACTTTTGCTGTTTCCTTAAAAGAAGACCAAATTTCACTTTTAATGTATCAGAATACACTGGTTTATTGTGCTAGGCCCTGGATGTGGGCTTTTAAATGTATACAATATAAGAAACCTAACAGAACCCTAACTCTTTCCGTAAAGAAAGGTGATATGTAAATAAAGAATACCATACACTGAAATGGAAGCATAAACTAGAAACCATATCTTTCACATTTTAGTAATTTTTTGGATGTGCTAGCACCACAATAATGTAATACAAACTTTAAAACTAATTAGAGCATATTGTTTATTAGTAGGCAGAGAATAACAGTTAACGTTTCTCTCTGAGGGCACTAGGTCTTCTGATTTCCATATGCTTCTGAGTGTCCAATGAGCATCTACTGAAACACCAGAGAATTAAGTTAGCATCAGGCAAACATATTAATGTCCAGTAAAGCAAAATTGTACACACTAGATGTCTTTATCAGTTCCTTTAAAATGGGAACTTAAAAATTACTAACAAGAAGATTAGAGAACAAGGAGGAGATAAAAAGTAACTTAGAAGAAAGATTTTCTTTTTCAAATTCATGTAAAGAAATAGCATTTGTAACTGTTAATCCTTTATTTTCCTTTCCCCTAACTAAATTCTGTCATCGGTTTAAGTCAAACTTTAGGATTTGCATTTGAGCTTGATGGCAATAATAATAAGTGAGATAAATCAAATTAATGTCCTTGCAAATACAGTTAGTTTAATAACTTTGCCATTTCCATTCCCTTTTTATCTGCATTATCACAATTTGATAACATACTACAGTAAACCAATGCCTCAATGAACTTCTTTCTGTGCCCAGCATGGAGAGATTAGAATTTCTAATTTTATTGCTCAGATTGTCATATCTTGCCTTATATGGCACCTTTTATTGCAAAAGGAAGCCATATGCTATGATGTAAAGAGGAATTAATTTTTTCAGAGTTTGCATGTATATACTTCTGGGGTGAAACAGAGACCTTTTTCAAAGCAACCAGCAATACCACACAACCATTAAAACAGAACACCCAGAGAAGCTGGATCAGGGTGTAATAGTTTTCCTGGGATCTTGGGGCTTCCAGAACAGACAGGACATAAACTCAAATAGAGACATCAATGCTTGTCTATATTCAGGTGTTTTCATACTTACACACCTTCACTGAGAGCTGCTCTGCTTTTGTAATCTCTATATTTGGGCTTTAGGAAGATGGAATGTGAATGGTCTGCAGAGGACAAACTTGCTTTTCAACCTAGGCCCACTGAGCAGAGCTGTAAAGCTCCTATTGCAGCCATTGCCAACAAACTGAAGCCCTCTGCATTCTCCTTGCTGGAGTTACTGGATTCAGTTAAGGGCAAGTCATGCACTTTTGAAGATGATTTTCTCTATTAGGTGTCATGAAGAGCTTTTCTGTGGTATTTTTTATATCTCCCAGTGTGAACCAAGTGCCATTTTATACATGTGTATATACAGAAGCACTCCCAACCAGGATGTCCTTCTCAGCATAAAGGACAGATACCTGAGGGAGTTGTGCAGTAGTAATTGTGCTGGGTCAGCAATCTCTTAACACTAGCAGTTTAAGCCACCGTGTCCATAATTGTCCTCTGTGTGTTTACACAAAAGATTAATATATACACGTACAAACCTTTCAAGCCCATGTGTGGGCTGGTTAATAGTTTACCAAGTGTTATCATCTACCTTGGTCCCCCCACTTATCCTTGTTCCTGCTGCCAAGTGTGCCTGGAGCAATTTTTAATGGAAGGGTTATTCATTATACGAATAGCTAGTGCTTTTGTCTTCAGTGCTGTTCCAGGTGCACTAGAAGGGAACAAGCCACTTGAAGGAAAGAATTTCAATCCCTCACTCCATCCCAGGCTTCAACATGACCTTGGTCAAATATACCTAGCTTTGTACATGTGGTTGGGTTCAGTTCTGAAACTGAATTGGCTCTAGGAATGGAGTTGACAAATCTGACTTAGATGCCTAATGTATGGGGAAATTTAAAACCCTGAGAAAGGGATTTCCTTTTTCTTTATGCCTCCATGTCAACTCATTAGAACAGAAAATTACATCCTTTTCTTCTTTGAAGGTACAGAGAAAGGGTAGGGAGAGCAATAGTGCTCATCTTTTACACAGTGGCTGGGAGATGAAAGTGTTCCTTCAGAGAGCAGAAGACCTGGGTAAACAGGTTATATAGGTGTTTATACATTTTTGTCTTGATAAAGCAGAGCAAAGACACAAAATAAGTCAGAAAGTAAAATTCAGATAGAAGACTGAACATGCTGTAGCTTTTTTGTCATTAATTTCAGTAGTTTTTTCAATGAACACAATGTCACAATTTATTACTTTTGGTGTAAATAGGCTTTTTTATTCATCAGTAAGAGGGAGGTGACATACAAAACCTAGACACAAAAGCAATACTTTTTATACTAATACGACTCCAGAAACATGAGAATGTTACTGTGCTCACGTACACTCAGCTGAAATAGTTTTGGTTTCATCAAGGTCCTCCTGAGGTTGCTGTGACAGGCTATTTAACTCTGCAGAGCTCTGTGACAGCTGAAGCTAAACACATTCAGCCTTTGTAAAAGACTTTAAGCATACCAGTAATGGAAGAAATGGAAAACAAAGAATTGTAGATGTAAAAACAATAAAAAAAATACCCTTTAGGATTTTTTAAAGGATCATTAATATAATGGTTAAGGTTTCTTAGTACTTTTGGAGTTTTTTCTGCCATACCTTCTTTCCTGTTTTAGGATTTGGGCCTTTTTTTGCCACTTTTATTAGACTGTTGCTTGAAAAGTCTATTTTTAAATATCTCCTCCTTCTGCCTTTCCTCTGTGTTGTTTCTATTCTCCATCCCTTCTTCTAATTTGAGGCTTAAAATTGTTAAGAGTTAATGTGTCAGGCAGTGACTTCCATTGTTTTCCTAGGGAGAAGCTGTACATGGCCCTGAGACTCATTTCTGTCTCACAGGCAGGGTCTCTTTTTCTGCAAATATATTCCATGTTGAAAATAAGTAAAAAACAGAGCTCATAAATTAATGAAAATTCATAAGTCTACTTAAAAATATCTCCAGGCCATTACACAAGATCAAAAATTAAAATATGAAGATATTTCAAAACTCTGTGTAATTTGGTTGACCCTAGATTGACCCTAGAATAAACACCAGGAAACTATTCCCTTCTTGGCCAAATACCACACACACTTGTATTCATAGAACATATGTTCTATGAATGCATCTTGACTTTGCATGTGTTTCAAAACTTTAAAATTAAACTTCAAATAAAAATATTTGAGCTTGAGAGAAAAAATAACGTAACAGAATTACATTTAACACTGAATTTCTCTTATCCTAGCAGTGTGTGTCTTAGACAGCTACACTGTCCCCAAAAGGTAATAAATATCCACTGCTTCACAATTTGTGATCAGTCAAAGTAATACAAGTTCACAGAATGAGGAATGGCTTGATTGGTAGCTCAAATTCTTCCTGAAGAGATTGAAAACCACATGCTCCTCTTGTTTGACCCCAGATGAACCTATTGATTTATATAAAGCCTTCTCTAAGCCTCAGTGGTCTGAGAACATCAAGGGAGCTAATATGAAACGTATTTTGATTTGGATGATGCTCTTTGGGGACGTAGCAAAATGAATTTCCTATGTATTTGATATGGCCTGGAAGGATGGATATTTAGACACTTATTGTGGATCATCTAGAGTTAGGTAGCTGCTTATATGTTGTAACTTATATGTAGACCTGAGCTTTTTGATTTGGAAACAATCAGAGATCTCACTGAAATTCCTGGGCATGACAATCACTCTCTTTTAAGATAAATGAGAGCAGTGAAGTGATAGTAGGTGTTAAGCAGCAACTGACACAGTGGAATTGCTACCACGAACACTGACAGCAGATCCCAGCAGCCCCAAATTTCTGCAAAGCAGTCTCAGAGCCTAAGGATCTAATAAATAGAGCAGAGAATCAGCAGCCATGAAAAAAAACACAGAAAGGACCAGAAAAAACAGGTAACAGAGAAATATGTGTGGCATGATGGAAGGAAAGCCAAAGGGGATAAAAACAGCTTTTGGGGCAGAATGATTGTTAGAAAGACAGATTTAGAATGCTTAAAGACAAAAAAAATTACATTATATTGCTCTTCCTGCTGTATCTGGGATTTATGCTTGTTCCTCCTAAAGAAAATGGGTTGTACCAGAGCAATCACAGGCTATCTCATTAATTTATCCCCCTAATGAAACAATTGAGAAAACCCCAAATATCTGCTTAGCTACTTGGATAAGAAGAATAAGGATATAAAAGAGAGAACAATATTTCCAGCTGTGGAATTTGCTAGATATGCAGTGAAGTGTGTTGTTCAGCTGAGTTTTGCATAAGAAATACATTTATGTTGCATTTCTAATGCAAATTGCACGTATTTTACATGGACAGAATGAATTCTTGCTGGCTGAATCTTCAGTTTTTCAAATCAATAGAAAGACTCTAATGTATTTTCAATAGACTTTGGAGCAGGCCCTTCCTCCCATGCACTCAAAATGATTTACAATCAATTTATGGCAAGAATCCACTTCAGAAAGCCTGAAAACTACGAGTATGCAGTTTCATGGGGAAGCTAGCATCAGTGGCCTAAAAATAGACTCAATTTCAATATACTGATCCAGATGCCCGCCTGTGAAGAATTTAGTCCCTGTGCATATGCTCTCTAGCTTTTAGTGGTTTGAACAAAAGAGGCAGAAGACTATGTTTAAGGAAGTGATGACAAGTGCCTCTTTTTATCAAATGTTCTGTGCACCAAAATGGAAATACTCAAGGAGCTTATTTTAATGGCATGTTATTTCTGACCCCTCAGTAACTTGTCACGTGACTGACACCAGAATTGTTATTGATAAATGGATCAACCACTTACATTTATACAGATGGATCTCTAAAAAACCTTTTTATATGGCCTGTTCTAAATGCAGGGGGGCTTCTTTTTTTTTTCCTTTCTTTTTTTTTCTTTTTTTTTCCCCTCTGGCTACATCTGTACCTTAGGATTTGGGATTTTGCAGCTTCTGGCTGTGGAGGCAGTATCCCACCTTCTTGCTGAGGAAAAACTGAGGAGCAAGACCTCCCTTCCTTTATGCCAAAAAATATATTCACATGTGCTGACTGAAAGGGGGGACACAGTTTACACCAAGACGTCCACCAGTTTGAACAGACAGGCAATGAGAAGATGTTTCACAGGCTTCACATCCCCAATAATGCAAATACAGACTCGTAGCACTATATTGGGGAATACATATATAGCATATATGCTACAACCCTCAGTGTTTCTGGTATTTACAAAGAAGGGAGTACCAGAAAGAGTCAGTGAGCAGGAAAAAGAAAAAGATGGACTAGCAAATCCCCAAAGGCACAGAATATTTTGACATTAAAAACTAGGGTAAGGAAAGATGATTAGGAGAGGAGAAGATGTATTGCTCTGAGCAGGCAGATGGGGGAGTAGAGAAAGAACAATGGGCAGTTCAGAGTAGAAAACTACCTGGAGCAGTTTGTGAGTAGAAGAGGAAGAAATAGGTGAGGATGACAGATTCTGGTTTAGGAGCTGATAACTTACTGTTGTGCATCTGACTCCTTGCAGTGTGAAATAAGGGACTTTGGGGAGTCCTAATTGGGACTGAGAGAGGTTGTGGGAGTCTTATGTTCCAAAAATGCTTTCCTCTGCTGTATCAGCTAAAGCATGTCATAGCAAAACCATACTATGAACAACCAGATGGGACTGCAGGAAAGTTGGTAGAGATACTGTTCAAAAGTTCCTTGGCAGATTTAACTCTTCCATATTTAACATTGTAAGAAAATAGCTATCAATTTCATAACACTTTGCAAAGATCACAGCTCAGGGATGAACTGACAAAAAGACAAAGTCTCAGTACAACTAACAAGATGTGTTAATCAGACAGTTAATTCTAAATCAGTCATGAGACTGAGCAATACTGGGAATGCTAATCCTGCCAAAGCAAACAGCAAATGGCAGGTTGGAGTCACCTTGCCCCATGACTGTAAGAAAGAGCGGTGAATTTCATTGTGAAATGCCTGCCACCAGGACTTGACATCACAAGTACTTGACCAGATTCCTTAGGATCAGTTCTCTAGGAGGCAACTTTGTTCAGCAAGAAGCATGTCCAGAATGATGATGAGAGAACTGTGAAGGTACCATACACTCACTTGGGTATGTGACACTGCAGCCAAAGAGAAAGCTGCACTCTGGAAACTGATGCAGACTGCTTTATCCCTTACACATTACAGGAAGACACTTCTTCTCTCGTTTTGTTGATAGAAACCAAGATTTTTAAAAGTGTCAGCCCAACAAAAATAAAGCTGAAATATACCCAGACATTTCTATAGCACTGCAAAAACTGCCAGTGTCCTGCTGCTACAATCAGTGGAGAACAGAGCCAGCACCTGGTGTGAATGCACCTGCCAGCAAGGGCTGCCTAGGATGACTTCTGTCCTTTTCTCACCCTCTGCCTCTGTTTTTAAAACACTCCCCTTCATCTCCACCAAGTGCTGCTAAATAATTTTCACTCTTTACATCCTCTTCCCTCCAGACTGTAGGACAAGTCCACGAGACAATTGCTCCCAACTCACAGACAGGGCTTCTTGGCATTCATAAAATCCTGCTGTAGAATTGCAACCCAGAAAGGATAGAAAATGCTGCACTGGGCTGGGGTTTTGGTGGAGTTGCATCAAACTGGCAGCTTGGTCTATGAAAGACACAGAGACAGATTAAAAAAAATGTTGAGGAAATAACTGTGCATTTGTACAAAATGAAGATTATTCTGAGTATCTTTTCTTTCATCACAGTAGAAGAATTTTAATAGTGCTGGTTTTATATCAACAAAAATATAGTTCCTAGACAAGAAATATATTGAACAAAGACTTTTCTTCCTATTATTTTTACTATTGTTTTTGCATCCCTTTTCATCCCCAAAGCTTTTGCTTCTAGGTGTTGAATCCTGGCATACACTTCCCGACAAATGCATGCTTTGATGCTGATAGCTCAGCTCTGGACTCCTCTTTTCCTCCAGACCAGATGTTTGACTTCTTCCTGCTAATAGTTAACATGGTGCTACCTCATTATACACCTCTCTTT
The DNA here is from genome assembly GCA_013398275.1 of Promerops cafer. NCBI lineage: Eukaryota > Metazoa > Chordata > Aves > Passeriformes > Nectariniidae > Promerops > Promerops cafer. The sequence goes on from VZSE01009779.1 coordinate 3,161,526, forward strand.
GGAAATTATGCCAGTGCTGCTTCAGCGTCAGCCAAGAGCCATGCAGAATCAATGAGACAGCTGGCGTCCTCCATGGGGATGGACTACTTTACCTTTTGGATTCAGGCAGGCACTGTGAGCTGCGATCCAGGATGCTGTGAACGATTTTTCATAGGCAGGTGAGAACAAAAGAGCTTTGAAAACCTGCTTCAATAGAATCTGGAGACATGGAGCTCTCTTGATTAAAAAAAAATTACACATACACGGTCCAGTTGCATTTTCATCTTAATTGATTTTTGTATGAGATGGAAAAGTGAATTCTGTCAAACAAAAGCGTTCGTAGAAATCTTTTCTTTACATAACATTAAGTGGATTTTTTCATGCACAACAGCTGTGTTGTGTTTGCAAAAATCAAATAATTCCCTTATTAAGCTCACAAACTAAGTTGATTGCTTTGATCTTGCCCACAACATATGCTAATCCTCAAATATCCATGGAAGAAGGGGATGAGATAATGCAAACAAAATAAACACCTGGTTAAGATAAAACATTTGTAGAGTTTGAAGCCAACATGTAGTTAGTGTATTTGCTGTTGGAAAAAAAAATAAAAAAAGAAAAGAAGTTAAGACTTTAAAAGGAGGGTTTAAACGGGAAGAATTTGGGGTTGTTCTGTGAAGTCTCACTAAACTGCAAGTTGGAAAATTCTCCTGAAAACAAATGAGAATCGACTGCACTTAATTTTCTTCCTACAGTGTGTATGCCTACTTTCACAGAAGGTACTTGACCAAGCTCATCAAGAATGAAGCAGTCAGTTTCTACAAGCACTGTATGACTAAAATAGACTGGAGGATTCTCAAGGTCATCCGTACTTACAAGACCTCCTGGTTGATTTACAGTGTCTAGTTCAGACCATCCAAAGGAGCACTCTGTACATTTTACTTTTCCCCCTTTACCTCTGACACCGAATCTAGTTTCAGACTATCAGGTTAAGGACTGATCTTTGTTGGTAGTTGAAAGTCTCTCAGTCATGCAGGATGCTGCTGAAAACAAGGATTAATAATAGCTGTTATCCTTCCAAGGCGGATGATCCTCCAGTGTAATAACTAGAGATGTTCCTGATGTCTCCCTCTGCCAGGACTGCATGGAATAACATCTAACCATGCCCTGTCTTTGCCAAATTTGTTGAAAACCATTTTAACACCCAATTTTAATCACATCTCCTTGTTTCACTTTGAGTAGTTAATGTTTCTTGGATGTCAAGTCTCCAGATTGGCAAAACTCAGTGAAATAGTGATGAAAGTGCAAGGTACCAATGTAACCTAGGCATTTGCCATCATTTTCATCAGGAATTGCACTGACTGTGTGACTGCTGACAGAGATTTCTCTGTGTGCCTTTTTTCCTAATCCTTTGGTATTCAAAGCAAGCACTAGCTTTGCCGAATAGAAAGAAATACAGCTGAGTCACATGTCTTCAAAGTGGCTGCAGGAAAAGACCCGAAAATGCATTAATATGACAGCCATCCTTCACAATAGTTTTTGTACATCCTGTAGAGATCATGCCTGGCAGAGAGAGCTATTTCCTTTAAAGAAAAGCACTGTGGTTGGTTTTTCTTTCCTGTCTGGATTAACCTTTCAATTGCTTTTATTTTAGTTTCTCTTCTCAAAAAATGATGAAGGAAACTGAAATCTCAGAAAATGATGATCCTAATTGCATTCAGAATTTGTCAATTCCTTGTAAATATGCAGGTAATCCGTATACTTGTGATGTTTTTTATCTCAATCCTCTTAAAAAAAAAAAAAAATAAAAGAAAAGGCTTAAACTTCAAAACATTCCTGTGAGGCAGGTAAATCTTTTCATAAAAGATTATTTCACCTTTTACTGAGATACAGCCACCTCCAGGGTGAAACACTGTGGTTTTTTAACTGCCTGTAGCCACACAAGAAGTGAAGGGACAGGATATGAAAACCATCCTATCCAATTTAATTTTAAGGAGAAAGGAGACAGGAGGAATGTAAAGTTCACAGCTGGGATTTCACCAGAGTAGAGGAAATAATACACCTTAAACAAAAGTGTCACAGTGTCTTTAGTGACTGTGAGTAGCAGACTTTCACTTTATGTCTTATCTGGAAGACAAAATCCTCTGCAGGTCAGTGCTCTTTACATCGTCCTGCAATAACGATTTGAGAATTCATGTTAGAAGATAAAATACAAGCTACCAAATTAACATTTTCTCTTCCTGAGAAATCGAAATATTCCTTAGATTTTTGCAATGCAAATACCACCTGGCCATCACTGATAAGTTATGACAGTATTGCAGTAAAAGGTGGAAGGATGCAGCAGACGTTTGAAAGTGCCAGTGCAGAAAAACACCAGAGGAAAAGTTATCTTCCAAGAATGTTTATTCCTGTCCCCTAGAGTATGTATCTTGTAACCTGTATCTGCTTGCTTATCCATAGTTCTGTAGTGGCTGGAAATGTTTAGATGTCTTAGGATCATTTGGACAATTTTCTCTTTCTGGGAATGAGCTTTAGTACTCGAGGTACCAGCTGAGAAGAAGAAATGAGAGTTGCACTTTACAGCTCTGAAATGGCTTGAGGGTGTAAGGAACAGGAAAAGCACCAGAAATGGGGACAAAAATGCATAGTTGTGACTGACATGGAAAAAACAGGAAGGAAGGAAGGAAGGAAGGAAGGAAGGAAGGAAGGAAGGAAGGAAGGAAGGAAGGAAGGAGAAACTCTGCCCCTCTAACTTCCGTATGTGTTTGATTGCAAGAAAATCTGGTTTGCACTGTAGATGTACTTTTGTGAAGGGGAAAAGAGGAGCTAGTATACTTTATTCTGATTTGTATAGTTGTATCCTTTTCTTCCACTGGATTTGTGAGTGGCTTCTTTAGCTTTGGATAGCACAGTCCTTCAGTAAGTGGTTAAAGCAATGTTTTGAATTCATAAAAAGAAGGATGAAAACCACTTGTGGAAAATCTCTTTGTACCTTTTCTTTAGATTTGAAAGGGAATCAAGTGTCTTTTTCTGTAAACAATTCATCAGGAGCCATGACAGCCAATTCAGAGCTTGAACAACCTCTTCTGCACACTTCTTCCATAAATCATGCATTTATTTCTGACTTCTCTGGTAAACCCGGGCAATGTGCTGTCCTTTTTACAGGTGACTTTCATGCCTCCCATGCCAAGTTATAGCTCCCAAGCTATTTCCAAACCTCCCTAGGATGTTTGTCATAGGTTAGGAAGTCCATGGGGCTGAGGACAACGATGGTGAGAAAGTGTGTGTTATATCAGAAGTGGTTTCTACACATTCCCAGCAAGAGGAAATTATTTTGAACAGCATAGTCTGCCTTGCTTTGTGTTGGTAGGGCATAAAGCTGTCAAATGTTCTTCAGTTTAAAGAGGACAACAACACTGAGAACCGCAGGGATTTCAAGTAAGTACTGATTTTTTCAGTTATGTAGAGAAGAGCTAGTATTATTAATTTCCTGGTCAAAAAGAGTGGGAACTGAGATATGGATTGGCTGGTGAAAACCATTGGGATCCAGGCACAAAGGTGTTGACCAAGTCAGTCTGTGTGCTGTGGAGAAACATTCATTCAGCTGGAAGCTATGGCAGCAGCAGCCACAGCTGAGCTGTCCACTGCCCTAACCTAGGGTCAGTCCTGCAGCTACAGAAAGTGGGGAGGGCTAGATCCAGCCCCATTTCAGCAAAGCAGTAGAGCTGGGAGAAGCAACGGTCAACTTTCCTTTCAGTGGTCAGCAGTGAAGGCCTTCTCCTTACCTACAAAGGGAGAAGCAGATAGAGGTGTGCCAGGAGGGGAAGAAAAAGAATGGTTCTGGTAATCTCCGCAAAGATCCTGCACCTGGGACAGGGCAGCCCTGTTTGTGCATGTAAACTGGGAATGAGAGGCTGGAGCTGCAGAAAGCGACCTGGGGGTCCCAGCTGATGCCAGGTTGAACATGAGTCAGCAGTGCCCTGGCAGCCAGGAGGGCCAGCTGTGTCCTGGGGGGCATCAGGCACAGCATGGCCAGCTGGGCAAGGGAGGGGATTGTCCCACTCTGCTCTGCACTGGGGCAGCCTCACCTCGAGTGCTGGGGGCAGTTTTGGGCCCCACAAAATAAAAAAGACATTAAACTATTAAAGAGTGTCCAAAGGAGGGCAACAAAGATGGTGAAGGGCCTGGAGGGGAAGCCAAATGAGGAGTGGCTGAGGTCACTTGGTCTGTTCAGCCTGGAGAAGAGGAGACTGGGGGGAGACCTCACTGCAGTTACAACTTCCTCATGAGGGGAAGAGGAGGGGCAGGCACTGATCTCTAGTGTGGTGACCAGTGGCAGGACTCCAGTAAATAGCATGAGGCTGAGCTAGGGCAGCAGTGGGGGTGTAGGGGTGTGTGTGTTTAGGTCAAATATCAAGAAAAGGTTCTTCATGCAGAGAATGGTGGGGCACTGGAACAGGCTCCCCAGGGAAGTGGTCACAGCACCAAGCCTGTCTGAGTTCAAGGAGCATTTAGACAACACTCCCAGGCACATGGTGTGACTCTTGGGGATGTCCTGTGCAGGACCAGGAGTTGGATTTGATGGTCCTGATGGGTCCCTTCGTACTCAGCATATTCTGTGATTCTCTGAAGGGAAGGAACAGAGATGTGTCCTTGAAGCAGAGACATTACCATGTTTAAAATGGTGGACAGTCCAAGACATGCAGTTTTCTCAGGACTGCCAATAGCTGGAAGCTAAAGATGTGGAAGATTATGTGTTATCCATAATTCAATTTCAGTCTTGTATACTGAAAATTAGTAATGATACCATAGCCATGGAAAGGTCTCCAGCAACTGGCAGTGTAAAAAAACCCAGAAAACTTGACTGTCTTTCCTTTTATTTCATAAGTGTCAAGGTCTATCATACAATTCTCTAATACTTGTTTTGTGTCCATGTTCAAATACTCAGGGGGAACACTTGAAATCCAGCAGCTGAGACAGAGAGAAAGGGATCAGATAGCATGAGAAAGCTAAAATTATTTCAGTTTTGCAGGAGAGACCAAGCTGGTGTCTCTTGCAGATCGGTCAAGTGATGCCTGGACCCAGTGTAAATCAAATCTTTTGATGATTTCTTTGATGTATAGTCCCATCTCCTTCCCTGCTTTCCTACTATGTGAGCTTTTTTATCTTCTCTGTCTGGCACTTTGTTTGCTTTCCCTTTTTACAGAGACAAAAATGATCTGAGGACTCATTACTATATCCCCAAGGCAGCATTGGAATGAAGACAAGGGACATCATTGTTGAAAGACAGTAAAATGATGGGATGTAATGAGAAATACACTCAGGGAATGCCAGCTAATGCTCACAGCCCTCTCAAGGTAGTTTAAGCAAAGAGAATCTTGAATTTGTCACAACTAATCATCCTGAAATCATTATGGTACCTAACAAATGAAGAGTTTATAGCCATGCATATTTTGTTATATGCTCAATGAAGAATGAAGAAAGGAGTAGTGCAAAGGCAAAAGAAATTTCTGTTTAAGATCAATAAAACATTAATAAAGTTAAAATAGGACTATAGATTACCTGAGATGTCATTTCAAATGGGTGTTATCTACTTGAGATAACTAGGACTTTCTTCTAAAATAGGTCTTTGGAAGCATTTTGACCAAATATTAGCTTATTTAGGAGTTTTATAGGTCACTGGTTGCTACTTAGTTGTTCTAGGCAATCCCACACCTACTCAGGGAAGCCAAACAGATTCCATTAGCAGGAGGTGTAACATGGAGAGATGCTGTGATGTGGTGGCCTGGGCCCAAAAGACTCAGCAGAGGCACAGTCAGTGTTTTCAGGACAGAACGTCTTACCTCTGTGCAAAGATAACCAAGGGTATTTCAGATAATTTCTGGATTGGAAGCACCATGGTTTTCAGTACAGCATAGAAGTAGCTGGATGACACAATTAATACATTTTCTATAAGGTGAAAACACTAGTGACACTTCTGTGTTTTCTTCCTATTATTATTCAGAGCCACACTACCCAGCAGCTGCAGCTTCCAGAGAGTCCAGCTGAGGCTCAGCATTATCAACTAATCTCACTGTACCTTCAGGCACTGTTTTAGCACACATCTCTTGTTCCTGTAGCTTAGCTAAGACACAAGACTGTCACTGAAGTCTGACTCCCCTGTTTTATGTGAGCAGGCAAACTTAGACTCAGGAAAAACCACAAGACTAAGTGACAGGACCAACAGGACCTGAGCATGTTGAAACACCTGCTGTTCCAGCAGCCCCTCCTGTGGAATGAAAAAGGAGAGGGGGTTGTTTCATTCAGACTTTGCAGGTCTGTTGTATGAGTAGGGGGAGGCAAGAGGGCAATCTGCAGACTTCCCTAGACAGTCTGGGTATTCTCTCCCCCAGTCAGCATTTTGCTGGCTGGCAGTTCCTCTCCTGTGGTCCTTCCTCACTCATCTGCTCACACTGCTGCTTGATTGAGCTTACCTACCAGCGCTTCACGTTTTTACCACCGAGCTATTTAGGAGGCAATGCTGCCATTTGCACAGCACTGCTTATTCTGAAGATATTTACAATCTTTTTCTCTTACTAGGCACTACTATTTTCTATTATTTCTTATTTTCTTACTCTTACTCTCCTACTGCTCACTACTCTTTCTCTTCTATTTGTTTAGAATTGAAGTGAAATTTGGGTAGACACTTGAGTAGAAACCCCTGTAAAAAGATTTTGGATTACATCTACACCCATGAAATTACCTGCAAGTTCCATGAGTCTTTCTTCAGTAGCCTGGAGCACCTTCTTTCTGTGGTTTTGCAGGATGACTGACCCCAAACCAACCCCTCTTCTCACTGCCTGCATCTCTGGGGACATACTCCACACTCAGCCACATCTTTTGTTATGTGCAAACACCTCCTCACAGGCTGGCCTATTAGTGGTGGTTGTACATTGTACATTGTACAAACACTTGCCATTTGTATTCTGGCAGTTCTTGATTTCCTGCATCCTTTCTTGATGGCTGCTATTGCAGTGTGCTCTGATGAACAAATGTAACACTTTTATAAGTACACACAGTCACAAACACTTTCCTAGCACTCACTAGTTCTTTAAGCAGTTTAGCAGAAATTCCATACGTTCTCTAATCTTTTCATTCACTCTTTTTTCCTGTTTCTTCTAGAGTAGTGTCACTTACATGCAGTCACTAGCAGCTCATCTAGCATCAGCAGATACACAGTTACACACTATTTCAATTTTCAAGAACCTGTTTCTATAAATAATAAGAATCCTTTCATCACACAACATTCTCTTTCATCTTTGTCAGTCACTGATTCCAGTCCAGTGACCTTTTAACTTCCCTTTACAATGAGCCTGTTTACAAACATAAACCACTTCTTGCTTTCATCTCACTTGCCTTGTCCATCTCTGTTCTCTTCCCTTGCAAGGACAGTGTCACACCACATCTCACCGCTGTGTTGTTATCCCTTTGTTTAGACCTTGGTTTATGTATCTTTCTTGTTTTCCTTTCAGCCCTTTGCAGAGTTACCTACAGTAGGATCATAGAAATACAGAATCGTAGAATGGTTTGGGTTACAAGGAACCTTAAAGTTCATCTAGTTCCAACTCCTCTGACATGAGCAAAGATGCTTTCCTCTACAACAGGTTGCTCAGAGCTCTATGCAGCCTGGCCTTGAACAATTTCTTGGATGGGGCATTCACAGCTTCTCTGGGCAACCTGTTTCAGTGCCTCACCATCCTCACAGTAAAGAATTTCTTCCTTTTATCTAATCTAAACCTGCCCTCTTTCAGTTTGTAGCCATGACCCCTTGTCCTGTCCTTGTGTCCTTGTTAGAAGTCCCTCTGTCTCTCTTGTAGCCCCCTCTAGGTTCTGGAAGGTGCTCTAGTGTCTTCCCAGATCTTTCTCTTCTCCAGGCTGAACAACACCAGCTTTCTCACCCTAGGGAGGTACTCCAGTCCTGTGGTCATCTTTGTAGCCCTTCCCTGGACTCACTCCAACAAATCCATGTCCTTCTCGTGTTAGGGACCCCAGAGCTGCATGCAGCACTGCAGATGGGGTTTGAGCAGAGCAGAGCAGAAGGGCAGAATCCCCTCCCTCATCCTGCTGGCCACGCTGCTTTTGGTGCATGGACATGTTTGGCTTTCTGGGCTGTGCGTGCACATTGCTGTGTCATGTCCAGCCTCTCATCCACCAGCACCCCCAAGTCCTTCTCAGCAGGGCTGCTCTCACTGCATTCTATGCTCAGTTTGTATTCATGCTTTGGATTGCCCCAACCCAGCTGCAGGACCTTGCACCTGACCTGGTTAAACTTCTTGAGGTTTTCACAGACCCACCTCCCAAGCCTGTCATCCCTTCCCTCCAGCACATCAACCAATTTGTTGAGCTTGTGATACAAAGCAAAATGCTTTTTGTTGTTGGCAGATTTTCTAACTGGGAAATTCAGAATTTTGACATTTCTCCCTGTGGAAGAAAGCAAAAAGTTAGGACAAGTGAACCCCAGCCAATATCATGCTACTGCTACAGATTATAATTATGTTATTTGATCCTGCGAGATTCTTTCAAATTATTTTGCAATGGTTTCTGAAACATCAAGTTCAATTTCATTTAAGTGTTAACTACAGCTGTGACTTCTTTTCCTTTGTTGTAAGCTGTATGTCACACATTCTTGTGTGGCAAAAAGGAGATTTCTGATTGAAGAGCAGCTCAGCATGTTCCTGTAATTAATACAGGAGAAAACTCAAATCTTAGTTCAGAAATGCTCGAACACCTTCAAACACAGAGATGTTCTGACAGCTGAGCATCCAGTGGGAATTCTGGATAAGAAATAGATACAAATGAAGTCATTTTTCTTCAGGCCTTTGCTAATGAGTACAATGGATGAGTGAAGCAGGCAGCATATAACTCAGTCAAATGCTACACAGGTCACAGGTCACACAGCTTGCTCATTGGCAGCAGTAAAATAATAGAATCACAGAATATCCTGAGTTAGAAAGGACCCACAAGGATCACTGAGTCCAATTCTTAGCCCTGCACAAGACCATCCCCAAGAGTCACACCATGTGCCTGAGAGCATTGCCTAAACACTTCTTGAACTCCCTTGGTACTGTGGCCACTTCCCTGGGGAGTGTTCCAGTGCCCAGCCTCTTGCTGGATGAAAAACTCTTTTCTGAAATCCAGCCTAGACCTGACTCAGCCTCATGCTGTATCCTCAAGTCCTGTCATGATTTATGAGAGTGAAGAAATCAGTACCTGTCCCTCCTCTTCCTCAGGTAAGGATGTTGACTTGCAAGAAGGATTGCCAGGAGAGCTATATAGGGAATATTAATCTATTAATAATCTTTTGATCTATTCCTCTTCCAGAAGAGGCAAAATTCTACATAAATTTGAGTTGCTGCTCCACCACACTGATTTTTGCCATATTCAGACTGCTTGTCATGACATTTATTTATTTTCATGTCTATTTGGGCATCTCAGTCTAAGAGAGACATGAAGGACCCAAGACAGAAATCCCAAAGCTGGGGACTTCCAGGTGCTGGTTTGTGGCACAGTCCAAGGTGGCATCTAGAGTAGATATAAAACTAGACTATTCATCCACTTAAATCTATTGTGTTAAACATTGAATGGGAAATTCTTTTGCCTGTAATTAGGATGGCAAAGGTGCCCCTGAAGTCTTTGTGTATTATATTATTCATTTATTTTTGACTGGGTAGATGAGGTGGACTTCTCAGCAGAATAGATAACAAGGGAGTTTATAAAAAAGCTGTTTGTTTGCATAAAGCAGCATGTGAGTAATTTCCCTGCTGAAAGCACCTTGGCTGTGTTTGAAAATAGCTGCTTGTCCCTGACAGTCAATGTTCCTGACTAGTTTGTGTCTATATGTGATGATATAACATAGATGCCTGTGTCTGAGCAAGAGCTTTACATTATTCCTTAACTGATGACTGCTTAACATTCATATTGGAGAAACATAAAAGGCTTTGTAGTGTGACCTTTGAAGTAGTTTCAAATTGGTATCAGGCTTTTTTTTTTTTTTTTTTTTTTTTTTTTAGCCTGACAGCTTCTGATTTTGACCATTAAGTAATTTTGACTTTAGGGTAGGGATTTCAGTGTCAGGATGGTGTGTCTGGAAGCAGTCAGCCAAGGGGTTGCCTACATACCGTAGTTTAAAATCTGCAATTAATGATTCCAACAAGTCAGAAGACACAGGAAGTGGGTTTCATTCTCTCTGGCTTTAGTTGTCTGAAAGCCAGGGTCTAATCTATTTTGTCCCTGCTTCTTCAGCCAATGAAGAAATATGGTTTCTTGAAAACAAAATATATTCTGACTAAAGAAGGTGTCTAATTGGTGCCAAAACGAATCAAATGTCAAAGTGCTCTAAAGCTTCATGTTTGAGTTATGCAAGATGAAATGCCCTCTGGAGTTTCCTGCCTTGGTCTTTTGACAGTGAAACTTAGCTATCTAAGTGTGCTGATTGGTGCACTTAACATGTTGAATCCCTATCAAAAATGATAATTATGAAAATACTGCCCAAAGTACATCTGTTTGGTATGTTTGGCCCTCTGTTTAAGAGTGAAGGATCAGCTGAACAGTCCTTCTGGGAGTAAATGCTCCTGGTGTCTGCTCAGAAGGATGTAAAGAATATGAAGCATTTTGCTTTGTACCACAAGCTCAACAAATTGGAAATTTCACCCATAGCAGCATCTGTTGGCATACTGGTACACAAGGTCAGTTGTTTTCAACAAGTACAAACCACAGTTTAACCTCAAGACTGGAGCCAAGTATAGCTTTACGTTGAATAAACTACAGTTTATTTTTCTATTGAGATTAGAATACATTCAAGCTCTTAAATTTTCCAACATGCAATTCCCTTGCATAGCCAAACTTCTCTACTTCAGTTGTTGTTGTGAGAATGAATTGTTGAATATTTTTTAATCTCTTTGCATGGTAGGTATTGAAACATATGGACACATCACACAGTCACAATGAAGCACTGTGCATTATATGGGTGTCTATTTTAGGTCTGTTAAAGTACTGTCTTATAACAGATACAAATACCCTGAAAATTATCTGTTGTGTCTGCAGCTACATTCTGAAGGCTATTTAGCAAATTATTTCTGCAGAGGATTTTGTGTTTTCCATAAATAGGTAAATAAATTAAAAAAACATAACCCCCTCCAGATGATGCTGTATTTAATCTAAAATGTCAATAGGCTTTTGTTCATAGCACATTTCTCCAGTCAGTGGAGTTCTAGGATGCCCAGCTTCCTTTGGTGAGAAGGCACCAGAAACTATCTGAGATGTGAAAGATTCCCACTTGGTCTTACAGAATGGTCTGTGCAGTGTCATGGAGAGATGAAGACATTCACCACAGACACTGTATCAGCTGGGTAGAGAAAACAGTGTCAAATCAATTTTGATTTGGAATCTTATGTTTTACACTGCCTCAGGAAAGGAAGATGTAATTTATCTGCACATGGACTTTTTGAACTGAAGACTTTTGCAAACACATAATTTCATTTGCCAGTCATCTAACTGTTGCCTTTTCCCCAACCTGGAAATGAAACTTTAGATAATTTTAGTAAGGAGGTAATATAAAAGAGGATCTTTATTTGAAGGCCTTCAGGAGCAGTTATGAAACGCTGTCCACAAAAGCCCACCCCTCCCAGGGGTGAGTACATTTTTATAGGTTTTAGGAAATTAGCATAATTGATAAAAAGCACCAATTAGGAGGACAAGTGGTGATGCAATTCCCCCCCAGGTCAAGCTCCTTCTCTGGAGCCCCCCCTTCAGCACCAGTTGTACTTTGTCCATGAGATTGTGTCTCAAAGAGCTGTTCTTGGTCTTGGCTCCCAGGAAGAACCAAGATAGAACAGGGGCCTTGTACCCCTGGGGCTTGGACCTCTGGGATTTGTTTTGTCTTTCTGCTTAGGGAAAGGCCATGGAAAAGTACTGGGAAAACTAGCTACTAATACATTAGGTGACAGAGCTACATATATATATGCAAAGAATATAGAAAACAAAAGAGAAAAGGCAAAACCCAAATGGCATCATTACATTGTACATGACTATACCTGCCAGACACAGCTGGTCACATATCTGTAGGTATACAAGCTATAACTCTGAAAACATTTAAATGTGTGCCTGATGTAAATAGTACTAATAGTACCATTGATGCATGTTACTGCTTAAGTGGGCAGAATTAAACAAGGTGCCTAAAGGCCATAGATTACATAGGATCTAAAAAACTTTCCTCTTCACACAGAGTTGCACTGGAGAATTGCATGTCCTGAGTGAGTCTGCTAAAGCACCCCATAAGTGCCCTCCAGCATTGCATGCAGGGTCACAAAAAACACCACAGGGGCAGCAAGCTCTCCATAAAATGGACTGATACAGTTTTAGTTCTGTGGGGCTGAGTTGGTTTTCAGCTGTGTGCACTACTGAAGACTAAATACTGCACACAAATTAATAGCAAAATTAAACTTTGAATGTAGTAGTAAAAGGATTAATTTGGGTTCTTTTTTTCTTCTAATTTGAAAAGCTGTTTAGTTTTCATAGTCCTCTCCTCTGCTCACATAATTCTTCTTTTTTTCTTTGCAAGAGTGGCTTTTGGGGTGAAGCTTAAATCCTGCTGTAGTGGATCTTCTCTTATACACTTTGCATTAGCAATTTCCTGCTTCACTGCTCCTCCACTATGAGACAAGCTTTAAGATTTAGTGATCTTATAGCAGAGTTGAATAACAGCACTTCCATTTCCTTTTACAAAAATTGGCATCTCTCTTGCCCTAGTCACTCAGATGCACCTAGACAAAAATTGCAACAGAGAAAGGAAAAAGTAGCATCAGACTTTTTAACAGTAGCTCTCAAGCATCTGTGTTTTTTGGAATGTAAGAACAAACAAGTTGATGAATTTGAAGGGGATTTTTTTCCTTCTTCACATAATTTTATTCCTTTGCCACTGGTTTTACTAGCAGAAAAGTGGTTTGTAGAGGCTTTCCTTAGTGGAAGCTATAACACAGTGGTGGTATTATCTTTCTCTGCAGCTTATCTACTTCTGTTAAAGCCATTTGCTGATAGAGGAGTAGACCTGTGCACAGTCAGCGATGGGGATGTAGTAACCATTTGTGAGCAATGTACTTCTTGTACTCCTGTTTTCTGACTTCTTAGCTCTTTTTTTTTGCTTCTTTTTTTTTTTTAATGAAATACTTAAGATCTGATTTTCTTCATGATTCCCACAGACTGTTAAGCTGAACTTTCCACACATCTCTTTCCTGAGTAGAAAAATTTATTTAGACCACATGTTTAAAGAGTCTACCTTTTAATTTACTGACCTTGAACTTCACTTTACATTTAGTTGCCACTCTACATGCAAGCCACTAGTAAATGAGGTCCCTTTGCAACTTATCACTGCCATCTTAATTTTTTTCCAGTCCTGAATAATTTTTTATCATCATGATGTGCCAATCTTGGCACATCAGTATAATGTTCCTTCCAGACCATTTGAAAATCTGTTGAGCACCAAAAATGACTACGTGGATCCTCCCTATGAGCCCCCTGGGTCAATCTCGTCGTTGTGAAAAATTTTAATTCATAACAAGACCTCCACCTTCCTCCAGGCAAGCAGAGTGTTTTTAAAGCCCTTATGGAGAGAATTTAACCAAACTTTATGAAATTCTCATATTTCTACTACACTACGGTATCCTTATTTACATATTAATTGACACTTCAAAGAAATGTAGTAGATTTATGAAGCATGACTTCTACCATGAAAGTCATACTGACTGTTCTCCAACATATCATGTTTATTTCTCAGCCTATATATTCTGTTCTTTAATGTAGTTTCTACAAATTTACCCAAGATGGAAAACAGATTTATTTACGTTCATGTCAAGAACTATTTAAAAAAATTGGCACCAAAATTAACATCTCTGGTACCAATACTGGTGTGTGTTTTAAGATATGAAATGGAGTTGGCTCTCCAGCAATTTCATACATTTATTCCTTTAGGTGTCCCGAGTGAACATTTTTTAGTTCTAGAACCTGATTTGTTACAACTTATTTTGTAGTTTTTTTCTGTACTATTTTCTTCTAACATTTCAGTTTGAGACAGATGATCATATTCTTATCCCATATAAAGTGCTCTGTTGCCTGAGCCTCCCTCAGATCCTCCACCATGAACAGTAGTGGAAAAATTCATTAAACATTTTCAATCTTATCTTCCATGAGCATTCGTTTTACATCTTGATCATATATCTGCCTGACTAACTAGCTGGCAGCTGTCCTACTTCTGATGTGTTTAAAAGGAGGTTTTTTTAAATGAAACATTTTTATGCCTTCATCAAATTGCTTCTAAAAAATATTTTGAGCTTCCTTGTGGTTTTCTGTAAACTTTCCAGTTTTTATGATCTCTTTTCCTTACTTGGATGAAACGTCTTTTTTTTTTTTCTTTTTTTACTTTTGAAATCTTTCTTCACCCTGTTGTTAACTTTAACTGACTTGTGATTTTGTTCCTTTTAAAGTTTTGTGATAATAGTTACCGGCTTACTTAGGACCAACCTCTAACAGGACATTTTAAAACAATTTCCACACCATGCAAAAATTTTTGCCTTTTGCCTGTTTTCTAGCTTTCTATTTTTTAGGGAGTTCTCTTTTTTGGAGTCAAATGTATTTCACATTAATTCTTCCAACTCTTTTGCTCCTATCGGCATAGTCACTGTGCCTGTAATACAAGGTTATATTTCGTCTCTTTGCAGCCAGTTTGAAGCGGGCCACTGCTTGGGCCTGAGTCAATAATAGATTTTTCTCCAAGCTGTTATGTCATGCAATCATAAGTGGGCACTGGCTCCACTCCTCAGCCCTGAGAAGAGGACACAGCAGGTAGCTCTGACACCCTTCTGCACAGCAGCAGTTCCTGGGACTCTTGAACCTCTAGGAAGGTTTCTTTGGATTGTTAATAGCCCACTGAACTGCTTTGTCACACATGTTATATGATCCCATCCTGCCACTGTGATGAAAGGGTCCTGCTTGATTTATCCACCAGTATCTTGCAGCAGAAGGAGGGAATGTCTGAAGTAAATGAAGATACAGAAGCAGAAGTCTTTTTCTGGGGTATCTAGTCCAAAAAGGAGGAAGTTGTTATCTAATGCCAAACATTTATTCCTTGTGACTCCTTGCTAAGAAGGAATCCTTGTTTTTCATTTCCCTGACTATGGCTGTGAACAAAGAACAGACTCTCTCTCTTAGTCTCTCGAGATCATGGTGCTTTCAGGCTGTGTTTGTCAAGAGTGTCCCAAAGCTCTGAATTCTCCAGTGTCCAGCCCATCTCAGGGTGCTTTCTCGGGAAACCAGACACTGTTTGTTCTCAGCTGTCAGCTCTGGATCTGGGTCTCATGTCATGAACAGGGATATCTGCTGCCTGTAAAAGGACTGGGAAGTTACAGGTGCTCTGGGTGTTTGAATCACCTTGGATTATCATCATGGAGGTGAGGCAGCTCTATTTCCAGGGGCTGTCATGCATATAGTCCTTTCTTAATGAGAATTTATGAGTCCTCTGAGGGACAGAGGGGAGAGAGCCTCCCTTCAAACAGCATGGAAGTCAGATACCATGCACAGGGATGAGCTCCAGAGCCTTGACAAAGCTATGGACTTGGTGCAGAGGTATGCCATTTGTTTGGATAGAAAGAGAGAGAGGTATAACACCACAGAGTTGGAAAGAGTATGTACCTTTTCTACAGGTATTGGATTTCCTTCACTTTTATTTAGTTTTAAAAAAAATTTAAAACTTCTCTTTAACTGTTTCAATTAATCGATGAGTTGGTTCTAGTTTGGTTTTCCCTTCCTTCTTACATAGATTTCAGCTATTCCGAAAAGTTCCAAAAATTAACCTTTCTGCCTTTACTGCTTTCTTAACCTTGCTTTTCAAAGGTATCTTTTCTCTGTCTCTATGGCAGTTTCAGAGTACACTTCCTAGCCAAAAAGATTATATTTTCTCCCTTTGATATTGATACTGTCATGGTCCAGAGCTACCACATCCTCTTTGATGTTGTATAAGAAACTATCTAGAAGCCTTCAGAGGTCCAATGCTATTACATGTGGCCTACAAAGCACTGGCCAGGTTTCCATGGCTTTGGAAACTGTATTATCTGTGTACTTGACAATTGGATCTTTCTGTAGTGTATGTCTTTTACAATGAAAGCTGGATTCCTTGTCCACTGAGCGATATCCTTGGTGAAAAAGAATTTATGGGCATCCTAGGGTTAAGGGAACCCATGTACTGGAGAAATTTGCTCCTCTGCAGATGAGTGGTGCCCTGATGTAGGACTGTTTATTAGCACAGGTGCTGTAGCCTGCAGCTGGGACTGTGCTGTCTCCACGTGTATTGGTGGTGCTCTTCTGTCTCCCCACGTTCTTTCCATTTGTCACATTTGCCAGGGCCAGGAGCTCGGTGCTGTCAGCACGCCCCATCTGCTCCGAGGGCAGATAATTGTACAGATGATACCTGTGCATTAAGTGAATCAAGTAGCTTCCGCTCTCCTTCTGGTCTCATTAGATAGTTTGCTCCAAGCTTCTACAAAGGAGATAGTTAATTAAGGGTAATTAATCTACCGTTGCAGTGCCCAGCACTCAAATGGAAACCAAACAGCAACCTATTTATCACTCTTTCAGACCACCTCTATACTGAATCCAGTTAATATTGTTAAAGCTGTGGATTTAATTCAAACTATGAATTTTAACTACCATGCTCAAGGATTTGCTAGATTTTAATCGGTGGTGCTTAAATTGAACGAATTCTAAAACTGTATGTCTGTTTTGTCTGAGTACACTGTACCACGCTGGCAAAGTTTTAAATTAGCTGAACTTGAAATCTAATTGAATTACACAATTTCCAACCTGTCTCAAATTTAAATATAATTACCCCTTAAGACTAGCTGATCTGTCGAATCCAAATTTACTGAGTTTATTTTACTGCAGTGTTTGAAACTCATCAGGTCAGAAAAGCAGATTTTATCCTAAACAGTCTGTTCTTATTGTGGAATATATATTTTATACTATATATCTAAATCTGCAAACAATCTGAACTTGAAAAAAATAGCACATCCATGTTTTGATGTGTACATAAATGCCTATGTAGTTAGCATGTGCTTGGCTTAGAAGAGTATTGTCCTTCATCTTAAAACTGCTCTCCTCTGTAAAGACAAAAATGAGATCTGCAAGCTTCAATTTACCTGGGGAGCTGGGGTGATCATGGCCACCTTGCTAGACTTAAACACCATTGCTGTTTAAATCAGGCTTCTGTCAGCATCTGATAGTCTCCTTAAATCTATGTGTAGAAATAAAACCATGGACACATCTTACGTCCTCAAGAGGAAGATGAATCTTCTGAAAATGTGCTTCTTACAATTATATTTTATGATCCTATTACCTTATGAGTGGTACACTACATAAGCTCAGCACCTTTGAAAATAACATAATATATACTATTGACAGATGACAAGAAACAAAAGATGTGTCAGCACAGACCTGTAAGAAGTATAGGATGAAAAGTAAAAGAGGGATCTGTCAGTAGGGTAATTGGTTGACTCTCCAAAACAGGAATCCCATTTTAAAGCCTGCTGAATGATGCTTGACTGTCACTACATGATCATCTGAGACACAACTATCCAGGACTGATTTTGTTCTTATTAGAAAACTCTGCCTTAGCATCCTGCAGATTATTTTAATTCATATGTCATTTGTGGGTTTCATTTTCACACTCAAGGAAATTGAGCCACTTGGTTCCCCTTGGTTTAATTTTTTTATATCCTCCAAATGTCCTTGCTGTCACTGCAAGTTTTATATAGCTGAGAAGGGTGGGTTCACAGTAGGATGTGAGGTTAGCCAGCCTGGGGAACTGGACTGTCCACCCCCAAATCACAGCTCACAGGACCAGCCTGAGTATGAGCTGTTCTGCAGCTCTTGCCAGTGTACTGCCACTGCTGCTGACATCCTTGTGCCTTGTACACTTTTTTCCTTTTCAAAGATATCCCTTCACTGTTTAAAACTACTGTGTCCTCTGGGATATGTGCCAATGAAATCAACCAGTTTTATTTTGGGTGATTTATATCTCTTAAACTCCAGCTCTAAGAAGTCCACTTATCTATTGGTGGAAAGCACTTACCACCAAGGTACTCCGTGTGTGTGCAAGGAGCTCTCATAGCAACATGGAAGGGCCCTGCTCAGGAGCTGTGATTCTATTGCTGTGAGTCTCATGTGATAACACAGCCTCAGACTGCAGCAAGACAAATCCTGGTGGGCTTAGAGAAACAATCTTCACAGCGAGAGTAGTCAAGTCTGGAATAGATGGCCACATATGGAGATGTTTGCTTATGTTGGTGCATTCCATACATTGTAAAATAAGAATGGCGGTTTAAACAAAACAATATATATCCCTGGTGCTAAATTACATGGTGTAACATAGAGCAATGCTTATGTACTACAACATGGCCTGTTGCAAAGCCTCCCTGGGGATCTTTCTGCACACTGCTTTGGGGGACATCCTTAGAGCAACACCCAAATATCAGTATTAGATGTGACAGGTGCTACTCTCTGCCAGAAAAAGCTGACGTTTTCTTGTGGCAGGGGCAGAAGCTAGTTTAATATCTAAGATGAAAACTCTCTTCCACCTCTCAGTTTGTTATGTTTATGGACTGCTGCATGCATAACTGGCTGCTTTTGCTTGGCGAGGGTAGTGTTAGATGCCTTTTGCGGTATTATACTGCGCCACGAGGTGGCACTGGAAGATTGCTATAATCCAGCGTAATTAACACCATCACCCCGCAGCCTCTGGCAGAGAAAGCACGAATTTTTGTATTAAATGATGTAAACCATGGGACTTGGCTATTTTTTCTTTATTCTGATTTTTGGATTCACTAAAAATTTTTAGTGAAATTTTCTCAAGAGTGAGCGGGAAATGTGTCTGTGTGCAGTGAAACTACTGCAAAAGCACGACAAACTAACTCGACAAATCGACATCCCTTTGTTTTTCAACATGTTTTCATTAATACTGGCGTTCCTAACAGCTGTCTCTGTTTTTTTAGCGAAGTGTTCATACCTCAGCAGCAACTGCAATGCAAAAGTGGGATTTTAATTTCCTCTGTAATTTGTTAGATTTTCAACTTTCTAAGGGAAGAGAAGGCTTCAGACAACTTATCAGTTTCAGGTTTTCCTCAAAGGTGAAAGTTCTCCGAAGGTTTGTCTACTTCTTATAGATTTCACAATATTCTAGTCCACAATATCTCACTTGATTTTAATACCAGATGTAGGCTTGGGTAAACAAAGCCAGTTAATTGCTGTATTGCTATTACGGGTGAAATGTGACACACTTTTGCATGGCTTTAAAAAGTATATACCTGCTTCCCATATTGCCACATTTCTTTCTGATCCTCTAAATACTGAAAATATCAAAGCTGGTTCATTTTTTAGTAAAGTAATAAGATGGCATTCACTTGGGTGGGCTATTGTCTAACTGAAGACTGTCTTTTATACCTATGACTAAGAGAATGCCCTCTAGCTAACAAAGAAAATAAAACACGCTGGTGCCTTTTTAGTCCTAAGTACTATAGCTAAAATGTAAAATCTTGACCATGAAGTGTAAACAGCCTTGAATAGTTTAAAAAATATTCCTTGCTGGTCTTATGACCTGACCACACGAAATAATTTACTTGATCGGGGACTTGGAAAAAATTTGTCTTTAAAAGTTCTTGTTGCTGCAAGACATATTCAAAAGAGACTTCTCACAGAAGCTCAACTCCACCTTGTTCAAAGGAAGTCTCAATACTTTGATTTATCTGATAATGAACAGAATGGTCACCCAAATTTACAGGTCTAAAACATGAAAAACAAAGTTTTTATGAATAGTTTCCTGATAGCTCATTTTGCCTTGTAGGGAAAACAATATTAAGTTATTCATTCTGAAAGGTAAAAAAATCCCCCTCAGGTTCTGCCACTCACTGAGCTCGAGGCAAAATCAGTGTGGTTGATAATTTACAAACCCACCATGAAGCAAAAGCAATGTGAAAGGATGCAGAGCTCCACAAAACACACTGAGCACTCACTCAGAAACTGGTTTCTTCCTAGCCACAGCCAGTGGCAGCTGTATTTGACATGAAGGGTCCTGTGTCTGAGCTCAGGCTCTTCTATCTGAGATCATTTATCCTTTTATCAGATGCTTTCTTAAAAGAGAATAAGGTTCTTTTTGGACACAGCCATTCCAGTCATTTACCACCTGTACTTCCCTCCCTGAGGTCAGGGAGCTCTTTACTGCAGCTGTAAAAGCTGTAGCCCCAGGCTGGCTCCCTGTGAGCAGGTGAGTGTAGAGCAGCAGACCCAGCACCTGCTGCCTCTCAGCCTGGAACCAGTGTGCTTGCCACAAACCCCAAGAGGTGGAAGAGGGGTGGAAGGAGCTGCCCCCAGAGCCTTCAGTGTGATGGCTCCAGCATCAAGAAGAGCCCAACTGGGCATGCAGCCTGATGTCCTGCCCTGCCTGGCTGCAGCTGCAACCACTCCGTAGAGTGACAAGTAAATTCTGGCTTCAGGACAGCACTGCTGTTGGGTGTACACAGCCAATACAGGATGAAGGAGAAAAAAAGAGGCAGAGGGAAAGATATTAAGGAGATCTGCCTTCAGTGAACTTAACACTGCATCAGAGAGTTTATTCTTGCTTATAATACAGTGAATGGAAAATAGTTGATTGCTGCTTCACAAGGTGTGGCTTCAAGGTGTTGTTTTGGCACATTTTATGCAGAGCCAGGATGTCCTGCCCTGGCAGGCTTTAGGGGTGAAGTTTTGCCATTCTTTCTCATTCTCTGTGGAGTGTCCTTCTGCCCTGAATGCTCAAGGTTTATGCAGCTCTCTGACTCAAGCCTTGAAAAGTAAACTGCTCCCAGGAGCCAAGGGCAGCTGCTTTGACCGTGCCCTGGGCTGCAAGCATCCCTCCTTCCTTCAGCTCAGCCTGCAGCCCAAGAAGCCTTCAGGGACTTCCCTGCTCTCTTCCTCACCATCACACTGAAAGAAAGAAAACTGGCTTTGCAGACTCTCCCTTACATCAATTTCTTCTTCAAGACAATTTAACTCTCATATTTTAGCTCTCTTGTATAAAGCCTTCCCAGCTGACATGATATACATTGTGTTATTTTGCAATTAAAACCCATATTCATAGACATAGAAATTTTAATAAAACTTTTGTTATCAAGTTTTATTATTCCAACAAGTGTTGCTGTCAGCTAATAATCCCTAGAGTGGTCATCATGAAATATTCTAATAATTGGATTTTAATTAAGCAATTCACTTAGTCCTACATTATTTTTGAAATCTAATTATGTCTTCAGGAAACTCACCCAAGTTGTGGTATTTTCTGGACCTAATATACAGACTAAGTACAAACTCCTTTCTTACTTTAAATTATTTTTCTCCACTTCTTATAGCTGTTATTAAAACACTTCTATTTCCTGTATTGCCACTGTAGAAAATGTTCTAGATCTAATGGATAAAATAGAAGTAGAATGAAAATAAAAATCTCTATTATAAATATTAGAAAAGAAGCTCCTTATGCAATGGAAGTTAGATTTTTTACTTATTATATTCATGATTTTCCCTCTGCCTTGAATTTAAAGGCATTATTAATGAGAAAATCCTGTAGATAAACTTGGCTGTGTTATTCATATAGATTATAATTTATGTTTTAGCTCATCTCAAGTATTTTTTGGTAAAATACTGAGTATATATGTGCACACTGAGTGTCACCTGCAATAAGTCTCATGAAGCCTGTAGGCTTACTCATGTTTATATCACTGAAGCACTGAATAGTCCAGACACAGCTGTTTCTACATTACCTTTTAGTCTTCTTTGATGCTGAACATCACATCTCACTCCAGCGTGGTGTGAATCCTCATGATATAGTGTCAGGAGAAATAGTTGAGAACACCATGAATACAAGGCACTTCTCTTGAAGTGGTTGGAGTATTCCTGTATTTTTCCATGTGGGATACAGAGAAACATCACTTTGTGGTATGCCTTTGACTGTAAGTAGGCAGAAATCAATGTAATAAAAATAAAAGTCTCACAGAGATATTTTTATATTTAGAAATATGAATGGTACATACAGTCATATTCTGACCTTGAAAAAATGGAAATAAAATGTGACAAGGGACTCTGTTTGTAGTATTTATACCAACCATAAAAATACTCTGTTCAAACATGAAGATTTCCTTGAAACAAAAGAAATCTATTTAAAATGTGAAGAGGGGAAGGGATAAGAAGAGAAGGTCTGATGAGTTAATGGTTGGCAATGTGAAGAACATTTCAATAAGATTATTTACATGAGTGATATGAGGCATCTGGCCCACACACTGTACGGTACAAATATAGAAAAGCTGTGGAGGCCAGAATCTGTCATTGTAGTGCATATGCAACCCCAGCTGAATTCAGTAGTACTTCAACTTGCATATAGATAAGATAGCGGAGTTGCACATGCACTACATATGTGCTATAGAGTTTACAGGCTGGACACTTCATATCACTCATGTAAATAATCTTACTG
The DNA here is from genome assembly GCA_013398275.1 of Promerops cafer. Lineage (NCBI taxonomy): Eukaryota > Metazoa > Chordata > Aves > Passeriformes > Nectariniidae > Promerops > Promerops cafer. The sequence goes on from VZSE01009779.1 coordinate 3,184,075, forward strand.
AAATATTCTTCATATTGCCAAACACTGATTCATCAGACTTTCTCTTCTTATTCCTTCTCTTCTTCACATTTTAAATAGATTTCATTGTTCTCTGGCCCACCTTTGCCTTCTTTGCTTTGCTTTTTTTCCCAAGCAGTTTATTTCCAAAATAAGAGATGTGGCCTCTATGAATAGGATTCCACGGGATTCAGTTCTATTTACTGTTTCATAAATAACTGTCCATGTTTAGACAGGTTAGCTACATTGTGCAGTAAGTTTAGCACAATCATTTGATATTTATCATTGCGGCATTGTATTTTCTTCTAGTGCCTCAAGCAATTAAACCATGTGCCCATCTTCCATTGGAACCTGTAACAGTTATTAATCACTTGCCATTGTCTTTGGATTTTCTGCTTGTGACCCTTTCAGTTCTGCAAGCCAGGACGCTATCTTTGCAGAAACAGGGAAGATATCTAAAGGTTAGAACGTATTTCCAAGCCTTAAAAATAGTCCAATTACATTCTAAAGTCTAATTGGTCTTTTTCAAAGTCCATTACTAAGCCCAGAACTTGTGATTCTTTAAAACCTCAGTAGCTGATACTGCTTTGATGAGGACCTTATTGTTAAAATTGCAAACAGCATGCAAATGGTTGAAATTAAAATTCACTTATTCACTGCAAAAATCTAATATTCCACTTAAGCTGCTGCACCAATATTACAGAATTAGATGAAAGTCAAATGTCTGTATCCAAAAATCTTAAATGTCAGATTTTTATATGCATTTTATCATTTTATTCCCTTTGAAAAAGTATCAGATGTTCACAGGTGGAATACTTTGGAGTTTGCTTTTTTTTTCTTTAATAATAAAAACGCTTAATCCAGACTCCTGTATACTCCTTACTCCTTTCTTCTGGAATGGCAGTGGAGAGAAGGAGCAATCCAAGTAGTGTTTCTGAAGGAAATCCCAGTTCCATTGTAGTTAGAAAGTTTGTCCCAGCAGCCTCTGGCTAAGGAGGTCAGCTGAAGGGCAAAGAAAGAAGCCCTCAGTTAAGCCAATGAGACCTTGGATCAGTCTGAACCTTCAGTAAACAGATTCACCCACCCTTAAGAACTTTGCCTCGAGAGCCTGCCCAACAATTCAAATAGATGCCACACAGATCAGGCCGTTTATAGGAGACCTTGCTGAATTCACAGGGTGAAGACATTTCAGTGGGATGAAGTTAAGAGGAGGCATGCTTGTGATTCCAGTGGAGCCAGGAGCTCCTCCACAATGCTCCCCTAGACAAGGTACAAGGATCTGGATGAGAAAGACTAGGAAGACTGTCTGCTATTTGATCAGCTGAAGGAATCATTATTCTCCTAGGACTACTTCGTTGTCACTCTGATATGAAGACAGTGATCAGAACTTGGGTAAACTGAATCAAGTTATACATAGAGTTGAATTTCTCCTTCCTGAAGAAATTTTGTCTTCTCCAGGAACATGACCTACTGAACCTGGCAGACTTTGCTTTTTCTGCTCCATACTGACACTCCTATCCTGACAATTTCATATCTAAGATAAGATTCTGGGTCAAAACAGCAAGTTATTGCAATGATCAGCAGTATGCTCCACACAGTCTGTGGCAAGTTTGTTCTATGCAAAGAGAGCAATATCTAACAATCTCCTCTCTCTCTCTCTCTCTCTCTCTCTCTCTCATGTCTCTCTGGATTGTTTATTAGGTGTGGTTCTAGCCCCAGACTTATGGAGAAGTGAGAATGGGAGAGATCAGAAGGAAGGAGTTGCAAGGGATAAGTCAGCTGCAATTTTTTGTTCTCCTTTTGAAACAAGAAGTCCCTAGGCAGCTTGAGCCTGCAGTGCAACGCAGAGGCTGTCTGGAGGGGCAGGATGACAGTATGATTCCTCGCAGGCTGCACACTTCTGTTCAAAGCTGTGACATGAGCATTCTGCATGTCTAGCAGAGTGATGGTGCTGGAAGCATATGGAGGTGTCCATCTTCCAGGTGTTTGGAGCAGAAATGGCTATGGGGGAGGGCTCTGGTGCAGCTCTTTCAAAGAGTACTCATTACCTTCCCCATTCTTTCCCTGCTCCCCTTTTATTATAGTGTTCCAAACTCAGACCCCAAAATTAAAACCGTATTTTACAGCTTGATACCGTAGCCTCAGATCACAGATATTAGTTACCCCTATGTGCTCTGAGAGAAGCAAGGATTTGACAGGACAACTGAAGTCTTCTTTCTCATTTCCCTCTCTGTACAGCTTACTGGCATGCTTCTTGCTTTGGCTTGGGGAAGTGATAAATCTGAGGTTTGCTACTGAGTTTGGGCATCTGGTAAGGCTGCTCTGTGCTGCTGGTATCCTCCCCTTCACCCTGTCCCAATGTCACACTAGTAATGATACCGTTTAGGGGATGGAAGGGTGTATGAAAAACATCCATGGAATTCTTCGTAAAGTAGAAGGAAACACAGGTCCGTGAGACCTTTCCATTTGTATGACAGCTGGCAGGATAAGCCACAGCACCCGACAGGGGTGAGCTTTCCAGCTTCACTCCGAGGGGCTGTCCAGCCACAGGTTCCTGCTAGCGAGGGAGAAGCAACCCTTCCATCCTGGAGTTGGCTCCCGCAGCCGTCACCCAGCTGGGCTCCGCGATCACCTCCGCGCCTGACTGGCGGGCGCCCGCCGACTTCCCGGGCGGAACAGCACTGTCGGTGCACGGGACACCGCTGAGGGACGCGGACAAACTGGAATGAAAGGGGAAGGTGCTCTCCCATGCTCCTTTGAGGCAGACAGCCGGCTCCCGCGGGCAGGCAGAGAGGGAAAGGGCTGTGCCCAGGCAGCAGTGCGGGCAGCACGGAGGGCAGGGAGGGCAGCGCCCGCTCCCGGGCAGAGGCAGGCAGCAGGGCGGATAGGACAGGCAGCACGGACAGGGAGGTAGCAGGGACAGGGCAGGACACACGGCAGGCGGCAGGGCGGATAGGACAGGCAGCACGGACAGGGAGGTAGCAGGGACAGGGCAGGACACACGGCAGGCGGCAGGGCGGATAGGACAGGCAGCAGGGACAGGGCAGACAGCAGGGACAGGGCAGGACACACGGCAGGC